>VSDK01002091.1:38366-51622 GCA_009767595.1 Symbiodinium kawagutii | reverse complement strand
TGATGATGATGATGATGATGATGATGATGATGATGATGATGATGATGAGGCATGATGCATGAGGCATGAGGCATGATGATGATGATAATGATGATGATGATGATGATAATGATAATGATGATGCATGATGCATGATGCATGATGATGATGATGATGAGGATGATGATGGTGATGATGATGATGATGATGATGATGATGATGATGATGATGATGATGATGATGCATGATGATGCATGATGATGCATAATGATGATGGTGGTGGTGGTGGCGATGATGATGATGATGATGATGATGATGATGATGATGATGATGATGACGATGATGATGGTGGTGGTGGTGGTGGTGGTGCATGATGATGATGATGATTAATGATTGGTGATTGATGATTGGTGGTTGTTCATTGTTGATTGATGAATGATGTTTGATACTTGATGATGGGTGCTGGATTGTTGATGACCGATGATTGAGGATTGGTGATGGTTGACGATGATGGTTGATTGACTGAGTGACTGAGTGACTGACTGACTGACTGATTGACTGATTGACTGATTGACTGATTGACTGATTGACGGGCTGATTGATTGATTGATTGATTGATTGATTGATTGAGTAATTGATTGATTGATTTGACTTGATTTTGTTTGGATTGATTTGATTTGATTTGAATTGATTGATTGCTTGCTTGCTTGCTTGATGGATTGATTGATTGATTTGATTTGATTCGATTCGATTCGATGTGATTTGATTTGATTTGAATTGATTTGATTTGATTTGAACTGATTGCTTGCTTGCTTGCTTGCTTGCTTGCTTGCTTGCTTGCTTGCTTGATGGATTGATTGATTGCTTGCTTGCTTGCTCGATGGATTGATTGCTTGCTTGCTTGCTTGATGGATGGATGGATTGATTGATTGATTGATTCATTCGTTTGTTCGTGCGTTTGTTTGTTCTTTCATTTATTGCTTGCTTGCTTGCTTGATTGATTGCTTGCTTGCTTGCTTGATTGATTGATTGATTGATTGATTGGTTGTGATGATGATGATGATGATGATGATGATGATGATGATGCTGCTGCTGCTGATGATGATGATGATGATGATGATGATGATGATGATGCTGCTGATGATGATGATGATGATGATGATGATGATGACGAGGATGATGATGATGATGATGATGATGATGATGATGATGATGATGTTAATTGGTGTTTTTCTCTACTGGTGTTTTCCTCCGCTTTGCTGGCGTGTTTCCTCTGGCTGGCGTTTTTGTTTGCTGGTGTGTTTCCGTGCTGGAGTTTTTTCTGTGCCGACCTGTTTCTCTGCTGTGGTGTTTTTCTCTGCCCTTGTTTTCTCTTGTGCTGTGTTTGTTATGCTGGATTTTTTTCTGCTGTTGTTTTTGTTTGCTGGTGTGTTTCTCTAATTTTGTTTTTCTCTTCTGAACTATTTGGAGATCTTGGCTTCCAAACACGTCGCATGACCGGCAGTTGTCTGGGACTTTGAATCAACACCCCAAAAGCAAGACCCTACACATTAAAACCTCAAACATATACCACAAACCTTAAAAGCCAAAGCCATGAATCACTGGGAAGTGCTTTTTGCGACTTCTTCCAACCATGTCAACCTGGCACAAGATCCTCCTTTTCATCGTGTACACATTGCGCCGCCTAATTTTGGGAAACAAATCCTTAGCAATGCTATCCTCACCGCCTAATGTTTGGCCGTGATGGAACCTAAGGGCCCAGAGGAAAGTTGTTCAGTGCATTTCAGTGCTGTGGTTGGAAAGTTATGATCCTTGTAGTACGAAGGCTGAGCGATCCAAAAAACGATGCCGCTCGCCCAGTTACTGTACATCGCAGTGCATTTCCCATACGCAGAAGGCAGCTAAGCAGTGGCATTCATGTTTGAGCTTTTCGCGACAAAAGCAAGTCAGCCGCACGTTGCACCTTGAGGCTTGGGCCATCAGCCATCAATTTGAAGGTCCCAACGTTGGGTTCGCTTCTTATATTTTCTTCTTTGGTGGTCCTCCTAACTCCCAAGCAATTCTCACCTTGAGTGAGTTTCCAGCTGAGGCCGCACAAGAACATCAGGTGCGCAATCAGTTTTGGATGTAGGGTCGTTTCAATTGTCTTGACAACGACTCGCCTTGGTCTTGAAGGATAATGCAGCCCGCTAGAGGGTCGAAAAGAAGCCAAACCAGTGAAGCAAGTGCCCGAGCCATCAGATCGTTGTCATGCATTGAGCATCAGATTTTTTCTTTCAGAATTCTTGAAATTATTCACTTACAGCTTTTTGGTTGTGAAGTTTCCCTTGGCTTTTGTAAGGCCAAATTGGATGATATAGCCCAGCGGATTGCTTGGTTGAAGGAGGCAACCGTCCACTTTCTCAAAAGATTTTTCGATGTCAAGTCCTTTTTTGTGCCAGGCACTGCGCAGAAAGGCAGGTGTGGAACAAGAGCATGGAGATTTGGCCTTGCAGGCAGAATGCAGCAGACAGTCCTACATCTTCACACCCCGTGGGACTTCATGGATGACTTCTTCATTCATGACCCATGACATTTCATGTGACATTCACTGACTTCAGATTCAGCAACAGCGCTCCGAAGTTCGCCAAAGGGAGCGTGAACTCGCTATGGAGCTGAAGCCTTGGATTTGGATTCGAGTCTGTGGACAGAAAGAAGCGCAGCTAAGCGCAGGTTACAACCTGCAAGTCGAGGTTGGCCCGGGTCGACAATGACTTGGCAAGTTTCAAGGCCAAACTTGCCAAGAACTCAGAATAAGTGTTCGTAGCCATTGCTGCTATCGCATTTGAAATGCCAGAAAGCGGTTCTGTGGAATTCTGTGACCAGGCCAGCCTCAAGAGTCCTGGTCCCAACCACTTTGATGACAAAGTCACGGGGACATGCACTGCCACCTTGCACCAATGCGTGAGTTAAACGACTGAGTGAGACTGAGTGAAGTGAGGGAAGGATGAGGGAAGGATGAGGGAAGTACGAGGGAGAATTGAGGCGCAGCATTTGGGAGCTGTCAAGGTCAGCAGTCTGCTGAGTCGTTGGCTGTGCTGCAACGAGGCGACTTTTGCACACCGGGGTTGGGAGAAGGGCAAAGGAAAACGAAGAAAGGAAGTCTAAGGGAAGTCTAAGGGAAGTCTAAGGGAAGTCTAAGGGAAGTCTAAGGGAAGTCTAAGGGAAGTCTAAGGGAAGTCTAAGGGAAGTCTAAGGGAAGCAAACGAAGGGAAACATCTCGAAATGACGAAAAAATGGGGTTGAAAAACATATGCGCAAACTTCGAGAGAGCCTCACTACGTTCTTACGAGAACCAACTTTTGGCGTGCGGTACAATGCCATGCAAGTCGGATTGTACTAGACTTAGCATATACGTCACCGAGTGTATACGCTGCCCTTAATACAAATGATGACAGGAATGACAGGAACCCAAGAGAACCCAAGTCATATTTCATGGTAATCGCTCGAGTCTCACTGTCAGATCGGCACCGTCTTTTGCAAGACCATATGTAGGTGGCAAGTGCCAGCACACTGTGGTATTATTGTTGTTGTGGTAACAAAAAGGAAGGAACAATGTGAAAAAAAATCAGTGGGCAGGGCCAGGCCACGTTCGCAACGGTTGGTGACATCTGGGTGATGCAACTTCGGACACGTGATGACTTTCCGTTGATTTTTTGTTGGATCTTGTTGAATCGATTTGCTTTTCAACGTGCCAGCTTCTACGCCATTGGCTGTGGAAATGCAGTGGGCTATGAGACACGCGGTGTTGGTCCCAGTTCAACATGAAAGGAGCTAGACAGGGCAGCTGGCAGCCTCTGTCACTGATTACAGCTTATGGTCATTGCAGCCTCCTATGCTCACTGCGAGTCAGGAAGCTGCCGGTACTCACAGAATTGTGAACCCTGCAGTTGTCTCTCCGCAAGCTGAGTTGACGGAGACCCAGGTAGTTCAAAGCCGTTTCAGTCACAAAGTAACTCAAGTTCAAGCATGTTCAAGCTTCATGTTCATATCAGATTACAAGAAACTAATCACGAAAGGTAGCTTCCTGAAGGGCTACCTTGAGTTTCACTTAGCGTAGCAACGGGGCGGTCTGCCCCCCTCCTCCCCGGTGTACCACGCTCCTCCCCCTTTCTTTCCACTTGGCTTGAGTCTGTGCTGCATGCGACACCTGCCCAAAATTTCTTGAAGCAAATGTTGTCCAAAAGTTCTAGTAGATTGTGCTTTCAACATGATGGAACTAGAAAAGATGAATCAAAAGATTAATGGACAACTTTTCTAACCGCTAACCTCTACGACTTCGTGGATGATAGTCTTGCGATGTCTTGTGCCATCGTAGTAGCACAGGAACATTGTGTCGGAGCCGCCAACATATTTGAAATACGGCAAGGTAGAGAGAGAGAAAGGGTAGGTAAGGGTCAAAGCCATCCTCCTCACCGTCACGAAAGGCCAAGATCTCGTCGGCACGCCGCAAAACTCAGAAGGATAAGGCCTTCCATGATGCCAACCCCAGGGAAGGGTAAAAAGTGGGTCATTCTGAAACTAGAAACAAATAAACAAGTACCAAGTATAGTAGTTCAGGAATTGCAACAGTTTCAAGATGTTTCAAGTAGCAAACAGAGCACTGCCGCTCGTCACCAAAAGCAGGCAGATGCATATGCAGTGACATGATGTGACATGTGCTATGACCACGATGATGCATGAATGATGCAAGGATGACCAATGACTGATGACTGATGACTGATGCCTGGTGGGTGCTGACCTGGTGATTGATGTCTGGTGACCGATGCAGATGAAGATGAAAGTCTTCCCTCCCTGTCTCCCAGACTCTCATCGCTTGACATTCATCCTGGCTGTTCTACCTTTCCTGTCCCTCCCCTTCTCAAGTCCAATGCGACCTGTGCAACCACAACAGTGCCACAAAAAATGCCACAAAGACTGGCAAACTGGCAGAGCTTCGGGGTCACAGTTCAAACCTGAATTTGCAGAGTTTTGCTCCACGCTTGCAGTTTGGTGCAGTGGCTTTACCAATACCCATGTTTTGAGAAAGCTTGGTCAGTTGGAATTCGAAGCTTTGAGATTCCCACTGGGCGACTAGACAACTTGTCAGCCAAGGCTTCACCCCAAGCCTTCAGAAGTCATCGATTCCAAGCTGCAGATAGATCAGTGTCAAAGAAAGGGGCAGTGCAGACTTTGCTTCGAGATTTGCCGTGGGCTGTCTTGGGCTGTCGCAGCATGTCGCAGCATTTCCTAGATTTTATTTTTTTTTGCGGGGGCTAGGAACTAATGCAATCTCAATAGATTTCCTTCGAAATTCCGGATTTCTGGAGGTGCTTGTGAGGCTTTTTTCACCAGAATCAGTCCTCCATTCTTTCAAATTATCCTGGGTTTTGCATCATTGGTGGAGTTTTGAGCACATCCAAGTTTCTCTGATTCAAGTGGATGCCCACAAACAAGGCAGCAACAATGGCCTAAAGTCTGCTTTGAAAGCATCAGCATGGCGAAGTAGGCTTGATTTGGAAGGCAGATTCTGCATGTCTCTCACTTTGCTGCGTTGCTTTTCGTGGCGTGGCATGGTTTGGATCGCCTGGGTTGCATATGCGTGGCAAGCGCGGCCCTTTGTCAGTTCGCAGGAAACCCGTTGCGTCAGGTCTGCGTGCCGCCATTCCTGGCCTCATGCTTTCTGCTATCACAATGCCAGGCGCAGTGTTTTGAACACGTTCCCAGGTCATCCCAGGCCTCCAGGCATGCTCTACACCGGTCGTGGCGTGTCCTTCACGCGTGTTTTTTGCATGCTTGACGCAGGGGCACGGTGTCTTCCTTGCATTGCTTCTGCTGTCTCGGTGCACTTTAAATAGCTAACAACACTTGCAATCTAAGACTTAAAATGCACAAAATGCACGAAATGCACGAAATGCACGGATTGAATTCTTTTTTTTTTTTTTCCTTGCGTTTTTTTTTGCCTTGTGCCTCTTTGTGGAGCCTGTCGGGCTCCTCGGGCTCCTCGGGCTCCTCGGGCTCCTCAGGCTCGTCGGGCCCACCGTGGGCCGGTGTGGGCCCGGGGGGTCCCGTTGCAGGTGTGAATACCAGCGAAGGGTTCTGGTTTGACCTTGGGTGTTTGGGAGTTGTGTTTTGGTGGTGGCGGTGGTGGTGGTTTCTGGTTGTGGTGTCTTTGTCAGTGTTGTGGCGGAGGCGTTCCTGGTTGCAAAATCATCCAAAATGGTTGTGTTCAGATGTGATAGTGTGTTCCAAATTGATACTCCACCCGCGTGGCAAAGGATACTCTGGAGCCCGGCACGTTGCAAGCTCAACCAGAAGGGACAGAGAGCATCACTGCAAAGTCTCAGAATGCTTGCAGCTCAACTTGAGGATTCTTCATGTTCAAATTCTTGACACAGCATTGAAACTCTTTTGTCATTGGAACTTGTGTATTCTGCCTTTCCATCCATGCCCAAGCCTTGATGGCCATTACCTGATTACCATCACAGACTCTTGTTTGAGACTACACCTGTGCAATATGCTTCGCATGCTGTGGGCCCTTTCCACGTTTGCCTTGAGCTGTGTGCTGGCGTCACGCTTGCAACCCCAAGACCACCTCGCACAAAGCTCGGACCATTCTGAAGTCAAAGCAGACAGCTTTGACAAGTTGAATGGTGAGGAAGACGAACATCTTCAAGACTCAGCTGACTCCTCGGCTTGCCCTCCTGGAATGCACATCCAACTAAAGAAAGCGCTGGACAACCATGCGGTGAACCCAGATGCTGACGATCAGGAGGAGCATCATTTTGTTTTGACCCAGGGGCTGGGACGTCTTGAAAGAGAGCGTGGTTTTTGCAGTGATCTTGTCAGAAGCCCTCCAGTGTTTGAGTACAATGATGAGTTGTGGGATGTTGACGACTCCGTGCCGCTTGACTTTCTTCATGGCTACATTGAAGTTGTTTGTGCAGTGGATGAGGCAGGCAAAACTTTCTTGGAAGTAAGTGAAAATTCATGTCGGGAGCTTTTGCCTTTCTCTACTATATGGGAGCATGACATGCATGATGCTTCAGAGGATGAAAAGGAAGGAACGGAAGGAAAGGAAGTGGACGCAGCGCATCCAAAGTACGAGTTTGCGGAGTTCACCTGCGCCAACCCTTTGGAAGCACCTGCCAGCCTTCATGGGCGGCCAAGCAAAGAGCTGAGGGTTGTGCTTGGGCTTTCTGAGGCGAGAAGTGCATGCGAAGCAGATCCTCGTTGTGAAGCCATTGCAATAGAGATCACCAATGGCGAAGCGCAGAGGTTTCACTTGTTGGATTCTTTCAACTGCATGCCCGTCACCCAATCTTTCCATTCGACCTTTGGCAAGAACGAGCGCGTGAAGCTCCGTTACCTTGCGCACGATGAGCAAGGCTTGGACCATGAAGTTTCGGGAAAAGTCCTTGAAAGTTGGAGCCTGGAGAGTGGAGAGGCTGATGTGATGGTGGATTTCCAGCCCGGTGGAACTCGCTGGATCTTTGCGGAACACCTCGTGGAGGAGATGGAATACACAGCTTCTTCTTGGCCTGTTCTTCGGAAAATCCGAGAGATGAAAATGGTATGTGACGACTTCACGGAGAGATCCAGCTGTGACATCTACAGCAAGGCAATGGCCCAGAAGCTCCATGCAGGGACCCCTTCCTCGTGCCATCAGGCGTGTTTGCTCAACGCTGATCACCTCCACACATGCTGCGTTTTCGCAAACGATGTGTGTGCTTTGACCAGAGGAGAGTGGTTTCATGCAAAGGAGAGTGACAGCCGTGAATTCGACACGGAACGAGCAGGTGCTTGCTACTGGGAACCATGCTCATTGGATCCATCTTGTGGTTTTAGGAAAGGGCTCCCTGAGCCAGATGCAAGTGGAATTGATGCAGAGACTGTTTTCTTTGACTTTGCTCATCCTTTGACTTTGCCATTCTCCATTTACAAGGCCGAGAATATCATATACCACTTCACCTCTGAGGATCCACACTTGGAAGCGGCGAGGAGGGACAAGAAGAGGCTTGTGCGACCAGTGGGAAGGATACCAGCTGACCAAAGAAAGGCAAAGAGGAAGCCTTTTCGCAAGTTGCCAAAGGGTTTGAGCAGATCAGACAAAAAGGCCATTGCAAACTTTCAAAATGAGTTGAGCAAAACTTGTAGTGAGTTCGGACGTAGCATTGGGCGGAGGCTTGTCGCCCCAAGCTTGCAAGATGCTTTGGCATCTGATTGCGAGTCGCATGCAACTGGTCATTCCTTTGAGTCCTGCCTTATGAAAGCAGGCTGCCATGCTCAAGACAAGGAAGATCCTGATCATGCTGATTGGCGGCCATTTTCTCTACCTTATGATCTTTTGGCTTGGCAAACTCCAGCAGCTTTTTGCTGCAGCTCAGTTTATACATCTGATGCAAGGCAAGAGCACATGGTGAAGAAATTGATGGAGGCAGCAGATGTTGAAGGTGTCGACCTCAGTCGCGTTGACGACTCCTCAGCACGCAATAGGTTGAAGGCTTCTGTGAAGAGTGGTTCATCTGCGCTCAAGAAGATGCTTTTGCGCCACATTTCTGATGAAGGTGAGCTCCAGTGGTTAGGCCAAGTACTTCGTTTGGCCTTGGCGCAGTTCAAACAGATCTTGACTGATCTTCAGGAGACTGCAGACACAGAGAGCTCTGACGATGTCGAGATCACCGATGATGCTACTACCGTTCTCCAGGTTTCTGATGAGGGCGACCAGGTCACACCTTCGGGACGTCCCGGCTTTGTGGTTGCTCGATGGTCTCCGGAGCAAGGCGCTTTCTTAGAAGTCAATGGCCCAGGTCACATCGCACCCCGTGGAGCTCTTCGGAAAGCCTGGAAGCTGATCGCATCAGTGCCAGGAGCGGTCTATCAGTATGGCGTGCGCCCTTTGTGGAATTTTGTGGCCAAGCCATTGATGAAATGGGGAATGTCCCTGATGAAATGGATTTTGGAACATCCTCGTGCTGCTTTGTTTATTTCCAAGTTTGCTTTGATCATTCGAGACCGCCTTTGTGAAAAAGCCTCCGTCCACATCTATGGGGATCCAGAAGTGTCTGCAGTTGGCGCCTTTGCATACGCAGCGAAATCTGGGAAAGAGTCGGGAGCCTAGTTGCATCTAGATGCCCTGTGTTGCCCTGTGTTGCCCTCGGGTTAGATGTGAGGACGGAAGTGATGTACTCATATGCAATGCCTCACCTCCCCATGATGGCCCCTGGAGGGCTCAATTGTTTTCCTGGCTGTTTGCCTGGTTCCGAACTGGTTCCTAGTTGTTTGTCTCAGCTCAAATCGTTCCACAAAAATTATATAACTACTCAGAATGCACCTTCAAGTATTTGGGTCTACATTCACCAAAACCGCAATGGCATTCGCAATGTTGACCGTTGAGTATCATTGGATTGTTCTGCAGAGCCTTTTGAGGTTCTCATGCTGCAGCATTACTATTTGTATTGACGGTTTGCAAGCCTTAGCCTGAAAGCCAACATCCATCATCCTTGAGATTTCGGGGATTGTTTCACCAAATGCGAGAGATGGCACGCCATTGGGCACGTGTTCAATGTTTGACTGTCGATTCATTCATGTAAGACGAAGGTTAAAGATGTTAGAGATCGGTTTGGGTGCTGAGGCTGAACCAATACCTTCGCTCGACTTTCTCGCCAGCTGTTGTGCTGGATGGTCTCAAGAACATCATGAATTCTGCGCCGCTGTTGAACACCATTGCAGAGACGGGGAAGTTCAGTTTCTCGCTGCTGTTGTCGTGGGCAGGATTTGCCGCTGGAGGTCCTGTTGTTGCTCTGCTTTCGACGATGTCATCCCTTTTAGCTTCAGCTGGGCTGGAAGCTGGCCGGCGTGCTATGGAACTCATGATCTATCAAGAGATTGCGAAAGAAATCCCATCAAATCTCTTCGACATGCTGACCAAGAAGTGCCTCTACAAGCGAGAAAACCGCCTAGAGGCAACATGGAATGAGACTCAGGCAGAAATCGTGACTGCTGGCAAGGATGCCATTGTAAAGGTCACTGAGACTGTGCAGAGTGCTGGCAAGACACTATCGGATCAAATGAGCCGTTGGACCAGTTTCTTTTCATCAGTACAGACCTGAGCAAATAGCAGGTAGCATCTTGAGGCGACACCATTTGCAACGGAGACAAATCGCTGCAGCCATCCATTCCAGCTTGATGTGGAAGACTAGCATTCCTGTTGAGGCTTCTCGTTGTCAACCTGACATTGGTAATGCGTAGTACTGCAAGGCTTGTCCAAGTGGTTGCTATTCTTCGGGTCCCTGAATTAAGCAAGGCAGGGCTAAGATGACAAAGTCGTGGCAAAGTCTTGACCGAGATGACTGTCAAGTCTAGTCACTCAAATCTGCTGTATAGGGGAAGTGTGCTGTTGGCTTCGGTGCAGGTGAGGGCTCGAATACAGAAGCCGCTCCAAGGGTGGATCTCCCTTGTAGATTTGGAGGAGGTTTGTGACATGCTTTGCATAATCTTGGCGTAAACCCTGCTTTTTTGGCACTTTTATTTTGAGTTTTTTTTATCATTGATTTATCTATCTATCTATCTATCCATCTATCTATCTATCTCCCTCCTTGCACCCGAGCTTGGAGGTTCCGAAGCGATGGGCGAAGAGTATCGAGGCCATGTTGCATCAATGATCAAAGTTGCCTGTATAGAAAGAGAAGACCGCACCAGCATTATCATTGCCATCTGTGGATTTTCCTTGATAACATAGGGATCCAGTCTCATAGTTGGCTTTGTTTGGCATCATCATTCAATGCTGTTACAAGATGTACGTGTATGTATATGGATATGCCTACCCACGCTGCATGTGAATATGTACTCTTGCACAGATAGGTACACATAGTGGGAGTGAGCATCTGGCGAAACTGCTGTCTGTCATCAGGAGGAACATGTAACCAGTGTAAGCTTGAAGATTGCGGTTGCCTTGAACAGTTGGTGAAATATGGCGGATCAGGTCCAGACTGAGTTCGCAAATGCTTGGGCTGGAGGAACTGTCGAGGACTTTGTGCGGGGTAAAGGTGATTTTGCCCGCGTGTAGTTTCTCCATGCTTAATGATACTTCCCTCGGTGGACTTGAAGGAGGGCAGTTTTCTTCAGGTTGCTAAGTCACATTGGCAGGCGGTTTTTCGCACTTGTATGTTCAAGTGATCAATTTTAGATATTTCGGGATGAACTACTCCATGTTGGAGTTGAGACAGACTGCTAAGCCTCAAATCGCACGATGGCCTTGGTCATCGCTCCCGTATTTATTGGGAGTTCGGGACTGCGAGAGCGTGTTTTGTCAGTTCCAAGTGGATGATTCCGAGGTCGAAACAAACCAACTTCACGATGTTTGTTGAAATGTGTCATCCAATAGAATTGGTGGCGTTTGTCCATGTACCGAGCAGTTCATGTACCGAGCAGTTCAATGGCACGCGTCATGTGATTGGAAGACAGTGCGCATGATTTTCTTTTACCTCTCTCTCTCTCTGGGCTTGGCGACGTGAGTGCAGTATTGTAGAAAATGAAAGCATGTAAATCAAAGACAATTGCTGTCCGTATAGGGTCGTGATAGTATTTTGAACATGTGTTTGCAAAGAATCGACCCTAAAATATTGATATCGGTTTTTATTCACCCAAGGGCGATTTCTAGAGATTGTATTTCATTTTTCCGAGGAGAATACTGCATAAAGGGCAGCAAGTGTTCTGATAATTTTTTGAAAGTTATGTTTGCACTCAATCGACCCTAACAGATTGCTATATCGTTTTTACTCCCAAGGGGTGAACTGTTATTCAAATGTTACCTTGAAGTCTCTGTAGTATTTGTCTTGCAGTGGAATGTACGTTGTTATTTCCTACAGGTACTGCAGACTGCATGGTGTATTTTACATTCCATAATTTTCCGTCCCTTTAAACCGGCTCTATTTCGCTGTTTTAAGTGCCAAAGATTATGCACAACAACTATGGAAGGGTTCGATTGTTGCTTGTTGAACATTTCTTGATGGATTATGCCCGATACTATTTTCTTTTAATATGTTATTGTAGACCAACTCAAGCCTGTGGGAGGACAATTGGCTAAAATTCTATTGCTTTTACGAAGGAAGTCCAGAACATGGAGTGTTACGCTCGTGTTGTATTGTTATGTCGATTCTATATGCTGTACATATAGCATGCAAGCGAAAGAAATAGCCAGCCCTTCAACGATGCAATGCGGCTTTACCTTCGCAAAACGGAAAAAACACACTGATATCGTATCAAAAGACAAAAAAAAAGAACAAACGACAGAACAAAAACACAAACAACAACAAACACAAGAAACATACTGTACTTATGCTCAGCCATTTGACCTCGCCCGTCACATGTAATTTTTTGAGGTTTGGTACAGGGAATTCGGGGGATAGACATGGTTCTTGTGATTTCCAATCTTTTTTCTAACTTTTGGGTAGTAAAACAAGCAGTCACGAACAAAAAGGAAACTTACTTAGTAAGTGGGAACATAGATTTTTGTTTTCTTTTTGTATTTTCATTGATTGTTCGCTTTTTTTGATAGAAACTGTACACTGCACACGTGATTTTTCATAGTCTGCTAACAGTATCCCTTGTGCATGAACAAGTGTCGCAAATTGTCCTAAAACAGGGAGAGCGCAGCTTCCTTCTGGCCTGGACCGAAAGAGGGATGTGACCCTCGGACATCCAAAACAGAGTGCAAGTTGCTGCAAAAATCATCGTTTTTAGACCTTTTTCGCAGACCTGTGACTCACTGCACCTATATTCATCATGCCTACCACTGGCTTTCACTGGCAAAATCGCGGCCAACTTTCGAGTGGAGGTTCTTGGGTGCTAGGTTGGCGGTGGCGATAAGGGATAGCAGTTCCATGCTGTTCCACGTGCTAAGATGTGCTAAGCTTGAAATTTTTTTATGTTGGCATCTCGATCCCGTTGCAGCCTCCAAGCCACCAGGTAGTGAGTCATCCGCCACATCCGCCATGTTCCCGTGCTTTCAGGTTTCCTATTGAAAATTGGGTTCCTATTCGGTTCCTATATGAAATTTCAATATTTTGATATGCTCCAAATATTTCCGGATGCTTCGTTCAAGTGAGTATAGTGAGCAGTTGAATGTTGGATTCATGTTCGGTTTCCAAGTCACAAGGCCATTGGAGTCATGGATCAGCTTCCAGGACTGTATAGCCTCTCGCAGTTCACTACTTCGTGGATGGGCTGCTAAAGTGTGACTCCCAGAGAAAGAACAA
>VSDK01002091.1:28366-33366 GCA_009767595.1 Symbiodinium kawagutii | reverse complement strand
GTGCACCAAATGCCACGCCTGCCACGCAAAGTCAAGATCGAAGTCATGTGCAGATTGAGTTGAAACAGCCCTGACAGTGCGGAGAGCGATCCCTGAGGAGCTCCATGTGCACCAAATGCCACGCCTGCCACGCAAAGTCAAGATCCAAATCATGTGCAGATTGACTTGAAACAGCCCTGACAGTGCGGAGAGCGATCCCAGAGGAGCTCCATGTGCACCAAATGCCACGCCTGCCACACAAAGTCAACATAGAGACGTGCAGAAGTCGATTTTTTGGCAACAGTCATAGGAAACACTCCGAACCAAATCCGAACTAAACCGAGACCGTCTGGGACCCGTCCGTTCGACAAGGCTAGTTTCCCGATCAAGTCGACAACGTTTTTCACGAAAAAACCCATGGTTTCGTGACAAATCCAATGATCAAAAACGCATTTCGTGCGAGACTTCCTCCATGTTTTGAACTTCCAAGATCATCGACATGCTGAAAGTACCACACCTGTCACACAAAGTCAAGATCCAAGTCATCTGCAAGATGAGTTGAAACAGCCCTGACAGTGCGGAGAGCGTCACGCAAAGTCAAGATCTATTCCTTTTGAGATCTATTTCTTTTGAGATCTATTTCTTTTGAGATCTATTCCTTTTGAGATCTATTTCTTTTGAGATCTATTCCTTTTGAGATCTATTTCTTTTGAGATCTATTTCTTTTGAGATCTATTTCTTTTGAGATCTATTTCTTTTGAGATCTATTTCTTTTGAGATCTTTTTCCTTTGAGATGTATTTCTTTTGAGATCTATTTCTTTTGAGATCTTTTTCCTTTGAGATGTATTTCTTTTGAGATCTATTCCTTTGAGATGTATTTCTTTTGAGATCTATTTCTTTTGAGATCTATTCCTTTTGAGATCTATTTCTTTTGAGATCTTTTTCCTTTGAGATGTATTTCTTTTGAGATCTATTTCTTTTGAGATCTATTTCTTTTGAGATCTATTTCTTTTGAGATCTATTTCTTTTGAGATCTATTTCTTTTGAGATCTATTTCTTTTGAGATCTATTTCTTTTGAGATCTATTTCTTTTGAGATCTTTTTCCTTTGAGATGTATTCCTTTTGAGATCTATTTCTTTTGAGATCTTTTCAAATCTTCGTAACACGGAAGTTCCGCACTTCGTAACTAAACTTCCTTTGATCAGACAAAGGTGGCAAAATCAAAACGCTCAGCCATCACCCAAGCTTAGCCTCATGATCGAAACAAGTGGTACGATCGCTGGAGCTCCCGCATGTGCTACACCCAAGCCGTTGCAACCAAACTCAGCAAAGTCTCCTTCCCCCTCATCGTCCCAAGCTTCCCGTGGCTGTCTTTTCGCTAGACAAAAGGGCATCATCATTCATCATCATCATCATCATCATCATCATCATCATCATCATCATCACCATCATCATCATCATCATCATCATCATCATCATCATCATTATCATTTGTTTGGTGCCCGGAATCGTTATCATATCTTTTTGATTTTTGGGTCCAAAATCAGCTCCGCAGTGGTTCCGCAGTGGTTCCGCAGTGGTGCAAAGTTGGCGGCTGGAATTGTTATCAGGTTCCGCAGTGGTTCCGCAGTGGTGCAAAGCTGACTGCTGGAATTGTTATCATAGAACCAGGTGGCAAATGTTACTGGTGCAAAGTACGTGGCTAATGGCTGAACTTCACCATTTTGGATGGTACCAGTCCCAGAATCCCATGAATGTGGCTAATGGCTGAGGCGGTCTGTGTGATTGTAATTTTTTGGACGTTGGTGATGCAATTTTTGCTCCATGCCTCAGTCGAAACGTGAGCAAGCTTTTAGAGTTTCGCCATCCGACCGCCGCAGTTCGCGAAACCCATCCCAGCCCACTAAACTTGCCGACAGAAACGCCCCTCAGCTACTGCACTGCAAACCCAAGCCCATACATCAACCCACGCGGAAGGGCTACGGAACCACTGCGGAACCACTGCGGAACCACTGCGGAACCACTGTGGAACCACTGCGGAACCACTGCGGAACCACTGCGGAACCATTGCGGAACCACTGCGGAACCACTGCGGAACCACTGCGGAACCATTGCGGAACCACTGCGGAACCCCTGCCAAACCCGTGCGGAACCCCCCCGTTCTTTGCGGTAACCCTTAGCCAGTCTTGGCTTCCGTAGTGGTTCCATATATGTGTTCCGTAGCGGTTCCGTAGGGTTTCTGAATGTGCTCCGTATGTGTTCCGTACGGGTGCCGTATGGGTTCCGTATGGCTTCTGTGCGGGTTTCGTGTGAGTTCCATGTGGGTTCCATATGGGTTCTGCGTGGGTTCAGTGTGTGTTCCGCATGGGTGCCGTATGGGTTCCGTATGGCTTCTGCGTGGGTTGCGTGTGTGTGTGTGTTCCGTATGGGCGCCGTATGGGTTCCGTATGGGTTCCGCGTGGGTTCCGCGTCGCCCAATGCTTCCGGAAGGGGTTCGGGGCATTCGCCAGCATTTCTTGTTTAAAATGGCTACAGAAAGGGTTCGAAACAAATTACAGCGAATAATTACTAGAAATAGTTTGGCCGCCGGCTTTGGCCGAGCAGTGGTAGGACTATTATAGCGTGACAACGCTGTCATTTTTTTGGCCTCGCACTTTGCCATGCAAACGCCAGATTATTGCCATTGCCTATTTTTCGCACCGCGCTTTGCCGGGCAATCTTGCACGGCGCTTTGCCGGGCAAAACCCCCCTAGTGTTAACGCTTCTAGGCATTAGTCAAATTATCATCATCATCATCATCATCATCATCATCACCATCATCATCATCATCATAATTATCAGCACCATCCTGCTACTCCTCCTTATCGTCATCCTCATCGTCATCGTCATCGTAACTGTCATCGTCATCATCATCATCATCATCATCATCATCACCATAATCATTATCATCATCATCATCATCATCATCATCATCATCATCATCATCATCATCACCATCATCATCATCATCATCATCATCATCATCATCATCATCATCATCATCATCATCATCATCACCTTCCTGCTACTCCTCCTTATCGTCATCCTCATCGTCATCGTCATTGTAATTGTCATCGTCATTATCATCATCATCATCATCATCATCATCATCCTGGTCATCGTCATCGTCATCGTCATCGTCATCGTGATCGTCATCGTCATCGTCATCGTCATCGCCATCGCCATCGCCATCGTCATCGTCATCATCATCATCATCATCATCATCATCATCATCATCATCATCATCATCATCACCTTCCTGCTACTCCTCCTTATCGTCATCCTCATCGTCATCGTCATTGTAATTGTCATCGTCATTATCATCATCATCATCATCATCATCATCATCCTGGTCATCGTCATCGTCATCGTCATCATCATCGTCATCGTCATCGTCATCGTCATCGTCATCGTCATCGTCATCGTCATCGCCATCGCCATCGCCATCGTCATCGTCATCATCATCGTCATCGTCATCGTCATCGTCATGGTCATGGTCATGGTCATGGTCATCGTCATTGCCATCGCCATCGCCATCGTCATCGTCATCGTCATCGTCATCGTCATCTTCATCGTCATCGTCATTGTCATTGTCATCGTAATTGTAATTGTCATCGTCATCATCATCAGTGTCATCATCATCATCATCATCATCATCATCATCATCATCATCGTCATCGTCATCGTCATCATCATCAGTGTCATCATCATCATCATCATCATCATCATCATCATCATGGTCATGGTCATCTTCATCATCATCACCACAACGATCGTCATCAGCATCCTAATCAGGATGACCGTCCGCTTTCATGATCGCGCCTAGAATTGTCATGGCCACGATCCTCCTCCTTCTCGTTATCATCACCACTATGATCGTCATCATCATCCTTATCATGATGACCGTCCGCATCATCATGAATGCAATTAGGATCATCATGGTCACCATCCTCATCGACCCCACAAGTTCTTGGGCAGGACGTAGCCAGACCAGAACCACTCTGATGTTGATGTAGTCGTGGGCTGATTGAAAAAACATCGTGAATTGGCTGCAGACATTTTTGATCATTTGTGCATGAGGGTGAAGGTCTGCAAACAGATTTACGGCAAAACAAGGTAAAACAGCATCTGCCGAACCGTCGCCCCTAAAAATACAAGGGTCCACAAAACTCAGTTAAGCTGAATGCCTAGGTTGTTTCCCATGTATATTTCTGGATGACTTTCAAATCTTTATGATGCCATACCATCACAAAGTCAAAACATGCTCGAACAAAGCCATGGTATGCCATGGTCTTGCTCAACAACAGGAAAACCAACGATGCAGTAAAAAAACGAACACGCCGCCATTTCGAGCAGCATGACTGGGGTGTTTCTTGTTCCCCTCCTGCACATGTTCTTGAGTCTCATCTACGACCCATGGAGGAGCACCTATTCGATCCATTTCGATCCCACTCTCATTCTTTTCATTTAAAGTGACGTTAGATGGGTAAGCAGATTATCAATTTCTCTTTCACTCAGATTTTCTCTTTAATTTCAGTTGCTTTTGGGTGGTAGGATGCGAAGCCGCATGTTTGGCTTGAGGGATCATATTTTCGATGAGTATTTAGCAGTGCTGGTACCGGTCACATTCGCTTTGCAACCTACTCATGCTGGCAAAACGCGGCATTACAATGCATTACACGTGCTTGTATACATCCCACACGAGCCGTGGTTCAGCCTCATCTTCCGCACTCACGGGAATCAGAAAATGCGACTCCCAACGCAAAGGAAACAATGCAAAATGCATGCATTTTATACGCTTTTTCAATTTTTCCCCACCTGTCAGGTGAGGGTTGTTAGATTTTATCAGAGCTGTCATGCCTCTCCTCCTTCTCCTTCTCCTTCTCCTCCTCCTTCTCCTCATCCTCGTCCTCCGGAGCTCAACCACGAGCATCCACGCCTAGTGGTCGCTGCCGGCTCTCAACCACGAGCATCCACGCC
>VSDK01002091.1:0-12675 GCA_009767595.1 Symbiodinium kawagutii | reverse complement strand
GCCGAGTGGGAGATACTCTCTGGGGAACCATGCTTCCATCCGTCGACACCGTGGTGGAGGCGTGTCTCGAAGGAAGCTCGTTGACCCACTCTTCCGAGGAGTGGTTTGCGCTGCTGGTGACCTTTGCTTCGAAACACTCGGAGCTGGAACGAGGTGTCGAACTTCGAGGAAAGTTCTTGGGGTGCGAGAGCGCACTCAAGGCAGCAGAGGTTCAAGCGGCTTTGAAGGGAGGAGTTCTTCATCTTTGCGGCACAGACCCGTGTTGCGAGCTCATCATAGGCGATGTGATTCATGTGACCAGGGTGAGACTGTGGTCACTCGAGAAGTTCTCTGCGAGCTACCTTACCGTACCAAGGAGGGGAAGACCGTCCTTACCAAGCTGAGGAAAAAGATCCAAGAGAAGAACAAGACCCCTCGTCGAAAGGGAAAAGGAGGCAAACCACCTGGAGATGGAGCTCATCGGGCGGCGAAAAGAAAGAAGCCGAAGGAGTCAGGAATGATAGAGATTTCTTCAGATGGCGAGGAACCAGAGGAAGACTTCGACGAAGAGGAGGATGGAGAAGCTCCCCCTCGACGAGATCAATTCCGAGATATGTTGCGCAGGACAAGAGAGCGCATTGCTGGTCTTGGAGGAGAGGCGAGCCGATTGGGGCTAGGTCCTGGTCACAGCGAGGGAGGAGGCTTCGAGTGGTGGCCGCAAGTCAAAAGGATCACCTGCTGCTCTGGGAGGCTTGAGCACCGGGGCCAAGCTCAGGCCTGGCATAGCTACTCCCCTGGCCCTTGCAGACCGCGAGGATACAAGAGGACGAGAGGTGAAGAGATCGACTGGGAAGACGAGCAAGAAGACCGATACCTCCGCAGTGTTGCTGGCGCAGGCCGTGCAATCTGGGAGGAACCGCTCCAGGAAGAAGAAGTCATCGTCAGCTTCGGTCCTCACGCGAGCACTTCAACGAGTTCTGGGAAAGAAGGATCGGAGAAGAAGGGATACTTCGCCCCCTCGTCGGAAGAGAAAGCTGAGCGCGTTGAAGCCAGATCCTGGAGGAGGAGACGATCCCGACGACTCGGACGAGGAGGGGGGAGTCCAGCTCAGAGCAAAAGGATTCCGAGACAGACGCCGAGTTCGAGCCTCCCCTCAGGAAGCGGGCGGCAAAGTCTCCAGGGAGCGTGATGGCCATGTTGGTCAAACACGCTCAGGATCAACTGGACCGGGGTGCGATGGTAGACGGTCAGCATCCCGGGGAAGATCCACTGGTCGGAGGCGTCAAGATGGCGACTTATTTCGCCTTACTGATAAGGCCCTACTTCGCTCCAGGACATCCACTTCTTCGAGAACTATACGCCCTCGCCCAGACCATAGACCTTCTCAGGTCAGGACTCCTCTCCGAGACCGGCGATGCCTTGGCTTCGAGGTTCATCAGCGTTCACACGGCATTGAGCGAGGGGTCTTGGTCGACGGCCACGTTCCTGGACGAGATGTTCCCGATGGATCCGGTGCAATCCACCACCACCGCAACCCTGTTGGAGGCGCAGAAGCACAAGAAGAAGCTGCTGAAGAGCCACGGGTACTCAACGTCGGGAACTCGACCTTGATGGAACTCCGGGAAAGGTCGTGGCGGCTATTGGGGGCGACAAGGGAAAGAAAGGCGATGGAGGCAAGGGCAAGAGTCGAGGTCGAGGAAAAGGCGGAAAAGATCAATGGGGCTCCAAGGGACAAAGCCCTTGGAAAGAGACACAGGCAGAGCCCGGGAAGAAGGAAGGCACGGCCTGAACGGCCGCCTCGATGCGAGCAAGGGTGAGCAGCCGGCAGATGCCGAGCCGCCCCTTGGATTGGTTCAGGACTTACAGCTTTTGAAGACAATGGCATCCCAC
This sequence comes from Symbiodinium kawagutii, assembly GCA_009767595.1. Taxonomy (NCBI): domain Eukaryota; class Dinophyceae; order Suessiales; family Symbiodiniaceae; genus Symbiodinium; species Symbiodinium kawagutii. The sequence goes on along the minus strand of VSDK01002091.1, from coordinate 10,806 downwards.
TGCACTTCCCTCGAGAAGATTGGACGTGCGATGGGGTGGCTTTTGTTCAACTTGGATCGATTCGAGGGAGCTGGCTTGGTGAGCCCGGCTCTCTCATCTGTTGTGAGGTTGAGGAAATTCAAGCCTGTGGCCATGCACCGGGGTGCGGCTCGCCCTCTTTTTCCCCTTCCTGTTTCAGGAGTTCATCATCTTCAGGAACTGGCGAAGGACATGAGCTTGGAGCGCTTTTGCTCCATGGATTTCTCCAAGGATGACGATGTCAACCTTTGGACTGCGCTTAGCGCCTGCGCAATCAATGGAGTCGCTGGTCATTCGCGCGACCCGTTGCCAGGCCAGCCAACTGCAATGCAAGGACGAGCCATAGGGACTCTGGGTGCTGGCGTCAAGAGGATGCTAGCTTTTCCCACCAACTTGAATCGCAGTCCGAAGGATGCTGAAAAGGAGCTAAGTTCGCGGTTCGTAAGTTACACTGGTGAAGAAGTACCAAAGATGCAAGTTATATCGGTAGCCCAGGTTTTGCCGGCACTTCCGCCTCTAACTCACAGTGGTACCATTGATGCTCTCGAATTGGTTTGTGAAGGAACCAAACGGTTTTTGCTTAACCCTTTCGAATCTTTGCTGGATGATGTCCCCATGGATCGACCTTTGAAGGCGAAGGTACATGTTAAGCCTGGTGATGAGCTGAGCCTTGCAAAACTCCTGGTTGAGCGAAGGATTTGTGTCTGGGTACCTCGTGAGCAAGTGTTGACTGTCAATCACAAACTGGTATTAAACGGGTTGTTCGCTGTGGGAAAAAGCACTCGTTTGGCAAGTGGTGAGGAGATACAACGCCTTATTATGAATCTTGTTCCCACCAATAGCGTACTACGACAGGCTCAGGGAGCTGTGGCGGACCTTCCTGGTATAACGCAATATCTCAGTCTGGCTCTGGAAGGTTCGGATCAGGTGGCCTTGTTTCAATCAGATATGAGTGCTGCTTTTTACCTTTTTCGTATCCCTCCTTGTTGGAACCGGCTCATGTGTTTCAACCTTTCGTTCTCTGCGCAAGAACTTGGGTTTAGTGGCACTGGGATGTTTCATCTGGGCTGTGCAGTTATTCCCATGGGTTGGGGTAGCTCTGTATCAATTATGCAGGAAATTGCGGACCGCCTCACAACCATTGCAAAGCTACCCCCCTCTCATAAGGTGAGGCGAACTTCCCCCCTTCCGCTGTGGCTGGTTGATTCTTCGGTGGAGGCTCTTTGTCAAGGACGGGCTTGGTTTCATGTGTATTTGGACAACTTCTGTGCCATGGAAAAGGCTCAGGGTGATGCTGCGTTATCAGGGTCTGTCCTTCATGAGCAGTTGGAGGTTAGTTGGGAGCGTGTTGGAATTTTGTCTTCAGCAAAGAAGCGCGTGTCGGGAGTTGGTGCGGTCCAAGAACTGGGTGCTGTCATTGACGGCAACCGCCGCACCCTTGGTGGAAGTGGGGACAGGATTTTACAGTTGATTCAAAGTACATTAGTGGTTATCTCACAAAGCAACTTGAAGTACAAGTGGGTACAGGTGGTGGTTGGTCGATGGGTTCACCTTTTCTCCTTTCGTCGTCCATTGATGGTGGTCCTTGATGAGGTTTGGAAATGTCAGGCGTCGGGTCCCAAGCGCCCGGTCAATCACACAAAGGTTCGGGCTGAGTTGTTTGGATGCTGTATGTTGGGAATGCTACTCCAGGCGGATCTGGGTGCTCAGGTTTCAGCGGTTACCTCAGCTAGTGACGCATCCTCCTCAGGGGGTGCGGTTGGGTTCAGTCGAACTCTGACATCGTGTGGTTCAGATTTTGTGGCTTCGGATCGTGCCCCTGACAATGCGGTTCCCCAAATTCCGGTTCTGGTCATTTCATTGTTCAACGGTATTGGTTGTGCCTTTCGATGTTATGATTTGTGTGGTCTTCAGCCTCTGGTGGGAGTCTCCTTTGAGTTGTCGGATGAGGGGAACAGGGTGTGTGCGCGACGTTGGCCTTGGGTGAGTGATGCAGTACAAAGATGTTAGGGCGTTGACATTGTCTCTTCTCCATGAGTGGCGTTACAAGTTCCCACAGGTGACTGAAATTCACCTTTGGGGGGGGTTCCCTTGTGTCGACCTTTCATCTGTCCGGTTTGGTAGAAAGAACCTGTCTGGCGAGTCAAGTGGGCTCTTCTGGGAGTTTGTTCGAATCTTGAAAGATATTCGACAGGTCTTCGGGTTCAATTTCCCCGTCAAGTTCTTTGCCGAAAACGTTGCTAGTATGGATCGTGAGGCTGAACAACAGATTAGTGAAGCCTTGGGTACCAAGCCGTGCCGAGTTGATTGTGCTGACGCCGCCCCCATTCATCGCCCTCGGTTTTGTTGGTCCAACGTTGATCTGGTTCCCCTTCCCGATGTTGAGCTTCACGTGGAACAAAACTGGACCCAAGTTACCCTACCGTAAGGATCTAACGCTGTTCAAAGGACACATGCTCCAACATTTAACATCTTTTCGGCAATACAGCTGTCGTATGCAGTCGACGCTGTCGTATGGCTTTCGACAACCTTCGACACTTCTCGACACTCATCAATGCAAGATGCACACATGCACAGAAATTCAAAATTTCATTTTGAATCAATAATTATTTATAAACAAAACAATTTTGTGAACCAAAGATCTCCATTCAATGATCCTGAGGACATGGAAGATCCTCATGAAGGGGACATTGCTTCGATGTACACCGTTGCGACCACCCAAACACAACGTCCCGTCCAGCGGTTGCGTTTGCCCAACTGCAATGTCAAATTTCCGCAAAATGAACTTGCAGTTTCTAAACAAAAGAATTTTGTGAACCACAGATCTCCATTCAATGATCCTGAGGACATGGAAGATCCTCATGAAGGGGACATTGCTTCGATGTACACCGTTGCGACCACCCAAACACAACGTCCCGTCCAGCGGTTGCGTTTGCCCAACTGCAATGTCAAATCATTTCTGCAAAATGAACTTGCAGTTTCTAAACAAAACAATTTTGTGAACCAAAGATCACCATTCAATGATCCTGAGGACATGGAAGATCCTCATGAAGGGGACATTGCTTCGATGTACACCGTTGCGACCACCCAAACACAACGTCCCGTCCAGCGGTTGCGTTTGCCCTGCAATGTCAAATCATTTCTGCAAAATGAACTTGCAGTTTCTAAACAAAAGAATTTTGTGAACCAAAGATCACCATTCAATGATCCTGAGGACATGGAAGATCCTCATGAAGGGGACATTGCTTCGATGTACACCGTTGCGACCACCCAAACACAACGTCCCGTCCAGCGGTTGCGTTTGCCCTGCAATGTCAAATCATTTCTGCAAAATGAACTTGCAGTTTCTAAACAAAAGAATTTTGTGAACCAAAGATCACCATTCAATGATCCTGAGGACATGGAAGATCCTCATGAAGGGGACATTGCTTCGATGTACACCGTTGCGACCACCCAAACACAACGTCCCGTCCAGCGGTTGCGTTTGCCCAACTGCAATGTCAAATCATTTCTGCAAAATGAACTTGCAGTTTCTAAACAAAAGAATTTTGTGAACCAAAGATCTCCATTCAATGATCCTGAGGGCATGGAAGATCCTCATGAAGGGGACATTGCTTCGATGCACACCGTTGCGACCACCCAAACACAACGTGCCGTTCAGCGGCGCTGCGTCTCCAACCCCATGCGTCGAAGCCCTTGACGTTTATTGATTGTAAAAACTTTGTGGAGTCAGTACAGTTTTTCAACTTGTATAGTTTCCTCAAGAAAGGAAATTGGGCACTACTGGTTATCGGCTTGGGCACTTGCGCATCCAGTTTTGTGCATGAAAGAGTTTAGAAATTCTCAGCTCCGCTACCAATACACAAGAACAAAACACATCAAACCGGGCAGGTGTTGAGGAAAACAGAGTCCTGTTTGAAGCAAACATGCACTTGCATTGGGGTGCAAGTTTTTGCCGCAAAGCTGTTTCAGATTTGCAGTTGGCCAGGTTGTTCCATTGATGGAATATAATCAAACGCGCTAGCTGCTGAGGTCCATTTAGAGGAAATTTAATATATATAGATATGTAAACGTATTTACGTTTACATTTTTACAAGTGTGCATGCGTACATTCATACATTCACATATCGAAACGAATGGTAGGAAACATGTTTGGAACCGTTTGGTGGATTAAGCCAGGAACCCCGTGAGCTACTTCTCCCCAAACTTTTGTGAGCTTGGCGTTGTATAATGATACAACTGGCATTTTGGGGGCTATGTGAACTTGGTGCTGAAAAATGATACGACTGGCACTTTGGGGGCTATTGTTTTTTTGGACGATCGGACTGTCCCTGTCGCTTATAAGAATGTTGCCTTTTCAACTTTGAAGCGCCCTGGCCGTGGCGCAAGAAGGCCCAAACAAGCACCAACCTAGCTGAGTAGCAAATTTACAATTGCCAGCCAACCAGGCATGATTGTAGAATAATGCGGTAGCCCTATCACAGCCATCCCACTTATTGGTACCCTCTAAAAACAACACATAAACATACATAAACATTGAAAAATATTGTCCATATTTCTCGCACTAGGGATGGTTCCAGGGACTTGTTTCATGGCATTCGGGGTTGGCCGGTTCTGTCACCATTAACATACCCGGAAAATACAACCATCATATATATGACAATGAATTTTCTGAATGGCAATTGCCACCATTCAATCAGCCACGCCGCGGCCTGTTGCGTCCACATGGCTGCTCCGATCGAGTCGGCAGGGCAGCCCGGTTTTTCCACCCCTTTCCCCTGAGGTGTCAGTTCTGGCTGGCGTCACGCCAGCGCAGGCTTAGATATATCAAGTAACGTTGATACACCCTGCGCAAAACGGTCGAAACGTGAGTCTTAATGGCAATCTTTTTCAGAAAGCCAAGGAAAGATTCATCTGCAAAGCAACACATGCTTTTTCGAGGGTTAATCCTCAATTTGGACACCTGGGAAGCTAAGTGATCTATACTGTGGTGTTTCGGTCGAAGTTTGAACAGTCGTTGATCTCGTTGCTCGAAGTGGGACGCAAGATGCTGCCATGACAGCAAGTGGTTCCGCAAACACTTGGAGATGTCCTCTGGGGTTATCCCCACAAACATTGAACAACCAGTTGTTGAATGAAGTCATTGACAACCAGCAGTAATCACTGTATTCAAACCATTTGTTGGGAAACACCCATGCTGATCCGAAGACTGAACATCTACAATGTAGCGACGCAACATTTACACAACAAGGATATTTCCAAAAACAGCTTTACCAACAACAGTTTGTAAACATATCTAAACAAGTTGTTGGCCAGCAAAAGGCCTCAGCTTCATCATCATGCAACAGCAATCCAGCATGGTCCATCAGCCAGATCGCCCTGTGGAGGTTCCAAAGGCACACGCTGATGAGGTGTAGAACACCATCCTGGGCGCAGTCTTTTCTTTGGGCACCATTCAGAATGATATGCGTAAACCCAAAAAAACAATGACTATGAGATTATGATGTCCAAGAATCAGTAGGGTTTCTCTCGGAAATCTGTATGGCGGTCTTCGTGAAAAACCAACAACATGCTTTGACAAAAGCAGCCTTGAAGCTGCTTCCCAGTTCGGGGTGCATGGATGGCTTGTCCAGCAATGTGTTGGCCGGCGTGAACCCCTTGAACGAAACCACAATCCTCAGTTTGATCAAGATCATCAGCCGTCACCAAACATCAGCCATTATCAATATCATCATCCATTGTCATCACCAACCCCACAACTGTTGTTGCTGGTAGGAACCCCAAAAGAATCCATACACGCGTGCACATAGAAACATAGCATGCATTGTATACATGTACGTAAGTACGTCCATCCATCCATCCATCCATCCATCCATACATCCATCCATACATCCATGCATGCACGCATGCATACATACATACATACATACATACATACATTCATATCATGGCTTGCTCAAACCCCCCAAAAAATACAAAAGAAACCAATTATTCAGAACGAACACCAACAACACTTGTTAGTCAGAGCTGGGAAACCTTTCTTCCCGGCTAGCCTTTTTTAGCTCCTGGGAAAACTTTCGCAGTTTGATGGCCAACGACCGTAATAGCTGTTCCGGATCCAGTATCCCAGTACGCTTGCATACAAATCTTTGCACGTGCCCAAGTACAGCACATGCATCGGATCGTGGAAGCACAGGTCCAAGCGCCAACCTGGAAGAACTCTCCAAGGACTGAGCTGGGAATCCAACTTCAGGTACTCTTCGTGGCCTTGGCTATGGAGACAACCCCAAAGTGGACCAACACTTCATTCAAGAAAAATCATTTTGCGCGATAGCAACTTAGAACCAGACTAATCTTGGTGAGGCGATGGGCAGCACATGGATAAAAGTTTTTGTAGTTGAGCAAAGGTTGCCAGCCCTTGTGCTCTCGCTGCGCTAGGCATGAGTCGCAAACAAAGCTGTGCATGTAGGATCTCTGGAAACAATGCATTTCTTTTCTTTGTTTCCCGTCTGCTTTCATACCAAAAAAACATGCCCTGTAACCACCAGCCAGTTGGATGCCTCGCATTTTTTTTCGATGGTCACCCCTAAGCGTTTCAAGGTCGGGCCCCAAAGAAGGCCAGCTCCCCTCAGACGCAACCCTGAAGCTCCACGCCAGAATCTTTGCGAGGGTCTTTTGGGTCTCGTCTTTGACGTTTGTGTCCCTCAAAGATTCAATGGGAAGAATGCACACTGGATACTTTGCATCCCAAACATTGTTTCCATTGGTAAATAGTGACTGGACGCTCCACACCATGTACTCGGAGTTAGTGTAAAACTCTGCCCCGTCAGCATGAAGGAGCATTGGAAGCAAACCTCGCCCGCAATGTGGGGAGGCGTGTCAGGGGTTTGATTTTGCACTCATGTACATACGAAATATGAATTGTGAATTAGGGAGATAGACCTTTGAACATATTACATACTGGTTTACAAACAACAAAGACACAAATGAGACAACCATTTGAGTTGGAATACATCACAAACTAGAAACCACTGGTGCTTCAAGCTGGGCGACGCCCCTTCGGGATTGCATCATCAATAAGGCACGGGTGGTGTTGCCATTCAGGAAATTGAACGCAATGTTTCCAAAAGGCAGAGATGGAAGACTCTCCGAGAGATCCGGTCATTGACTTTGCAAACTGCAGGGGTTCAATGAGTTCAGCCGAACAGGAAACCTACCTTATCAATCATATTGGTGACCAACACAAATAACTTTGGATGTGATCAACCCTTCCTGGACATCTCCAGCACGCCAAACAGCGTCCATTATCTCATGCGGCAGCAGGATTGGCACCGTTTGCGGAGCAGTGCCTTCTTCCGAAGGAACCTCAGCCGTTGACGATGGGTCGTGGGGGGGGCTGGCTGGCGCTCTCAAGGATGATCGCCCAAAAAGATAGACATATATTTTGTTCAAGAAGCATTGAGGAGCATAGTGACTTCAAACGGTTCCAGGGTCATTGAACGCAAGTTCTTAATCCACCGGTGTAGGTCTCGTTCCTGGTTGCTCTCGAATTTACCGCACCCGCCTAGGGAACTTAATCCCGCAACAGCTTCACAGCGTACGCCATCAGCAATATTTGCACGACTGATGTCACATATCTCAGCCACTCCAGCACGCCCTGTGCCAAGCATGCCTGAGTGCAGCGCTTGGAGCCAAGAACTATATGGTTGTGCAATAATATTTTGAGGTCGTAAAAGGTCACCATCAAAATTTAATTTGAACCCAGCCCCGCTATTCATTTGAATGGTTGGCTTTTGTGACCCGTATCAATGATTAGGGGTGAAACACAAAACATTGCTTAGGCCAAATGAATGTTGCGCAAGTATGTGTCCGCGCTCTGGCTCTGTGGCATGGCATCATATTTTGCGTGCCTCTCAGGGGACAATCTTTAAAACAACATATTTTGGGTATCCAGCCCTTCCTGGACATCTCCAGCACGCCAAACAGCGTCCATTATCTCATGCGGCAGCAGGATTGGCACCGTTTGCGGAGCAGTGCCTTCTTCCGAAGGAACCTCAGCCGTTGACGATGGGTCGTGGGGGGGGCTGGCTGGCGCTCTCAAGGATGATCGCCCAAAAAGATAGACATATATTTTGTTCAAGAAGCATTGAGGAGCATAGTGACTTCAAACGGTTCCAGGGTCATTGAATGCAAGTTCTTAATCCACCGGTGTAGGTCTCGTTCCTGGTTGCTCTCGAATTTACCGCACCCGCCTAGGGAGCTTAATCCCGCAACAGCTTCACAGCGTACACCATCAGCAATATTTGCACGACTGATGTCACATATCTCAGCCACTCCAGCACGCCCTGTGCCAAGCATGCCTGAATGCAGCGCTTGGAGCCAAGAACTATATGGTTGTGCAATAATATTTTGAGGTCGTAAAAGGTCACCATCAAAATTTAATTTGAACCCAGCCCCGCTATTCATTTGAATGGTTGGCTTTTGTGACCCGTATCAATGATTAGGGGTGAAGCACAAAACATTGCTTAGGCCAAATGAATGTTGCGCAAGTATGTGTCCGCGCTCTGGCTCTGTGGCATGGCATCATATTTTGTGTGCCTCTCAGGGGACAATCTTTAAAACAACATATTTTGGGTATCCAGCCTTCCGCCTGAAGCTCGATACTTTCTGCACGCAAGGACCTGCGCGCGTGGTAGCCAGCACGAGAAGCTTGGTCAAAGCGATGGCGCTGGAATGAGGGGTGCCTATAACAACTGCAGGTATGGCTAGCCGTGGAACCAAAATTTCAGCCAATGTTGAACAATGCAATTTATGATGGGAATTGTTGGGGCTCTTACCATCAACAAATGCAGTACCGACCGCGCTGTACCCCGGGGTGTTTTTCTCTCGGCTTCAGCAATGCTTTGGTGGCTTCAACCCCTTGTCGCAATCACTGGTGTGGTAATGAATCGATGGCTGATCAAAATCATCCAACATCGATAACCAAATGGAATAGTCACTGTCGGTCACCACACTTCAGCGATTGCCCCTACCAAGCCCCAGCTATCACTGCTAACGTACCACTGCTAACGTGTGTGTGAAACACTTTCCACTTCAGCAATGCTTTGGTGGCCTTACCCTTCGCTGCGATCATCAGTTGAGTAATGAATGAATGGCTAAACAAAAGAAAGAACCAAGATCAAGAAATGAACTATACATAGTGATTAGTCATTGTTGAAGGTTGCCCCTACCAAGCCCCAGCTATCACTGCCGAAGTGAGTGAGACCCGTTCCAAAAAGATGCCCTGCTAGCTTCATGCCAGTCTCTCGACCCAATCCAACAAGAGGTTTGTTTGTTGGTAGCTTGTATGATGATTGGCGCTACCCCATCAAAGTTAAAGGTGCCCTATCCAAACATCCGTCACTGGCCTAGCAAGATGGCGACCCTATCAGCTCAGGATTCGTTGCCCTCAGACTTCTCCTTCTTCTTGGACGTCTTCTTGGACTTTTTTGGCTTCATACCGTTCAGAAGGCTTTTTGCTGCAGCCTGCCGGTCATGGGGTCATAGCGATGATGAGTTGTCGATGGATGAAGAGTTGTTAACATGAGCAATGCTTAAACAAAACATAAATAGATCAAGGGTTAATGAAATAGATAGTTAGATAGTTAGATAGATAGATAAATAGATGTAGATGTTAAAACGCTCACATGATGCGGATGAAAACTACATATGACAAGGTTTCATAATGTTAAATTCAGCGATGCCTGCCCATGACTTGGACTTTGATCACAACAACATCGTTGAACCTGCCTCCGCTTTCTCGAACCATCCTAGCTTGTCATCCATGACGGCCCAGAACTTGCGGTATTGTTCAGGATCCTCGACCTTTTTCAACACCAAGTCGCTGACATTCTTGTAGAGTTTCTCCATCTTCTTTGAGAACTCAAGCATTTGAGAGGAAAGGTCAGATGAATACGGTGTGTTTTGCAAACTGATGGAGTACTTTCTCGCTTCAGCTCCCTTCCGCAAACATTGATCCATTCTCTCTCTTGCCAGCCTAAGTGAGGAACTATGGAGGCACATGGAGGAAACCGTAGATGGTACAGCAATGCGCAGTTTACAAGTATAGGAGCATAGGTCATGGAAAAATAAGCTTGAATAAAGTTTTCTTTTGCTGAACCTGCTGCTTTGTTTGGAAGCATTCATTCCCAAAACCTCCAACTGTGTACCATTACCTGCCCAACCTCCAACCATGTACCATTACCTGCCCAACCCTGAGGATCAAACTCCAAGAATGTCTTTGGCTCCGCCTTTTCTGCTCCTTTGTCCTTCTTTTCCTTGTTCTTGTTTTTCTTCACAACCTCGACACCTGCATCGTGGATAGCCTCGCCTAGATTCTTTTGTCCTGTCTCAGTGTGAGTTTGGAAACCTGCAACAGCTCCACTCTGCAAAGGACCGCCCTCGCCAGTCAAAGACTCCACAAGCTCTTGGTTGCCCTTGTCTTTCACTTTGAGAGAAAGAGACTCGCTCGTAGAGTTTTCGTTCTTGACTTCGGCCCCGCAATTGGTGTAGTAAAAGATTTCCTGATGGGTGGAATGCAATAGAGAAACCAATCTGGTTTGGCTGACCCTCGGGGTTGAAGTTAGGAACATATGTTAGTTAAAACCTGGAAGCCAGTCCTCTTCGTCGCCTTCGAAATCAGCATCGTAGTACCAAAGGCCACGGTCGCACAACCGTTTGATCAATTGCTCCGCCTTCTCCCTTGGGTAAGCTTTCATGATGTCCCTGGCCTTCGTGCCTTCACGGCGT
>VSDK01002086.1:266449-280151 GCA_009767595.1 Symbiodinium kawagutii | reverse complement strand
TGAGATGCTGTTTGTTTTTCTGTTCGTGTGGTGTTTGTGAATGCTGTGTTTGTTGTTGTTCGTCTCTTTGTTGGGTTCCGTTTGTTCTGTCTCTTGTTGGGGTTGTTCCTTGTGTTTTTTGCATATTGGTTCCTTTCGTTGTGTGTTGTTTTGTTTGTGTTGTCATTGTCCTGGTGTCACATATAAGGTCAAACAAGTAACACCAGAAAAAAGATCGAAAGTCCTGTCTTGGCCGGGTAAGTTACATCTGACCAACCTTTTCCACCATTGATTGCGAATCCGTGATCTTCAGGGATTCCACCAGGAATCGCATCTGCCCCAACAAAGTAGGACAAAGCCTGGGCTGCTTCGGGGCGGAACTGGACATCCTTGGCTTTCGTTGGTTTGAACAACACGTTCCCGTGACCATAGCCATAGAGTTCACCAGCTGCCTTGGTAGCCTCTGCCACATAATCTCCACCACTCAGATAGATCTTGGAGATCTTTTTGATGGTCTCTGCCCAAGCTCGCTGAGCAGCTCTTACCTCTTCCATTGAGACGGACATGTCACCACCTTGTGCTCGGCTGGCAACTGAGCGTTTCGAGCGTTTGGCACGGGCCAAGAGTCCCACTGCAGTTGTTGTCATGATCGCAATGCCATATGAAGAGCCAGGCAGACCGCCTCACAGAACTGGCTGACAGTTTCAAGAAGTTTCAAGAACAAACAGAAAATATCATAAAACATATTGGACAATTCCAAAGGAGGAATCACACAATGTCAAGAACTTCTTTCTGCCTGAGAATTTGAATCCCTTCACTTCAGACAGCTGCGGCGCCGAGATCAGAGCTGGTGGTTTTGTCACTTGGATGCGGGGAGATACGAAGCCAAGACCCAAGGAGGTCAGGATCGCAAGGGCACTCAGGACAGCGATTTTCGACCTCAGCGTCGCAAAGATTCCCAAAGGTCAAAGGAATTCAAAGGATCCTGTGGCAACTCAAAGTTGGACACGGTGCCGTGTTGAACGCGTTGGATCGGGTGTTTGCCAAGAGATCGCGTTTCCCGACCTCCTTCCCGATTCCCGATTCTTCCTACCCAGCGACATCTTCTGAGTGTCCAGGTTGTGCAAGCGACGACCCAACCAGGCTTACGACGTAGGCTTACGAGAGGCGCTTGAGCCGCAAAAAGCGAAAAAGTTGGCTTTGTGAGGGGCAGTCATCAGAGGGTGTCTTATTGATAGTATTTGCTACTGTGAATGGAGCCCTGTTGTCAAAATTGATCGGATCATGCCGCGATGGTGCCATGATCATGCCATGATCATGGCAAACAAATTGCACCTGACATGTCGCATGACTTTCTTGAAACAAACCTGGATTCCAAATGCAAAAGCCGAAACTGTTGAATCCAGCGCGCAAACATTTCACTGCAAGCGACGCGCCTCTAGAAGTGGGTCACAGGCAGCTCTTTAAATCTCTCCGAAATGTTTTGGAATTCATGTCATCAAATACTCTCATAGTGCTGCAATGCTTTGCGTTTGGATGCGTCTCTTTGAGCCATCGTGCATTTCAAAGAAGCATCTGCCTCAACAAAAGATAATTCTCACTGGGTCGTGCTGCTGTGTCTACCATGGAAGCTCCGTGTCCAAACCTTTTGAACCCTGCAGCTTTGATCCCGAAATGCTCGAGGGAAGCGCTTCCCTCAGCAGACTTGTCCTGCTTTCGCTGAAACATCTCAGGCAAGCATCAAACACTTACTAAACTTACTTCTAACAACTGCTTCTACAACAGTACACACTGATACACAGTTTATGTGGGAGGAAATGTACTCTGTTTCATCATGTTTTTGTTGACATCTCTTTGAAAAGTCATTCGCCGCCACAAGGCCTTAGGCCGTTGGCCAGCTATAAAAAGTTAAGCATGGGCAGGTCGAGGTCAAAGCAGTTTCATGATCTCATCTGATCTCATCTGATCTTATCTGATCTCATGCTCTGTCTTGAAGTTTCTTTGATCCCAAAGGAGAGCACTCGAAGCCCTGCATTCTTTGGCAGGGCTTTCAAGGCTCGTTCAAGGCTTCAAGCTGATTCTCCAGCCATTTGATGAAGCGCTTGTTGAAAGGGAGCCCGTGCGCCAGCTGATGACGGCAAAGTTTCCATACCTCGATGAACAGCGGAGGCAAAAAGTCATGCGGGAGTCTCCAAGAAGTGTCCTTTTGCACCGTGGCTCACAGTTCCAAAGCGAAGTCTTTTCTTCACAGCGAAGTCCTTTCCATTTTTGCTACGGCAAAAAATATACAAACACTTTAAAAACATGAAGACTCTTTTTCTCCTTTCCATTTTGGATTCGAAAGTTGCAATTTCGGAGAACTTCGTGCGAGACTTTCGCGGGGTTACCGCAAATCTCGCAGGAGTCCTCCAAGCGGAAGTCTTGAACAGAAAAACAGAGCAGTCATCACGCGCTCCAGACTATTGCTCCAAAAGTTTGTTCGCACTGGACAAAGCTGTGCTTTCTGGATAGGAGCGATGTCCACCTAGGCTACTTTCTTGTTTCTTACTTTCTAATACGTTCTTCTTGTTACTTTTGTAATGTACTTTCTTATTTTTTTGTGTTTTCTTATACTTTCTAATGTACTTCTCTCTTATTTGTTCATATGTGTTTTCTATTTGCTTTAGGCTTTCTTCAAGCGTGCGAACACCTGCAGCCATGCGACAGCAGCGTATGAAACACAGGACTCTGAGGCAGTGCATCGCCAGCACAGAACTCGTTGAAAGACACGTCCTAGGAGAGACACGGGGTACTACACTGTGTACATTTCGCAATGGAGGAAGCTTTGTTCTTTGAATTTCCATGTTCGTTTCTCAAAGAGAAATGCGAATTGAAAATCACAATTTGGGCACAGGACCAAGAAATACTAAGAACTCAAAGTATTCAAACGAAACCTTCCAAGTTCTTTCGCTGGCAAGGAACTCCCACAGAAATGACTAGGCGTGTCTCTTCACATGGATCTTCCTCTCCAGTGTTGCCGGCAAGATCCAGGGCCTCCACAGACACTGTGGATGAGATTCAACTAGGAAAGCACTGCAATAAGCAAAGAAAAGGTGGAAAAGAAAAAGATATGTATATAAAGACTTAAAAGAAATTTAGAAAAGTAAAGCGAACAAAGATAATGAAAAGAGAACAAAGAGTAAAAAGAAAGAAGTAAAAACAAAGAAGAATAATTCAGAAGAATCTTTAAAAAAAGTGAAGAAGTCTGAGGTCATTCCAAGTCGAAGGCCTCCAAGGTGAGGTTCACGGGGCCGAACGCCGTCACATGTGCCAATCGTTGACTGCTGTAGCCTTCAACCTTCACGAGCAAGGCAAACCAATGAGTTGTGATGGAGAGATTTTCTGTACAGAAGAACAAAAGAAAAGAGAGAAAAATCAATAGAACTAGAAGAAGAAGAAGAAGAAAATGATGAGAATATGATAAAAAGAAACGAGAAAGTAAGAGAATTGGAGAGAAAGAGAAGAGAGAAGTAAGAGAATTAGGGAGGAGAACAACAAATGGACACTAAGAGAGTAGGTTGTGGTAAGATTGTCTGAAATCGTTCCACTTTGCCATGCATTGGCAGCATGGAAGTGAATTGTTTCAATTGTCAAGAGCAAATATCTTTTCAAACATGTGGAAATGTCCTTGAAAACAGTACAACATCTGGAGACCTCAGGTTCCGATTCCTTCCCTTTCCTCAATGGAAGCTTTAAAAACAACGTTGCGATGTCTGATCTGCTGAGACACGCGAAGTTCACGCGCCATATCCTGGAGCGCCGCTTTCCATCGTCCAAGTTGTTCAAAAGTAGAAGAAAACAAATAGAACAAATAACTTATTAAACAAGTATTTAAATAAAGAATAAAACAACAATAGTAATACATACGTTCAGAAAATAAGGCACCATTGTTCCTTTTCGCTTCAAACAGCACTATGCCCTAAGCAAGAATGCGTATTTAGGCGGCTTGTGGTGACACTTATGTGCACAAGCACTAACAACACATCTGAGCCTTTATACCAAGACATTGTCTCACTGACGGATGCGCCCTTACACATTCTGTACGAATAGGTGTGTGATATTCCAAATATGGTATACATTCTGCTTTGGCAAGGTGTTAGTAATTCAACTCCTGGGCTAGAGTATGCAGAACTAAGTTTCTGCGCTTCAGCAGGGATTCAGAAAAAAGTCAGTGAATTTAATTCTCAAGTGGATCTTGGATCTTAGATTTCTATTGTTCCCCGGGAAAAAAGTAAAGAACAATATATGTGTCCTCCACAATCATCACAGAATCATTGAATCGCTAGTTCTAATGAATGGACTGAATGGACCAGTTTCACTCTTTTGGATCCCTGATCTGTTCGAGGTATCTCGGAGATCTTTTGACAAAGCACTCCATTTTCAAACTGAACAAGACTGCAAAACGACGTGCTCTCAATGAAACATAATAAAAACATAATAAAAGGCTCCTCTCTGCAAAAAATGCCAAATTTGTGGTTTTTCATCTCTAAATTTGTCTCCAAAAATGTTCTGCGTCCCAGGGTCGCTGCTATAGATTTGCACAACGCCGCCTACCTGAGCTGCGACGGCAAACACCATCCATGTGGAGCCCTTCTCCCTAAGTCTGGGTAGTGACAAGATATGACAAAACCTGAAATAGTTACAGCATGTTACAGCTCCCAGAAGGGAACATCTCCCAAAAGGGAACCCTTTTTGCAAAACAACAAAATGCAACAAGCAAAAACGAGAATCAAACGTGATCAAGCTAAGAAGCACTACCAGCATCTTGCATCTGTTCATTCCTTTTGCTTTCTGACTCAAGGACAAGCAGAACAGCAATGCTCTGCCTTGTCAGCAACCTCGGTCCCCTTGATACCCTCGGAACCCTCGGTGCCTCGTCCAGAACTCCAAACGTCGCCGCCGGAATCAGTTCGATGTCTGCTTGGCTCAGTTTCGCCAACAGCTTCGAAAGCTCCTAAGGGACTTCCAAATAGAGAAAAAAGTGAATGAAATAGAGAAATAAGTAAATATAAGCAATATTTTGCATTCAGTTTTGTTTTAGTTGAATAATCAGCTATGTCAAATTTATGTCAAATGAACTCAACGAAATAAATTTAACCAAATGATCCAGATGACTTTGCCTTTAGACTTGTCCATCAACGACTCCAAAACGAAACACAACCACGCGCCCGCTCCGTCTGCGGAATCGAAGAACTGTCCGCTGCTTGCACAAAAAGCACGTCACTTACAGGTCCTGACACTTTGAAACTGCTTGAAACTGCTTGAAACTGCTTGAAACTGCTTGAAAGTGCTTGAAACTGCTTGAATCTCCAAAAATGTTTTGCCAAAAACTGTGACTCGCAAAATGATCTGTCACCTGTGAAGCCTAAGCCAAGCTGAGAAATGTCGCAGGCTTGTGGACCGCTCCTTCCCCAAAGGCGTTGACAGCTGCAACCTGCCAAGATGAGCTGAAGAAAAGCACAAACTGCAATTTCAAAATACGTCAAAAATCAAAATTTTGAAACAACGTTTTTTCTACCACGTCGTCCCTATTCACTGCAATGGGATACCGGTCAAAGCTACTTGGGCCAAACAAGTGAATTCTGCTAAAGGTTGATATGTGTTCCCTGTAGCATGGTTCATTCTGATCAAAAGAAAGGGGAGACTGGATGAGACTGGCCTTGCATTCTGACATTTCTGACAGGACACAAATGTCCTGACATGATGCATCGCCTGAAAGAAATTCTGATCCGATAATTCTGACATGTGTCCAGAGTCCATCCTGAGTCCATTAGGCACGTGCGTGAATTCTGACATCTCATCTGACATGCATTCTGATATCCTCATCTGACAGTATCTGACATCCATACAACGAGTTCATTCATCCCATATGTTGTCTGACTTGAATTCTGACATGCCTCTGACATGTTCATTTGGCGTCTAGTCTCACATTCTCATATGTGCTGACCCTAAGTATTCTGATAATTAATGCGTCATGAGTCATTTCTCTTCTGACATCTTTCTCTTCTTCTTCTTTCTTCCCTCTTTACCTATTCATCTCTGTTCCCTGTTGTTGTCTATTCATTTTCTATTCCCTTTGATTCCCTTTTTTATTCCCTTTCATTTGTTTCTCTTCTTTCGTCTTCTCCACATTTCTGTTCTGTGGATTTCTTTGAAGGCTCTTCCATGGAGGTCTCCGGCAGGGTCCAGGTGCACAGCTGGCAAGGCACACATTAGTCGCCAAGACTACAACATCAAAAAACTGCAGATTCTTAAGATCCACTTAAGCAGCTTACAATGTCAGAATCCGGGGGACGAGGATGAGGGGAGTGACCACAAGGCCATGTAGTGGACTGCCGCACCTGGTAGCCATAGGCTCTGCCAGCAGCCAAATTGGTGTCATTAAAGAACGGAGTCTGCGTCGTTCCAACGAGTTGGAACGAAGCTTGCCGCAAACCTTGATCTCGGTAGACGTTGTAATATGCCTCGCCGTCAGGGTCTCTGCTGTGATTTCCTGGTACCAGCACCCTCATTAGGCCTCGATATCGACTCGAGAAGAAATGATCGCTTCTGAATTCAAAATATTCATTACACTTCCAATCCTTTTAGAGCCTTTTAGAGCCTTTTCAATCCTTTTAAAGCCCTCTGAAGAGATGTCAACCGACAGCCCAATGGGTTCATGCCGCACCGAGTCAGCACCGACAGAATCAGGTGGGGCATCCCATGCCAAAGCGAGAGCAGCTTGGTCTGCACTGAGTTGGTATGAGGCCACCTGCGTCGAAGAATGCGAATTGCATTGCCACAGTCGATGTTTAAATGATTTTAAATATGTTTAAGACATTGCATCGAATGAGAATCTCAGCGCTTCTTTCTGGGATGTACGGGGACACTTTGCAAGTCAGACTTGGAGCACTTCGCAAGAATTCGCAACAGAAAATTCGTGCGTGTTGTGACATGTCCGAAACCAGCTCTCGCCTCTCTAAGGTTCGAGATGCTGCCTGGTCTGAGGAAGCAGCCTGTAATCAATGGCTCGCTCAAAGATGACCTCGGTGCTTCTCAAACACACTGAAGACTAGCAAACATTGATTAAAGAAGAACAAGAAATCTAAAGTAGCAAAAAGAAGAAACAAGAATAATCAATTAGGTAAAACAAGAATAATCCTCTAAGTACTGTAATAAGGATAACTAATTAGGTAAATAATAAGAAGACTTAGAACTACTCAATCTAATTGGCTCTACACGAAGAAGAATCGGAATAAGCTCTGCCTGCCAAGCCTGCCAATTACATCCAACTATCAGTTGCATCTGCCAGTCGAAGCAATTAGAACTTGAGAAGCTCTGTATTGCTTAGATTTGGCGAGAACCTCTGCATGCGCCAAGTTACCAGCCGGCCAAATTTCGACCAGCAAGGGTGACCTGGTAGTTGAGGCCTTCACAAAATACACCACAGTCTGCTGCACTGTGCAGCGCGAAACAAATCACTTCGTTGCAGCTTAAGAAGTGAAGCTGAAGAACGCACTGATAAACTTTTATATGTACTTCCACTTCATTCATTTTCATCTTTTCGTTCGGCAATTTGGAAATACTTCTGATAAATTATCGTTGTCCTCATCATAGTGGAAGATCAAAGATGAGTTAGACGTGATCAATTGAGGTATCGCCTTATTTTGCCTTTTTGATTACGTATGAACTGACAAGGGGGCTGAATTGGTTGAATGATGCCATATGCTGTTTGGAATGTAAAGCCCAATGTGTGAACTTCCAATTTTTGAAACATCCAACCAGCTTCTCAGCAAAAGGAAACAGGGCAAATCAAACAGGAACCAGCAAGGAAAAAGCACGTCAAGAACATGAAGAGCAGTTCTTCGGTTTCTGTGAACAAATCAAGTCCGTGTCAACGCGAACATATTCACTTTGTCCGACCACTGAAGTTCCTTCCTGATTTGAAAAGTTTTGTTTTCGATGCCGCCTGGAGTGCATGCCACGTCCACTACTCGAACCCATTGTGGTGGAGATCCAGCTCGTGACTGTTCCAAAGAACCACGGAGGGAGAAATCATCGTAGACCTCCAGGCGAGCTGAGCTGAGATGCAAAGTTGCAAAGTTGTCAGTAAAAAATGAGATTTCAAATATTTGAGGAAAGAGTTGATTTAAAGTATTTAAGGAAAGAGTACTTAAAGAACGGGTACTTAAAGTCTCTTCAAGTGTGCTTCTAAAAAGTTGATTTTGTTTTTCAGTCTCGAGGTTTGCCTTTTTGAAATGGCTATGTGCCTTTGGCTGCCTGTGTGCCATTCAAAAAAATTCGATAACGATCAACGGCTCCACCAACATCGGTTTCCTTCTGAAGCCACGTAATTCCTTGGTGCCGAGGCATGAAGAGATGCATGAAGAGATGCATGAAGAGACCCATCTCGACTACTGCCTTTTTGTTGAAGCTGATGATTGATTGAAGAGATGCACGGTGGATGTTTGACATCTTCGTTTCTAATCTGTGCGCCTCGCTATCCAACTCTCAATGCTTCTCACCATCCAGTGACCCTGTCTCCGGCGACCTTCCTACCACACAGAAATTCCCACGATCAAAGTGCTCTCCTGACTTTCAAGCATCGAATGTGACCCAATGTCCCAAATGTTTTGAAGGTGTAGCCAGAACTGAGGGTTCCATCCAAACCTCCCGCGCTTATATACCTTGGCATGTCAAACCACTTTAAGCATTGCAAAAAGCAACACAGCTTCCGAGTGTTTCAGTTGAATCTGTTAATGTGCTCAAGTTCATTCAAATTTCAACTGCATTTCTTCTCTGCAGAAAGTTATAGCAGGTCAACCGATGTCAGCTCAATTGCCTTGAGCTGTCAGACTCATCTTGCAATGCGGGACGGCTGAAGCACGGTACTGTAAGGAGGGGTTCCACATCTTTCTTATGAAATGCCGAATGCACAGTTTTGAGAAAAGCTGTCGACATGAAGTCCTCACAGTTTTATGCCATGCAACGTATGCCTAAAGGATGCCTCTTTAGGATGCCTCTTTACGATGCCTCTTTAGGATGCCTCTTTAGGATGCCTCCTAAGGATGCCTCCTAAGGATGCCTAGGTACATGAGAAAGACATACTCTGTATCCATGGAAAGCGCACAGTTCGTCAAGGGCCATTGCTCCAAATTGTTGGCGATGGTTGTGATCGGAGTTGAACTTTGGCAGCAAGTAGGCCCGCCTCCAAAGACAGTCTCCGCTTTCTCTGTTTTGAGTTTCTTCATTTCAAAAAAATATCAACAAATATGTTCAACAAATATGTTCATGCCGTCAACAAATATCTTCATACCTTCAAATGATTCAAATACCTTCAAATCTATCAAAATATCTTCATCTTCCTTCTTAGGATTCTATACGGCCCTAGATAAATTGTCAGTTGTCTCAGCCAAGCTATGCTATCTTGTCGTAGACAATGTCGTGCATGTAAGAAACACATGTCTACCTTTGCATCAGTTTCATTTTGACTTGGACGGCTTTGATTCCCACAACCTGGCCTAGACTCACATTTCCACTCATCACTGCAGCACCGGGAACGCTAGGTACCATCTCTGGCAAGACAATGGCGCACCAAGCAAAACCTAGCCGCAGAAAAAAGCAGCTGAAAAAAATAAACAAAGCCGGAAAAGTGAAACACATTCCATAATCACATGATTGTCGTTCATGCACCGCTTTGCTGACTGGAAAATCTTGAAATAATGAAACATCCTAATCGCTTGGTTGAGAAAGAAAACACAAGGGCCCGTGGCTTTCAGCAGGATGTGATTGTTCAAACCACACCACCATGTAAATTGCTGAACAGGTATTAACCAATCATCAATTGACAGCACATTACATGGCACACATACATAGGTATGTGTGTATATGTAAACATATCCACGCAGATCCGCCTGGCTTAGGCGTTGCTAATCCAGGTTTGTAAGGAAAACCTTCTTGGAAGGGGAAAAACCTTGCACATAGAAAATGGCATGGTACAACAACAGTAAACTCTTATGTCTTGCCCTGACAGCGCATTGAAATCATCTTCGTCTTGACAGCCCTAAAAGCCAGATGCAAAAAAATGCGAACACTGGGAGCCTGCATTGGCCGTCCGATATTCCATGGTAAAATTGTCTGCATAGGCAGTGCCAAGCAATCTTGGAGAGACCAGAAAGTAGTTGCCTTAGCTTCACAACAGAATGCTCTGCCGAAAAGGGGGTCAAGTCGGGTCAAGGGAGGCCTTGTGTTGGCAGTCCCAAACTGATTTGGGAGAACGCTCTACAGAATTCCAACCTGTCTAGGTGTCAACAAGGTACAGAATGGCAAAAGTTCAGTCCTGCAGATGGCTAAGATAGCCCTGAGCCCCCGCAGAAGAGATGATTCTTCAAATTGTGTCAAATCAAAATTGTTCAAAAGAGAAGTTTCAAAATGACCCCAGCACAAATTCCAAAAAGATCTTTCTGGTGCGGACGTGCATAATATCAAGTCCTCATGAAACATGTGAGGGTGGCCTATGAATTCAGCAAAGCAAAGCTTCTGTAGAGATATGTATGGTCTGTCTTCATCGAATATTCCTCACTCTGTAGAGCAACAGCTTTGTCCTTCTCGAATTTCTAGTGCCCACGGCGGCTACCCGAATGTCTACCATCTTTCTGTTGCCTTGCTTAAGAACCTTTCCCCCCTTTCATCCAATGCGAACCACTTCAGCTTGAGGCGAGAACTGGATCTTCATCCCCTCTGACAGTGTCAGCTCTGTGCTTTTTTCAGCTGAGGCTTTGCTTTGTTGGGGCCAGGAATACGCCTCCATGTTGCTCAGAACCCGTAACCCTTAAGATCCCTGAAGATATTGAGATCAGAACTGGGTCCCCCAACCCAAATCCACGGCACAGCATGACAGCTTGTGGATCTACATTCAGGTAGGCTTCTTGATCAATGTTCAACAAACATCCAAAAAACCAAGTGAACCAAGTGAACGTCATTTGCTTTGTAGTGGTAGAGGATTTGGAAGAGCGAAGTGTGCAGAATGTCTTGAGCAAGAGTTTTCAAGAAAATACTTTTGGGAAATTTTGGGAAGCGGGGAAGGGCGAGAGTCATGAGCCAAGTGTTCTCAATTAGCGGTTGCAATGGCTACAACTACATTTCGAAAGCCATCTTGTTGCCAATTTCTTGGCTAGGCGCTGGCATCTGCAAGTTTCATGACGCGAATGCTGCTGATATCTCCGTCGTTGTTGTTGCCAAAATCCTCCACAAAGATGCCAATCCTCAAAGTCAAAACTAGGAGAAAGGGCAACTAATTGGTAGCTTCTCATGTTCAAATGAGAACATGAACCTATAGCTCATTGCAATTAATGATGGATTTCTACTGGGTACCTGATGAACCATGAACTCAGGGGACACACAAGCTCCTCGGCTCCTGGACGTAAACCAAGTGATACCAAGTGGCAAATAGTCGGTCCGTGGATCAAAGGTGCAATTGCTGAAGTTTAACCATGTAGCAGCCTGACTACGCTCGCTCAGCCGAAATTTTAACGGATGTGAATGAATTGCCTTCAATTTGAGGCTAGAAGAGGATTGCCTTTTGATTTGAAGATAGAAGGATATGAATGTAGATTTGAGAATACTTGAAATTGCTTCAAAATTTGCCTAAAAAAGGATGCTTGAAGATACTTGATATTCGATGCTTCAAGGAGAGATGCACCGTGACAAGGACTTGTCAAGGCCTGTGCACCGAAGGGGTTGAGCTCTACGGTGAAGTCGACAGCATCAAAGCTGCAGTTGCTGCTGTCATAGGACCTGAAACTGAAAAACTCCACTAGAGAATTGTGACTAAAGTGTCTTAGACATTCAATAAATTGTCATTTTGGGCAATTGGAATCAACCCTCATTCAAAATTAGAATAAGAACTAAAATCAATCCTAACCTGGAATAAAATGAGAAGAGTAAAATGCAAATAACGATTACAAAATGCTTCACTCTGTTGTTTGTTCCAATTCCTGCGTCGCAGCAAAGGTGCGGCCCATTGTCTGGATATGACTGCCAATTCTTCAAAACATCCTGGTTCAAGTCTCCGTTCCAACGTTCCACGGAAGAATATAGGGATGCAAAGACCTGAGGAATGCCCAGTGAGGAAATCCATGTGTGTTTTGCTTCTCATGCCTGATGACTCTCTATGAGATGTGTGTCTGTATATGGCTGTATGTTTTTGCTTCTCATTTTTTGACGAATTTCTAGTTCAAAATGTATCCGCTCCAAAAAGATCTCTCTCAGCTCGGTACAATCCTTGCCCAAATTCGGCCAGAATTTCGTGGAAAGACCTCCACGGAGAGAGTTCCGTTGGTGTCAAAGGCAGCGATGCGTGGAAACGGCCATAGAAAGGTGTTGCTGATATTCAGAACCTCAGTGCTGTGAAAAGAAGGCTGAGCGGAACTAGTTTCATGTGCAGCTCGTGCTTTCGTAGACAACCAATTTCACTTAGTCTCATCGTTTTCATCACAAAATTCCATCCTACAAACCGCGTCCAAAATGTCAATCCAAGCAAATGGCCCGGAGTCCTTTCATTTAAAATTTCATTCCACAACAGTCCACTCGGGTCTAGCTCACTAAGGTCCTTTCTCATGTTCCAAGACAAATATTCTATCCGAACAGTGCAAGGTCTCATGAGATTCAAAGTGAAGCATGAAGAGAATGCGTCCACTACTTTCTCTAAACTATCTTTGTTCATCCCCCACAAGACAAAAGAGAAAGCCCATGAAGAGATATGCGGTTCCTTCAGCAAAATCAAAATTGCCTCTCTACTTGCCTCACAAATTCTTAGTCGATTTCATTAGTTACTTTCACTGTCTTACAATATTCTAAAGCATAAAAACTCAAATTCCAAGACTGAAATTGAAGAAATTGATGAATTTCACTCCGTTGAAAACTCTCAGATTTTAAGGGAAAAGTCTCAACCTGAGAAGGGGGGAACGAAAGCCAGCAGGGGAGAAAAGAGGAGCGGAAGGGGGAAGAAGAGAGGAGGAACGGCATAGCTTTTGTGAGGCGGCGTGAGTTCTTTTTTCAAGCGCATGCGTCGCCGTCCAGGACGCATTCGGAACCTACGTGGACGACCTCGGTCGCCGGTTCCGGGTGGGTCCGGGTGGCGGTAGCGTGGTGGCGGATGTCCGCAGGGACGTGCCAGGGACGTGCCAACAATGATGGATCATGCCATGGAAGCTCGTGGGTTCTGACCCTGGTTCCAACGGAGGTGCGGGGAATGTTGGATCCATATTGATACTGCTCCCATTTTTGATGGGGAATCACATCACCAGCTATCTAATTATGGCAGAATTTCAATAAGGATAAGATGGATCTTGGATGGGGATATGCAAACAAGCGCAGATCTGAGAAAACAAACTTCTTCACGAATGAAAAGTGAAGCAGCTAGCTATGATCCGACTACAAGTGAATGAAAATCCATGCGGCAATGTGGTGTCGAAGGCTTGTCGATTCCCCTCAGGCGTTTGCTCGGGGGTCATGTATTGAGGCATGCATGCAGATTATTTGAGTCGATCAATGAAGGAAAGTGTTGGTTGCATTATAACAGCTATCATCCTTCGCGTGGAAGCACACCGTCCTGACTGCTGTGGGCTCTGGAAGGTCTACATAAATACATAGATTGATAGGTAGAGAATAGATAGACAGAAAGATAGATAGGTACATAGATAGA
>VSDK01002086.1:246188-248443 GCA_009767595.1 Symbiodinium kawagutii | reverse complement strand
ATATATATATATATATGTATGCATCTAAAAATATATATACACTTATCTATATTAGCATTTGTTGATTTATCTATCGATTTATTTATTTATTCAGTTCTTACTTGTGATGTAGCCCTATCATGATTTGCATTCAATTCTGTATAAACGTGTCTCTTGTCTTTTTATTGTTTTTTGCTTCGTTAGGATTTCGTTGAAGCTTCGTGGCAATTCATGTGGCAATTTCATTTTGCCACATCAAAATTTCCCTGACGCTTTCGTAAAGATTTCGTGAGGATTCCCTTGACGTGAGGTATAGACATCGAACTTTCAACGAATTTCCAACGATTCTGTCAACGAAATTTTGGTGTGGCACAACAGTGTGGCAAAAGGGGTTGCCAGAGGTGAAAAATCAAAAAAAACAAGGGTTTACCGAAATTTTGGGTGTGGCAAAACGGATTGCCACACCATTTTGCCACATCTAGATTTCGTTGACAAATTCCTTAGGATTTCGATAGACCTGGCTACTAACTTGTTGACTTCGACGAAATTCCAACGAATGTCCAACGAAATTCCAACGAAACGAATTATGACAAATTTTGTAGCAAAATGGTTTTGCCACAACTTGTGCAACGAAATTCCAACGAACATCCAACGAAATTCCAACGAAACCAAAATCAACCAAAATAACCCAAAACCCATTTATACAGGATCCAATGCAACTGGTCGATTATCATGGTAGAGCAACATTCCAAGTTATTACATAAGATGTTTTAGATTTGTTGAAAAAGACTCGATGCGTCAGGCAACCTCTCGAGTTTTCGGTGCTGCTGAGCGTCTTGGGAGTGAAGCGCACATCGATGCGATCCGTGGTTGGCACGGAGAGCAAGGCAGGTTCCACTGTGAAGCTATTTGAGGCCTTGGGATGGCAGTGTTCGCTTCTTCACCTGTTTTCAACACAAAGGCCTTACTGACTTCTATACTGATGCTTTGCTTTGCTTGGCTGTGCTGTGCTGCGCTGTGCTGTGCTTTGCTTTACTTTTTGCTTGCTTAATTCCAATCTTTCAACAGAATGATGAAGTGCTTGGGATGAGAAAAAGGTAAAGAGCTACTTGGTGAAGATCGGGGCTCCGCATGTGCTGTACCGAGGCACCCCAACAGTGATCTCCAAGGGAGTGGACAAGGTCCCATCGAAATGAGATTTGTCATCCTTCAAAGAGATTCCAATTCCCCAAGTTTGTACACTCCAAATGCTGTGGCTTTCCACTTTGATGCCAGTGTTTTTCTTAACCGCTGTGTCTTATTTCTTAATTTTGATGTTAGCATCTTTAGTTTCAGCATGTTTCAGCCTCTGTTCTCGCAAGTCCTCGATGTAGATGTAGATGACGTACGAAGACAAGTAGATCACAGGGCATGGCATCGCGATGACCTGCCGCGCAGTCAGGCGAGACCATGCTTCACCTGACCTCAACATGTCCGTGAAGGACGCGCAACAGGTCCAAACAAGGACACTCCCTTCATGGTTCTTACAAACTCATTACACATTAAGAAGATATTGATACATATTACCGTATCATATTACACCTGAATATGCTGCTTGCCTATCTGAACGAAAAGAGACCGAATAGATCCCTGATGGCCCCCGTCACCTGTAGGGCAGCTGGAACTGCAAGTCCACTCACCAAACAGTTTGTACGGTCGAAGACATTCACGGCATCCTTCATGTTTGGTATTGTCACCTCAGGTTTCGAAGTTTCCCCCCAAGTGACAAGGTCCACCAAACAGTTGAACTTAAACTCCCTTGGTATATGCTTGGCATATGCTTGGCATATGTGGTACTGCCGTGGACACGGCTCACAACATCAATGAACCTGTGACATTGCAGGAGGCTTGCGAGCTTACCTTGCTGCTCTGCTAATTTCGTAGCATGATGTAGCACGTTTCCTATGTCTCAAAGATCTGCAAGATTTCAAGTCACAGTGGTGGCATCAGCTGATGCTTTGGTCGCCACGTACATCCAAACCTTTCCTGGAATCCGCGCCTTCCGGATGCAACAAGCACAATGCAAGAATGAAAGAGACCATGACACGGAAGACCTCTTTTTGGACAAGATCAAACTTGCTATGAAAGAGACCATGAACACAAGATGAATAGTCTGCAAATTTTGCAAAGACAACTGAGAAGTCGAGCTGTTGTCTTGCTTGAAAGGTGACTTGATTTGATTGGAAACGTCATGAGCTGGTGACTGCTAGTGCTTTTGTGCTGTATCCAAATGATCA
>VSDK01002086.1:203688-243688 GCA_009767595.1 Symbiodinium kawagutii | reverse complement strand
AGACTTGAACATAACTTTTGTTCTGACTCTGACTTTAAGATAACTTCACACCTTTAACAAGACTTCTGTGGACACGCAGCGCTTCACGTGGCTTCTCTTCGTTTTGCCATGGAACCGCGTAGGGAGCCGCTACGCCCATCTGCCGACAACCAAGAGGACCCCAGGCCTGCACCAAGTTTGCAGCCCGCAGAGGTAAGAAAAGTGTGAAGATGAAGAAAGTGATGAAGAAAGTGATGAAGAGGTCATCAAGTGATGAAGAAAGTGAAGGTTTGAAGATTGAAGTGTGAAGATTCAAAATGCTACCTTTGAAGTCTCATGATGTTTGATGTGTCCAAATGTGTGATGTGTCATTCAAAGTCAAAGCTCTCCACAAAGTCGAAGGTCTGAAAAATCTTCACCCCTGCAATCGGCCTATTCTCTTTTGATTAATTGATGTCATCGACGTGTTTGAAAAACAAATTAAAAAGGGCCAAGAGCCCTATGATATTTTGTTTTTGTATCTTACTATTTGTGTCGGCTCAAGAATTCAGAGAGACAGAGAGAGAGAGAGTTGCCCCCTGCCTTATCAGCTGCCTTCACCGCCAACATAGTCAGATTTGTGTCTCAGCTTACGCATTGAATCCAAAACATTCTACAGGACAAGTTGACTTTTTAATCCTTTCCTCTTCAAAGCTGTATCTGACACCCTATCACCGTATCTAGCACACACGACGTCCCCATGTCTGCTGACAGGCAGGAGAAATTTGAAAGTACAAGATTTGCCAGGACTTTTCCCTGCAGAACAAACAGCCACAACAATAAGCAATAAGCTTCTCAAGGATAGTCAAGGCAATCCAAAGCTGGCTTTTCGACCACGAAAAGTAGAAAGAGACTGAGTTGGGAATGAGTTGCGAATAAAGAGAGAATGAAGAGAGAATGAGTTGGGAATGAAGAGAGAATGAGTTGAGGATGAAGAGAAATTGGAGAAGTTGGAGATCAAAATCTTCCATCTGCCGAGAAGCCAGCTGCATCCTGAATGACCGCCCAGACCAATCCTTGAGGCTTCGCCGTCGCAAAAGTCACCTGCCCAAGTCATCACTGGCGGCATTTCTGTCGTTTTGCGAGTTCAGCACGCTGCGCACGCTGCGCACGCTGCTTGACATCTCCATGTGCTGCCAAGTGACATCCATTCCCATTCCATGGGGTCCCTGCGAGATGTATGGGTGACCATCCGGCCATGCCCAGTCATTGGAATATTCCGGGACGACAGACACGCCATTGCTGATTCGGCCATTGTCGCGGTGCCACACGTTCCAATAGGGCGAACGTGACAACTGGGTGGCAAGCATTGAGGCTGAGTGGAAGAGTTACTGCTTGTAGATACTTCGTCAAAGTCACAAGCATTCACAAAGTAGCAGCATTCACAAGATAGTACAAGCTAGTTTACAAGGTAGTTAAAAGTAGCTAGTAGCAAGTAGTGCTAGTAGCAAGTAGTGCTAGTAGCAAGTAGTTTGCTCGGTCAGGTCTTCGATGCAATCGAAGTTAACTTGGCATGTTCGCAAAAAACCTCAGAACTGCCCAGCCAAGTCGCCGCATCGGGATCGACTGCCTCATCCCAATAATCCTGGTGCAATGGCAATTGAATCCACAGCAAATGTTCCCGATCCTTGCATTCAAGACATGGCAACAAGGAACAAGAAGTAGACAAATTTTCAATCTATAGGAATTTATCTATGGAATTAAGAATGGATGGTTTTTGTTCATTAAAATTCGCTGTAAGAGTTGCTGCCTGACAATGGCTGACATGGCTGGCTGTCCGGACCGATGACATAGACAAAAAGTCGGTAGCGAGTTCCCGGGATCAGACCGCAGTTCGTAAATTCCCACTCGTAGTCTGCGCGGGCAAGAAGAGTTTCTAGAAGTTTCTAAACTTCCAGAAGAAAACATCCATTTAACACTTCTCTGCTCTTCTCTGCTCTTCTCTGCTCTTCTTCTCTTCACATTCCTCACTCTCTTCAGACTCTCTTCACTCTATTCACTTCATTCATATTCTATTCTAACTCTATTCTCGATCTATTCTAACTCTATTCTCACTCTATTCTCACTATATTTCATATTTCAGATATTCTTCACTCCTTTTCTTCACTCTTTCTTCAACTCCTTTTCTCTCTCTGCACATCTTCTCTCTCCGAAAAGCTCTTCTCTTCCCTTCGCCTTGGCCAGCTGTGATGGCGACTGCCTGCTGATAGCAGAAGAGTTCATCGCCCACCATGTCCACGAAGAACATGATATCCTCAAGCTGCACATCTTTCTGTGCCCTTCAAGTGCCCTTCAAATCCTACTTGTTGATCTCTGGTAAGTTTCCCCTGGAAGATCCCCTTTTTGTGAGCCAAAAACACACGTAGCACTGAGCGAATGCCCAGATTATTCGGGCCGAGCATTGAATCTTTCAACATTTGGCGCTAAAACATCCACAAGGTGTAAGGCCTGGCTTGAGGCCAGTCCATGGTACACCCCAGCGCTTTATCTGTTAGACCAGCTTGCTGTTGTGCTGGCTCGGGGGGCAGGACGTGCGTTGCGTTGCCGGCGTAGAGCAGCTGGCGCGACAGCACATGCGTCTGGCCTTGTTGCAGGATTGGTGTTGGATCCTTGATTGCATGCTATGTCTTCGTCGAGCTAGTGACCCTGGATGATTTTTTGGCATTGTATCACTCCTGGAACTTGAAGTGCTCGCCAGTTGAAATTCTAGTGGCTCTGGATCTGCAGCTTGTGATAATGCAGCACATGCGGTTGAAGCTTCTCGGATCTCGTGGGGGCATTGGCATTCAGATTTTGATCGCCTTCATGTGGTCTTCGTCGTGGCGATCCCTTCCAAGAAGGGTTTCGGCCCCATTTTTCTGTTGTTGTACCATGCCATGTTCTTTGTGCAAGGGTTTTTCCCTTCCAAGAAGGTTTTCCTTGCAAACCTGGATTAGCAACGCCTAAGCCAGTTTGCAGTACAGAAATCGATCCACTGTGAACATTGGCACGTCTTGCTGAAGAGATCTGTTAGATATGTTTATTAACTTTATTTGCAATGTGTTTAATCATTATTTAGATGTTTGTTATCTTTGGTTGAAAAATTGCATCTCCCCTTTTTGAAGCAGAACATGGCCCCAGTATGGGCCCTTGCAAAGATGCTGCCGGGCTCACATTGGGCCACGGGTCCAACATAGGACATATTTTGGCAAGCGTCACCTCACAAAATATTCGCTTACGCAGTAGTCATCCACATCCGTCTGTTGGGAAATTCAGAATCCAATGAAGTGCTTCCCAGCCAATCCCGGAGGAAAGGGGAACCAACATTTTGCACAAACCGTCTGGCTCACTGGTTGCAAGGACTGGTGAAAAAAATTAGCTGGGACAGATTTCTTATCTGGAGCATAGTTTTATATCTTGCCAAATGAAATCAGATTTCTTTCAAACTGAAGTCAGCATTTCAGCTATTAAAATGGAATCAGATTCCAATATCATCTGATTAGATTCCATCAGATTCCTTCATTTTCTATCTCCAAAAATGAAAAAGGACCAAGTCTGCTTCCATCCTCGGATTACATTGGCTTTTGGACCACCTCTGCAAGCGTCATAGATCTCTATGCTGAAGACATCTGCGTGGTTGCCATTCGAATTGTTCACCTCATGGCGTTGCACAGGGCACTCACGTGCTCTCCCTGTTGCAGAAATCCTTCGGTTGCAGTAACCCTTGCGCAATGAGTTCATCAAAGTCACAAGAGTGCGAGAGTTCCAGGAAGACTCCGCAATCAATCCAGCCCATGCAAACCCTGTCCTTGGTGGGACGAACAAATGTCTTTTCACGTCTTTAGATCGCACAAAACGGTAGGCTGGAGCCCGAAAAATTCATCAATCGATAAGGTGTGTCTGTTCACGGGAGAGAAGACAAGGAAAAAACTGTTGCGACATTTGCAAACGTGGTTTTAGGACAGACCTGGCCCTCAAGTTTGCTTTGCCTGGAGGCATGTGGTGCACACGTCACACTCTAAGTTTCTCGTCATGGAAATCATGAACTCTTCAACACTGGAACATGCCGAAGATAAATGTGCAGCGAAGAGTCTTGGCAGGTCGGAAAGTAAATTTCACTCCACGGATGGTTTCTTTTTCAACCAAATAGGGCCGGATGGAGAACTCATTGGTCACTTCCCGAGAACCTGCCAAGAGATGGCTGCACTTTTAGTTCACAAGTCCTTCAGACGAAAACTTAAACTGCAGGAAACTCTGGAAGATCAGCCTTCCTGAAAATGAAAGGAGTTCTGTTTGGAGTTCTGAATTCCTGCATATTCTGTTTATTCACAAAATTTTCCCCTTGGACCACGCACCTGGAACGATGATCCCAATGTCCACCATGACACCATCGTCGGCTTCATTGGTGTCCTGACCACGGCCATGCGTAAAGAGTGAAGAGAGATAAGGAAAGAGAGAAAGTAGATGAACGCAGATAGAAGCTGATGAAAGTGATGAAAGATTGTCAAAGATGATACAATATCATTGAGTATTATGCAAGATGACAAAAGATATTGAAGTTAATAAGAATAATGAAAGATTATTGATATAAAAAATGATGAAAGATTATTGATTATTGATATGAAAGATGGCGATGAAATAGGATGAAATATAATGAAAGATGGTGAAAACAAATGGAGGATCATGAAAGGTAAGATGATAAAAGATGATAAAAGATGCTTAAAAATGATAACTGATGATAAAAGATGATAAAAGATGATAACTGATGATAAAAGATGGTGAAAGGTTCTGAAAGGTGATGAAACTTGATAAAAGCAGAGATTATGAATGGTGATGAAAGGCAAATGAAAGATATGAAGGGTGGTGAATGATGATTAAAGCAAAGGAAAGATGATGAAAGATTATGAAAGATGATGAAAGAAGACGAAAGCAGATTTTAAAGCAAATGAAAGATGATGAAAGATGATGAAAGATGATGAAAGATGATCAAAGGTGAAGAAAGATGAAGGAAGATGAAAATGATGAATCATGATGAAAGGTGATGAAAGGTGATGAAAAATGATGAAAAATGATGAAAGTCAAAAAAGAGAATGTAGAAGGAAAGTAGAAGGAACGCGGACTAAGTCGACTAAGTAGACCACAGAAAGATAGAAGAGAAAGTGAGACAGTCTATATCTCTTTGGATGTTTTCGAAGAATGAAGTCTCTGGAAGCTTTGAAAGCTAAGGAAAGGTTGCTGTGCAGGTGATTTCGAGACCCTAACCTCCTGTGCTGTCCCTTTCCCACTCCTCGAGGTAAACGAAAGCCCTGTACGTCTGTGGACCACGCTCAAAGTAGCAAAAGAGGAACTCCTGTACTGCAAAAGCCGCCACTTTGAAATTCAAAAAAAGGGGCAACGCAAACACATCAGTTCCCTCCCTCTCATGCTGTCCCTTTCTTTCATTCTTTGATTCCTTCTTGTGGTCTCTCAGCTTCTGCAAAGTGCATACTATGTTCTTCAAACTTGATAATTGTCTTCTTTGTTCATTTTGGCTCAAGTTTATTCAAATCCGAAGACATGGTATCCTTTTGACTGGTGGACCTCTCAAATGTTGACAGGGTACTGGTTTTTCATGGACGTGCTTGGTTGCTTCGAGGCATCATGGGCGCAGTCTCCTCTTCGTTCACCAGTCCAGCTGTGACGAATCTGCGCTCGCGCTTGCAATCTGCGGCTGGTCGACCGTACAGCCTGGCTCCAGCAACACATCATGCCACGTCTAAGCTCCCAGAGGCCCTCCCAAGAAACATAGAAATCTCCTCATGGCATTAAAAAAATAAGAGATACTAAGAAAGCAAAAATGTTGACTTTCTTAATCTACTCATGTCTCCTCGTGTCTCTGCATCCAAGTGGCATCGTCCTGATATTCCATATGGTGATCAGGCCTCACATTGTCATCCAACGGGTCAGAAGAATTCTTCAAGAAGGCACTGGCATTTCTGGTCCATGTGATCGAGAACAGGTGGAGATGAAGAAAGCATCAGAGATAAAAGATCTAAGTGCAGTAAGGCTGTGTCAAAGGAGAAGTTCTACTGAAAATGGAAAAAACTGTTCAATCGAATCGAGAGAAATCGAAAGATGTGCCCTTGATTTTAAATTCTAATGGTGATGCAGTACAGGTAGTTGCCGTCCCGTCCAGCCTTCTTCAGTTGAATCTGCCACAATCGCCCAAAAGTTTCCATCCTACACTCAAACAGGCAAAACACGTTGGAAAGTGTACCGAAGCAAATGGACATAAGACATTGAATGTCTGAGTTTGTGTACATATATACACATACAACGTATATAGAATATCCGAGTTTGTGTACATTTATACATATACAACATATATGGAATGTCTGAGTTTGTGTACATATATACATATATAACGTCTATATATTTATACATATATACCATATATAACATATATATATATGTATATATTGTACATCTAAATATACATCATATATATGTACACTGTACATAGGTATATATTCATATACATGTAGATATGATATACATCTCCTCAAGCTTTTTCTCACAAGGTCTCTGTCTCCTTCTCGGGGATGAAGCTGAAGTAGAAGACGTTTGTCGTCATCGTGGCTCGGATCCGCGGCCTAAGGAGCGCTGACGCAACTGACCTTCAAAGCCTTCCCAAAGTCTTCCATTCAGCAGTCATAGCAGTGATGATGCATGGTCTTCTTTATGTTCTCCTTTGTGAGTTTCTTCATGTTTTCTTTGTGATGTTTTGAAGTTCTTTTTATGCTCTTGTTTACTATATGGTTTACTATATATTCTTTTGTTTGCAAACACTTATATAGCTGCTCCTTGAATTTCCTCTGATGGGTGAAACCAAATGGCATTCCTTCCTCAGTAATTGAATCCATCTTCAAAAAAAAAGAATGTCTGTAGGATCATGTAGGTATGTGTGTCTGTGTGCGTATCTACATGTGTCTGTGTATGCAACATGATACGCGGTAGTACCGGTTCAGAAGTTTGCAATGTTGAAAATGTCTCGACAATTTGAAACAGCCAACGGATCTTGTGGTCGTTTCTCTGGAGGAAAATCAGCATCAAAGTGGAGCATTGGTCAACATGGGGCTGAAGTGGATCAATAGCAACGGTGCGTGAGCTAAAACAGTGTTGAAGAGTTGTGCATGTTTTTCAAGATGTATTTGGACCATTTTGGACCGTTTGGGTCAACACCAATTTCAACAAAAGCCATACCACGACTGAGTGAGCGGCTCTTGGAGGAAAGTGTTGGAGGCATTGTACCACACCAAAAGAGGACCTGACAAAAAAGAACTTCCAAGAGAAAAGGAGAAGTAAAAAGGAGAAGAGATAAACGAAAGAGATAAAGAAAAGAGATAAAGAAAAGAGAAAAGAGAGAAAAGAAAAGAAGCTAGAAAAACTAGAATTAGAAGGAGAAGGAGAAGGAGAAGTCTGACTTTCAAGAGGCGAAAGCAGTGCCTGAAAGGACTCCGTCAGCGTCTTGAGCACGGAAGGGACCTCCAGAGCTTGCCACGTTAGGCCTTACAATGAGTACATGCTGAGTACATGACAGTCTTCATGACAATACATGCTTTAGTTTGTATGGTCACAGTTCTAGCTATCACTTTGTGTGTCTAGAATCGATCTGAGGGAGCTGCCTTAATCAATTCTAAGAAATATGGTTGCCCTTTGCTGGGGCGAACCCGGCCCCATTCCCAATAGAAATGAATATGGCGAGACAATGTCTCAATGATCTCGTTCAGTTGTTCCTTATCTAAACAGTTGACTCCTTTGAAAGAACTGACAACTCAAAACAGATCTCGTTTGAAGGGGCGGACGCATCTTCTTTACCAGCCAACTCCGGAACAGAAAGACAAAGTAGCGCAAGCCCATACTCTTGGATGTATTGTGCAAATAACTTAACAGTGGTTGCTCATATGCATGAGTGCTTGAGACAATCAAAAGCTGGACTTGGGATGAGACTTGGTTTTGAAGTTTGGTTCTTGACTATGAAATAGCTGTGCTAGTCACTGGCCCTTCTACAAGGATCCAAACAAAGTTCTTACTTTGCGACCTGATCCTATCCATGTGCCAAGATCAGCGAAATCGGCGAGTCCATCTTGCTTAGTGTCACTATTGGGCCATTGCCTTCAGCGTAGAAGAAGGCGTAGTACTCGTAGGTGGCGATCAAAAGGCAGTTCTCAACCTCAGTGATGTCACACTGATCCGCAGTCTAGTCATAAGCTGGATTTGCTGAGTCAATCTTTGGCCCTCCTTGGATGTTCTACGAAGAGCCCGTCGTCTTCGAGAAAGTTCCGTCCAAGTCAACTTGTCTGCCAGGAAACTGTGTAGCTCTGGACTGTTTGATTGACCTGGCCGACTCGTACAGCATGGTACAGCTATGCTTGAGCTTTGAGATGACCTGTAAATTGTATCACGTCAACAGTGTCAAAACTATTCACACCCACAGCTGCCACGCACCTCAACATCTTGCAGTTGGCAGTTGACTGTGCCAGTAGGAAGAACACCTGTCTTCACCGCAGCTTCGTTGACTTCCGATGTGTAGTTCTTGTGCACTATGATGATCCACAGGAAACCAGCTTTGACCTGCGCCAAAATCCGCCCAAACAATCTCACCCGCTCGCAAAACCAGAGCTTAATGTCTCAAAAAGTCCTAAGCACCGCATGGCTTAGAATGTCGCTCGACTGGCAAGAGGACCAAATACATATACAACATCACTATATATATATATCAAACAATGAAGCTCAGTGAATGCTTGAGTCTCAGTTTCCGGTGCCAAGGAGCAGTGGACATTTCAAATTCTGCAAAGTAAGGCCGCGCAATCAATATCTGCGGCTCCACATCGTAGATGTTGGAGGCAGGAACTTTGACCTCAGTTTCGGATTGGTATTTTTGGATAACGCAAAGTGAAAAGAAGACAAAGGAATTAAGAAGAACTAAGTGGTGAGTGGTGAGTTATAGTTACTGTTATAAAGAAGACAACTTAAAGTTACAAAAAGTTGAGTTATAAACTTAAGCTGGAAAAGTAGACCTTAAGTGCTGACGAAATCTGACATAAAACAAGATCATCAGATCGTCAATGTTCATGTTGTGTCCATTTGTTCCAGCCTCCACAGGGGCAGATATTGCGCCAGACCGGGTCTTTTCCAAGCCTATCAATGGCGACTCAAGAGTCAAGAGATTGCACTCAGACTGCACTTCAACATTCTTCAACTTCAAAAATTGTTCACAAATTGTTTACAAGTTCAAATCGATCAACTTCCTGGAGGCAACCCAGGTTTGGAGCACCTTCGATGTAGATCAGGGCCCAGTAGCTGG
The DNA here is from genome assembly GCA_009767595.1 of Symbiodinium kawagutii. NCBI lineage: Eukaryota > Dinophyceae > Suessiales > Symbiodiniaceae > Symbiodinium > Symbiodinium kawagutii. The sequence goes on along the minus strand of VSDK01002086.1, from coordinate 234,345 downwards.
TACCTTAGGCCGCACAAGGAGCTCACAGAACATTTCATTCCAGGCTCGACTAAAGCATAACGTCTGTCACTTCTCGAAGCCACTGAGTTACTGTAATTGAAACCGCAGTTGGTGAAAGAGATGTTCTTCATGGTGTCCGCAAGCACCAGCACGCCGGCTGGTGCACAGGATTCGTTGTTGCTTGGGTAGAACCTCCAGGGCTTGCAACATCTCATTGCGTAGAAGACTTAGGTAGGTTATTCCTTAGGAAACAAACCTGTCTGATCTTAGAATATCTTGAGTTGGAGGAATTGCGAAATTCTTCGTTTCTCCAAACTCAGCACAAGCTAAGAACAAGCTAAGCACAGGCTACGCATGCTGTGCCTATCGAGGAAGCTTGGCGCATCCAGGTAGAAGGCCTGCGCCTGGCAGATTCGACGCTACGAGGCCTGCCTTCCTCCATGGATCCCCTACTGGAATTTTGAATTAGAAACTTTAGGGGAACTATCATAGATTCTCTATTATAGAATTCATTCTCTGTTTAGTTTATTTAGTAGAATCAAAATAAATAAATTCTCTATTATAGATTTATACATATTTTATGAATAGAATTCAAATCTAAGGCACCTTGGTATACTTCAATTGTTATCCTTTATTCACTGTGTTTGGATTTTAAACTGTTCCCACTTGCGCTCAAAGCACCTCATGACCTACAAGCCCACACAGAGGGTGCCTGGGCTAAGTATGCATTGCCTTTTCTAGAAAGCGAATGGCTTAAGCCGGAAAAAATCGTACCTTCGCTGGAATGTCTGTATCTGAGAGAGGTTCGGTGTTGTAAAATTTGTTGCATGATTGTGAGGCTGAATATGTTGTAAAAAATCTTCTACAACATGGGTGCTCAGTCCTGAAAGGGTAAAAAGCCCTCCCAAAATGGCCCTGACATGCACAGCATCTATGCACTTTGCCCATCTTTGCCCTACTCGGTGCTTAACAATCCAGCCTCATGACTAAAAGCACAGCCCGTTTGCAGACTGGCAAACTTTGGTGCAATATTCATCCAGATGCGGGCAGTTCCGTCAGCAACACGAACATCGTTTGGAAACGCAAGTAGAAACTTTGTGGTGACACTTCTTTCGTAGACACTTTATGACACTTTTGTATCACGGAAGAATCAGAGTGTCAAAGTGTCTGCAAGTGTCACTGTCTCTTCTGTTTCTCACAGCGTGGCCTCTGCGTAGTTGGTGAAGGCGGCACCCCATGCGTAGCCCTCTCGAGTCGCCACCAAACTCAGTGCGAATCCGTCAGGCTCAGGGCTCAGCGGCACAACTTGTGGCGAGTCTTCGAAATCGTTGCTGTCCTGGACCTCAAAGAAGAAATCAATACGAAAACAAAGAAATCAATGCGACAAAACTACATCTCATTACACTTCGACACTTTTGAGTCACTTCTGTGCATCTTTGAATTTGTATAAACATTGAAGTGCAAAACAAATCATAATAAAAGCAACTACATCTTCAATGGCTGTAGCGACTACACACAACTGCTTTGCACCTTGAATAGAAACACTTTGACACTGGCAAACAGGATAATCCTATTTCAGTGGCTGTCTATTTCTGTCGATGTTCGTTTGCAGGCAAATGTGTTGCGATCAAAGGCACGTAGAAAGTCAAAGGTCCAGCCATGATACCATCGTTGTTGCCGTTAAAGTCCTGAAAGAAATGCAGAAAATGCGACAGGTCGTACTCAAAAAAAACAAAAACTCTAAGGGTTTTGGTACATAAAAGCTTCCCAAAGCAGCAAAAAATGATGGGCAATCGTTTTCTGTTCTGGCTATGTAACGGTGACATAGGAACCATGGTCAATATTTGCTTAATACATAAAACATATGAATTTATATTAAGATATAAGGTCAAGACATAAGTCATGGATACCTCTGTGATCCCAATCTGTCTATCCACTAAGTTCACTTTCTACCAAGGTCTCCTCGATGTAGGTAGAAAGGCTGTACAGTCGATCTTGGCTTAGCTGGCAGTTGGTCATCAGAATGTCCTGAAGCATTGCTGAAAAAAGTGACAGTGACAAGGTGCAAAAAGTGTGAAAATTATACCAGCGTAGACCCCAAACAGAGAATGACAATTATTTGGTTATTTCAATGTTGATACTGTGACTCCACGTTTTGGTCGTTCTTGAAAATATTTTGTTTTCTGTTTATGGAATACTGCGATGTCATAACCATATATTTTCTTGGTATAATTTGATAGTTTCTACAAGTCTTTGGTAAGCATTTCGGCCATCGATTGTTTTAGTGTTATGCGGTTATTGTAGTATGGTCTCATTTTTTTAGGTTATTAGATTGCTAGTTTTATATTCTCATAACTAATTTGCACGTTATGGCTGCAGATGTTAAGAGTCTAATGTTTTCTTTGATTTATTTTGCTACAAACTCGTGACCAAAGGGACCCAGAGTGGGAGACAAATGAAAGGCAAAGGGGTAGACAAGTAAGAGGCAAAATCATGCGACCAAAGGAACCCAGAGTGGGAGACAAATGAAGGGCAAACGGGAGACAAGTAAGAGGCAAAATCATGCGACCAACCCCAGAGTGGGAGACAAATGAGGGCAAACGGGAGACAAGTAAGAGGCAAAATCATGCGACCAACCCCAGAGTGGGAGACAAATGAGGGCAAACGGGAGACAAGTAAGAGGCAAAATCATGCGACCAACCCCAGAGTGGGAGACAAATGAGGGCAAACGGGAGACAAGTAAGAGGCAAAATCATGCGACCAACCCCAGAGTGGGAGACAAATGAGGGCAAACGGGAGACAAGTAAGAGGCAAAATCATGCGACCAACCCCAGAGTGGGAGACAAATGAGGGCAAACGGGAGACAAGTAAGAGGCAAAATCATGCGACCAACCCCAGAGTGGGAGACAAATGAGGGCAAACGGGAGACAAGTAAGAGGCAAAATCATGCGACCAACCCCAGAGTGGGAGACAAATGAGGGCAAACGGGAGACAAGTAAGAGGCAAAATCATGCGACCAACCCCAGAGTGGGAGACAAATGAGGGCAAACGGGAGACAAGTAAGAGGCAAAATCATGCGACCAACCCCAGAGTGGGAGACAAATGAGGGCAAACGGGAGACAAGTAAGAGGCAAAATCATGCGACCAACCCCAGAGTGGGAGACAAATGAGGGCAAACGGGAGACAAGTAAGAGGCAAAATCATGCGACCAACCCCAGAGTGGGAGACAAATGAGGGCAAACGGGAGACAAGTAAGAGGCAAAATCATGCGGCCAAAGGGACCCAGAGTGGGAGACAAATGAAATGCAAATGGGAGACAAGTAAGAGGCAAAATCATGCGACCAACCCCAGAGTGGGAGACAAATGAGGGCAAACGGGAGACAAGTAAGAAGCAAAATCATGCGACCAAAGGGACCCAGAGTGGGAGACAAATGAGGGCAAACGGGAGACAAGTAAGAAGCAAAATCATGCGACCAACCCCAGAGGGGGAGACAAATGAGGGCAAACGGGAGACAAGTAAGAAGCAAAATCATGCGACCAACCCCAGAGGGGGAGACAAATGAGGGCAAACGGGAGACAAGTAAGAAGCAAAATCATGCGACCAACCCCAGAGGGGGAGACAAATGAGGGCAAACGGGAGACAAGTAAGAAGCAAAATCATGCGACCAACCCCAGAGGGGGAGACAAATGAGGGCAAACGGGAGACAAGTAAGAAGCAAAATCATGCGACCAACCCCAGAGGGGGAGACAAATGAGGGCAAACGGGAGACAAGTAAGAAGCAAAATCATGCGACCACAGGGACCCAGAGTGGGAGACGAATGAAAGGCAAATGGGAGACAAGTAAGAGGCAAAATCACGCGACCAAAGGAACCCAGAGTCTGAGGACGCAAGCCCGGAGACAAAGTCAAATTCATACGGCCAAGGCAAGCGACCCTTTTCAAAGGAGTAAGAACCCCATACAGGTAAACCTGTTTGGGGAAAAAGTATGAAAGCACAGTAAAGCACAATACAAAAAGTGTGAACGCAAAAAGCACTGTTTTTGGATTTGTGCTTGGCACCTTTTTTCAATGCAAGGGAGTCACTTTCCGGAAGAACTTTCGGATTTGCAAAGGAACTCCTTCATTCCTTTACTCTTCCTCTACTTTCTTCCTCTACTTTCTTCCTCTACTCTTCCTCTACTCTTCCTCTACTTCTTATTCCTTTACTCTTCCTTTACTCATTCCTTCTTTCTTCCTTTCCTCATTCCTTTCTTCCTTCCTTTCCTCATTTCTGTCCTCACTTCCTTTAGTCCTTCGTTGCACTCCGGCCTCGCCTGGAGGCTGCCAGTGAGGTTTTCCGAGGTGCGAATGCACTCGCTGCTGCCCAGGGCGCCAGTACCCAGCTTCACAGCCTCGCCCAAGTTTCAGACATAACAAAGTAGCCTTATCATTGGAGTTATTGGCATATCATAGATCTAAAGTATGAAAAAACAACTATATCAACTACATGTGCGACCAGCTGCTACCAGCTTTTACTCATGCCCTACTGCTATTTCTACTGGCTACTACTCCACTTTAAGGCTACTCAAAATGCAGGAACTGCCAGTGTCAAAGCAAACCACGTGGTCAACTTCATGAATTTCGCGATGCCTCCACCGTTTGAAGATCATTGCCCTCGTTCACCATGCACCAAAAGCGTCCAGTGAATGAAGTCGTCATCCTCACATCAAGCAATTCAATTAAGCAGCTTTAAAGCAGCTTTAAGCAATTCAATGAGTCGATTCAATTAGTCTGCTCTTAGTCTGCTCTCTACGAAGCATTTCGGGTGCTGAGCGGCTGAAAGCTGAAGCCAAGGCCAGTAATCTCCGAGGTGATGGAGGGATACACCACGAAAATGTTGGATGGAGTCACTTGAAACCTCAAATCTTCGAACCATATGAAAGCATATGAATGTCATTGAAACAAACTTCCGGAAAGTATGCGCCCATATGCATCCATATGCGTCCTTGTGTATCCTTCATTTAGCAGTAGTTTGATGTAATTTGATGTAATTTGTACATTTTCCTTTTTCCCACACTGCAACTTTCAGCAACTTCCCTCATACCGTCACGATCTCTGCTGCTTTGGTCCCCCGACGTGACTGTCCCGGCAAAGCTCCCATCGTTTTGGACTGTGTCAGTGCCCTGAAACGTGACGAAATGATAGAAAAAAACAAAGATGAAAAAAGCAAGATCCTGAAGAATGCTCTGAATGCGTAGGAAATGAGTGAATGCATTGAATGCACCATGAACATCCATGAACTCTAAAGGATGTGGGTGGATGTCTATAGGATGAGACATGTCCTTTCCCTTCACTTTGTGAATCTTTGCTTTAACTGTTGCTCGCTGTGGCCTCGATGTAGGCATGGAGGGCGTACTCTGGTCCACTGTTCAGCTTGCAACCCGAAAGTCGGAAAGACTGCCTCAGTGAAAGCTCAGATCGGCATGCAGATACAGCACAGTCCTCTGTTTCCCTGAGTAGAGATGAAGTGTCTTGAAAGCTCGCATGAGGTGTTTTGCACATGGGTCTTGACAAGCAAAAGGCTGCTCTACCCTCCAAAACAAATTTCAATGTCTCTCTGATTCAGCCAAATCACAAGGCAGTGTCAACATATTGTTCCAGCAATCGGCAGCTTGTGTTTCCGACCGCTCCATCTCCAGCCTGGAAAGAAGCGAATCGCATTTTCTGAATGCTCAACAAGGTCTTTTGATGTCAGTCTGGAGATATCCATAAATTGAATATCTGAATGTGTTTTTCAAACATCATTTAACTCGTTTATGTTTTAGTCTATTTATTATTTTATTTTATGCTTTTTAGTCTGACAATCTTTATGTAGTTTCATATAAGTCTGAACATCCCGTATCTATCTTCAGATCGCTGGCTGCCGTGCCCCGAAGCCAAGGGTGCCAGGGAACGCGCCTTGATGAGGTCAATCGTCAAGGCAACAGGCCCGACTGTGATCATGAGCCACAGGTAGCCGGCAGACCTGGGGAGCTTCAAGGCTTGGGAAAGCATGCTTCAAAATAATACCAATGAAATACAAAAAATGCATATAATTAAGAAATATCAATATCAATAAATCATAACATGCAATAATTTCAAAGTAAAAGTCTGCAGCCATGTCTGCATTCGTTCAGAAACGCTCGCAAGACAGGTGCACAGAAGTGCAAATCCTGCCTCGTTCGCAACTGCACCGTGATGCCATCACCACTGGGTGCTCCGGAAATGGTCGGATACGTCGAGAAGGCGTTGGACGCTTCTGTGGCACCATCGGATGCCTAGAGCTGACACATTCGAAGCGACCAAACAAAAATGCAAAAGACGAAGATTAACATCAAAATCAAAGAAAACTGCAATTCTAAACGGAAAACTGCAAAATACAAAGATCTGACATCAAGCGACAGTCTCCACAATGCCATCCAAATGTGCTCCTATTCCAGAGATGTAGGCCAGCACAGTGTATCGACTTCCGACTGTCAGCAAACATCCAGAAAAGACCCATGCCTGAGTTCTTCACAAGGTTTGGAACCAAAGTGCTGTTTGCTTTATTGGTTTTGCATCGTTTCATTCATTTAGTTTCAATGCTTGTAAGCTTTGAACAAGATTGTTCAGACCAAGGCACTTCTTCTCTGTTGGCAAACAATTGTCGCGGACCGTGTTTGCAGAAAGGTCCACCCAAGGCACCCGTCAAGCTGTAAACTGCCTCCTGACGCGAAGCACGGCCATATGCCGACAGCTTTAGCACAAGTGACAAATAGGCTACTAATGTTCTGATGATGATGATGATGATGATGATGATGATGATGATGACGATGATGATGATGATGATGATACTACTAATAACTTATGGCTTAACTTTGTGTCTGTACACTGATGCACTGCCAGTTCCTTAGAGACGCTTGCTCCTTTGTGGCAGTGCGTGCATCTGCTTCCGCCAAGATCATCGCCCAACCAAAGCCATCTCGCTGTGGTATAAACGCCAATGTAACTCCACTCTCCTCACAGCACCATCCCGGACCATCCCCTTCAAAGTTTGCTAAGGAAAATGCTGACAGAAGGCTGGGACAGGTCAAGCAATCGATGGAAGAACAGTTTCTCTAAGTCGAACATCCACCTGAAACTTCCACAACACACTGGATTCCTTTGCGGCTAACAAAATGGATCAATATTCTCCAGACAGAACACAGCATGTCATGTAAGTATGAAACTTCTCTATCTCACGGTAAGTATGCCAGCTTAAAACTGTACAGAATCATCTTGTGAGTCTGTCTTACAGAGTAAGTCAATGGAATCTCCCCAGGGCCTCATTTGAATCTCCCTTGGAACCCTTTTCTGGACCCTAGAAGGTCATAGACCGAGTCATAGAAGGCAATGATTGAAGGAAGATGAGGAAGTGATAAGGAAGTGATAGGGAACTGATTGCAGGTGAGGTTCCGTGAGAGGGCTGTTCAGGTGCGGTGAACTGGTAAATGTGTTCGACAGCCCAGTGACAACCTGGACAGCGACGCGAGTTTGGCTCAAGCACAACTTTCAAAAATCCTAACGGACGTCTTAACAGATAAAAACAAGTGTTAAAAATGGTCAATGAGAAAAACTTTTCCAACTTGAAGTTTGTTTGATGACTGATGTCTGGATCCGTTAGTTTGCAGCAGTTTTCACTCTCACACTCTCTCTCTCTCTCTCTCTTCTACTCTATATTCTCTATTTTTCTTCTTCTTCTTCTTCTTCTTCTTCTTCTTCTTCTTCTTCTTCTTCTTCTTCTTCTTCTTCTTCTTCTTCTTCTTCTTCTTCTTCTTCTTCTTCTTCTTCTTCTTCTTCTTCTTCTTCTTCTTCTTCTTCTTCTCTCTCTCTCTCTCTCTCTGCTTGAAAATCCAAGAAAGACTGAAACACCGAGTGCTTCGAGTTGGACCCAGAGACTGTAAAATGGACCCCTCCGGACAGAGTTCCATCTTCGAGGCCGGCATTGAAACTTGTAACGCTTTGCACGTAGACGACCTCATTTCGAATGCAAAAGCAATAACGCAAACAGGAAAAGGAAATGGACGCGTCCTTTTAGGTCATTTCTCATTTTGCATCCGATGTAAAAATCGATGTTAAAAAGTTACGGTCGGCGCTGACACAGCATTGGTCGAATCGCTCGTGTGATTTTGGAATCACATGGATCTCCAACAGTTTTTCATAGTTTTTCACAGGGTTTCATACAAGTATGTACAGTAGGAACTACGGTGGTACAGTAGTACATGCCAGTCCTTAGTGAGCTGAGCTTTCAAGGCTGAGGCACTACTGCATACCTGCCGCCATGCTGTAGGAAACAACCTGTAGGATCTTGTGGATCGTCATCGCTTCCCAAACGCCACAAATAGATTTCTCCTCGTGTGACCACCTGAGACAGCAGGATCTGCTTCTGAAACCCGCTGAAGATTGGAGGAAGAAGGGGGAAGAAGGAGGAAGGAGAAAGAAGGAGGAAGGAGGAAGGAGGAGGAAGGAAGAAGGAGGAAGAAAAATTGCTGAAATCTGATCCCAAACTTTGACCAAACTCAGAGTCCCTGGGCAACGCGCCTGTTGCTGTCTGATGCACAGACCACCTCCGACCGCGAAGTCACCAGCCTCGACATGTCCAAAGTCAGCCTTTCCCAACAAACTCCTTTCCTTCCAGTCCTTTCTTCTTTAGACGCCTTCTTCCTCTCCCTACAAAATCCTATCCTTCCACTCCTCTCCTTCTCCTTTCCTTCACTTCTCTTCTTTCTCTTTTCTTTCTTCTTCTTTCTCTTTTCTCTTCTCCCTATTGTCGTTTCTCCAATTTCTTCCATTCCTTTTCCTCTCGCGTTGCTCGCCTTGACGGATTCCACTGTAACACTGGAAGCGTCGGCCTCTGTCACCACCACAGCCCAGGCCTCAGTGAAGGTCTTCCTTCAAACTCAAAAAGGAAATTTGAAAAGTTGAATTCTACCAAATGATTTCATTGTCTTTTTCTTCTTAACTCTTACAGGTACAAGTTAGTTTGGCAAAATAAGTTCCAGAAAATTCCTTCGATCTAGAATTTAACTCAGGTTCTTCATTTGAAATTATCTAAAACAAGTTGCTGACTTTCTCACAATGTTTGCTCCGTGACCTTTTACCAGTAAGTGGCTACTCTGTGATCCCGGGCGTAACCCATCACTGCTGTGGGCGAAAATCGCAATGTGACGCCCTCTGGCACAGGTGTTGATGCAATGGTGGGATGAATGAAGAAGGCGCTGCTAACCTCAGCACACCACTTTGGACATGAAATCCTGATGGTCTAAGTGCTGTGCATGGCAAGCAGCTAAGAGCTGTCTCGTTTGGACAAGCGCCACCGGACGCGTGTTCTGCCGCTGAGTTTGTCTTCGCAAGGCTCTGAGGTCAAGACCCATTCTGAACGTGGTATCGGGTCTGGAGAATCCGGGGCATCAGGCAATGATGTTGCGGAGTAACCTGTAGAAGAAAGGACTGCGAATGCCCAGGAAAACAGAGTAACTTACAGAACCTTCCAAGAACAAAGAGATGGCAAACAGGGGAAACACGTGGAAACAATAGATAGAGTAAGTGGAGATAAATCGATTGAGAAATAAAAAGCGCCAGGAGACTAAAAATGTTGGAGCGTGTCACGTAGCCAGCTTCGTTCGATGAACTAATCCTGCACCAAACATCAACGCACGTCCACTGTGCAAGGAGACAACATGAGACATTGCAAAAAGAAAGACCTGAAGAATGTTGAAAACATTGAATGAATGTTTAAACATCGGAAACCCAAGCTTGGAAATTCAGATTGAATTCCTGGACCAACTGATTGAACAGTTCAAAGCTCACTTCACTTCGAAATGTCGCAAGAACACACGCTGAGCGAATGCCAGTTGACAGCGGTAATTTTTGATGCCCTTTTTGAAAATCTATGCTTTTCATTGCGCGGAGTTGCGCATTTCTCGGAAGGTTCAACGTGCCGATCAACGTCGCCTGAATACGTAGGCAAATTGCAGCTGCAGTCCGCCGACCAAGAAGCTGGTTTCTGTGGTGTTGCCCAACGATGTGAAAACGCCGCCCTGATCCATTTCCTGAGAACGAGAAAGATGACATACTAATTTGCTGAGAACATGCAGTGCAAATTTCAGATGGACCGAAAGACATTCGATTTGAATTTCTCTCTCAGATCTAAAGACATTGGATACTAATTTGACATTCGATAAGAACATTTGACAAATTCTCTAATTTCTTTCAACTCGGAGCTTCCACTTCGTAAGAATAGCTGCTGCCGTTCATGCCATCTGTGAGTGGTGCTTTCCAGGACCTCAGTGGCTCTGAAATTTTCCACCTGGGGCTGTCCAAGTTGAACTTCTTTTGATCAGATCTTAAAGTTTGGAATTCTGAACTTCAAACTTGTTGAATCACTTCTTTCTACTTCTTGTTACTTCTTTTCACTTCTTTCCTCTGAAAAACACTTCGAACGCAACGCAACTGGGTCTCCAGCAGCCAAATCTGTGTCCCTTCCGGCTCTCCCAGGCGAATGTCCCAGACCGACGCAGGACGATCTGCCGCATAGGCAGAGACCGTGCCGCTGTTGGGTCCACAACCCAAAGGTCCCTGGCACCACAAAGTGCTGTCCGTGAAGATCTGAAAAGAGTTGAACAAAAACAAGAAAAACATAGAAACACAAAGAAATTCAAAAACATTTGATTCTGCTTGTGCACACAATTGGGGACGGAAGGGGAGCAAACGATCTTTCAGCACCTCATCCAACTCCAACGTGTTGTCGCCATATGCTCCTAAGACCTTGCAAGCACTGCAAGCAGAAAATTATCTACCTGTTCGACCTGATTCTTCCTTGTGATTTACCCTCATGCATCTGTAGTCATAGTAACAATGTATATGCTGACGGTGAACAAATGTGTCAGCTAGCGACGACATTTGCTGAGAGGTTGTCACTTTGCAAGTTGCCGCCAGGACACACAAGCCTGGACCTGAAAGCGGTAGAGAGTGCCTCCAAACAGAGATCCGCAATTCGCATGGAGAAAAAGCCGAGAATCATATTTGAATAATCTATAGAGTACAACATCGACATATATATATATATATAAATCAAAAGAGTACTTCTCAAGGCAGGAAAAGCCATGATGCCAGCTAAAAAGCTCCAAGTTCCAACATGAAAGAAATCTAAGATAATCAAAGTATGTAAAGATATGTAAAATTGCCGCAGTTGGATGGCGATGTTCAAAGCATTCGAAAGGGAGCTGTGAGTCATGAAGGTGCTGAGGCTCAATGGAGAAGCTGAGAGAAGTGCCCCTGAGTCTTCTTTGGGGGTCTTTCAAAAACCAAAAAAATTGTAAAACTTTGACATCCAAAAAGAAGCTTGACTTATCTTGACTTCCTTGAGGCAAAGAGACAAGTCTTGAGAATCCTTCTGACTTCCAAAGATTCTAAGAAGACTGTTCCAGGAGAATCGCTGGATGTCTGATGTCTTTGGACGTAGAAATAGTTCTCTGTAATCCGTTGCCCAAATCCCTGGCTTAGTTTGAGAGCGCCTGTCACAAGGCAGGAAGGTGGGCAATCACAGGATCCATCGTCAACAGCAGTCGGGTCGATGAAACATCGCCCATCGTCAACATATTCACGTGCCTTGGGCCAGGTGACGGAAGTGATCAGCAAAGTGTTCTTGTGAAGTGATTGATTTCTTGGCCAATGTTGACGACAAAAGTGATGTGATATACACACATATCTAATGTGACATATCTAATATCATCTAATATCATCTAATATCATCTAATATCATCTAATATCATCTGATATCATCTAATATCATCTAATATCATCTGATATCATCTAATATCATCTGATATCATCTGATATCATCTGATATCATCTAATATCATCTGATATCATCTAATATCATCTGATATCATCTAATATCATCTGATATCATCTGATATCATCTAATATCATAGAATATTGTCTAATATCATCTGATATCATCTAATATCATCTGATATCATCTAATATCATCTGATATCATCTGATATCATCTAATATCATAGAATATTGTCTAATATCATCTGATATCATCTCATATCATCTGATATCATCTGATATCATCTAATATCATTTAATATCATCTGATATCATCTAATATCATCTGATATCATCTGATATCATCTGATATCATCTAATATCATAGAATATTGTCTAATATCATCTGATATCATCTCATATCATCTGATATCATCTAATATCATCTAATATCATCTGATATCATCTAATATCATTTAATATCATAGAATATCGTCTAATTGAGGTTTTTAGTGTGGCCGAAGGGCAGCTGGGATCTGCAAGATCGCACTGGCGGCGGTAGCGTAGCCAACAATCTTGAAACCTCCAAGCTGACAGCGACGTGCTACGACACACTACGATGAGCTACAACCCACTGCCACAGCGAAAGAAGTTCTGATGTTTCGAGAAAAGCTATCACTCAGAGAAATCAGTGATTTACAAGAGTTTCGCTCTTTGCAAACAAAATCTGACCTTCAATCTTTCTGAAGACTTTCATAACTTTCTGGCATCTGGCACCAATTCTGCTCACTCCCTCCTACCTTGATCTCCGAAATATCTGAGGATGCGATACTGGTGGATGGGAACACAGCCTGTCGGACTTCAATCCAAATGATCCAACAAAACAGAAGCCTGACATGACTTTCAAAACGGCAAAGGGGCAGGCCATCCATGGCCATACAGTGTCAGCCATGACTCATAGCCTGTGTCTTCTGGTTCCTCCCATGCTAAGGAAATGCTGCTTGTGGTGGTGTTGGTCACCACCACATTCCGAGGGACTCCAGGCAACCTGACGCGACTTCGCAGCAAGTTTCAATGCTCCATTTTCAGCTGCCTAGTAAATTCATTTGTAATATACAATGACATGATATGACATGTGTATTGTTACATTCTTCGCAAATCGGCATGGAAGTTTTGCACATCCTCAAACCAGTTCTGTCCTTGGCTTTTCAACGCGCCTTGCATTGGTCACAGCCAGTGGTGTAGACATTGGGCCCTCACCAATCATTGTCACCAGGGACCTGAAATCATGTCACAGAGATCTGTCATGTCCCAGTTCGCTTTCGGAAAAGTTCGCTCCATTGACCGTTGAAAGTGTCCATTCCATCCACTGTGCTGAAAGTGTCCATTCGCTATCTTGAAACTTCAAGGATTCTTCAGATTCTTCGGATTCTTCGGATTCTTCGAGCTGAGATGCAAAGCAACCAGGTAATTGGCACCACAGGTGGCGTTCGCCACAGAAAACTCCACCTGGGCAAAGCAATGGGTCACACCACTCGCCCTGGCACTCGCCCGGGCACTCGCCGCACCCTACCTGTGTTGGATTTCCAAAGCCATCGTAGACCAAACTGGGCGGCTCCTTCGGGTCCCACCTCAATGCGGCATACATTGGAAAACCGTGGAGGAATATTGAGGGAAAATCTCTAGGCTTAAAGATTCTCAAACATTTTGAAGTTGACATTGAAAAAGATCTCTACTTTACTTCGAAAGTCTTCAACATGTTCACTTTGTCCGCTTTTATTTCGCCTTGTTCTCCTGTCGTGCAGTACTAATCCGTTGCACCAAGTGATCTGTCAATGTCCAGGACATAACGTTGCTGCTTCATGTCCAAGCTGCATGTAGCCTTTGACGCCCCAGTCGGATGTGACGGCTTCCATCCGCGTTCCTGTGCCCAGCATGTCACCGGAAGGGAACCTCAGTTGGCTTCGACATGACAAGGGAAGACCACTCCGTCCTTTGGACTACGTCATCAGAAAGGACAAGGGCCAAGGGCTACATGAGACCACTCCGTCCTTTGGACTCAGAAACGATCTCCACAAAACACATGTTTTCTTAAAATCACAACTAGAACCTGGAACACAAATAAGGCTTTCAATTAGAACTCCGTTCTTAAAACACTGATTACTTTCTTACTTTCTTAAGGGAGTCGTTCAATAAAAACGAAGAGGAACTCTTAAGGCTCGTCCCACCGTCACGAAAGCTGCACGCAACATCCCCACAGTCAAGGCATCAGTTCATCAACGCAACATTCGACACAAGATCAACACAACTCAACAAAAAGCAAACAAATAAGTCATTAAATTACAAGGCAGAAACATGGAAAAAGCAAAGCATTTGCAGTGGGTTCCCGTGGAATTTGAAAGTAAAATGCTTTTGTGAAAAGAAATCGGCAAATGATGTGTGCAGCATTCAGGAGGATCATTGAAAGGGCAGGTGATCAATAGATGAAGAGTTCTGGATCCTATACCTCCCTGATCAAAAAAGGACAGCAGATGACGGCAGTGTTCACTAAGTCGAAGGGGCATAAGGCAATAGCTTAGGTGAGAAAGCAGAGGGAAGAGGTCAAGGGATCTGAATACAGCTGTCTGCATCCGACCAGCAAAGGTCAAAGGTCCCCCATGTATGAGGTTTCGTGAGTTTTCTGTCTCAAGACCTTCTGACTCCTGGAGTGACTCTGTCTCTAGTCTTTGATTTACAAGGTTCTGAAAAATTGGTGGCGCGGCAGCTTGCTGCCACTTCTCTCATCTGCAAGGTTTGTTCAACAGAATTCAATACAAAATGCACAAATGCCCAGTGGATCAAAACAATCTTATCTGTTTAGAGTTGGATCCTTTCTTCACTTCGTTTTCATCCTGCGCATTGCGTGTCTTCATGACACTTTTTGGCTCCAAGTGGCTCCCAACCAATAGTGATGATGCCTTCCTCTGACTCCAGTCTCTGCACCAGCCGCGCACCCTCCTAGAGATCGACATCGACCCATCACTTGAACATGTTGACTGCATTGCACCTTCACCCATCCTTTATTACATCCTTTACTTGACATCTTTACTTGACATCTTCATCCTTTACTTAAAATCTTTGCTTGACATCTTCATCCTTTACTTAAAATCTTTGCTTGACATCTTCATCCTTTACTTAAAATCTTTGCTTGACATCTTCATCCTTTACTTAAAATCTTTGCTTGACATCTTCATCCTTTACTTGACATCGTTTCAGGCATTGACTGCACGCTGTCCGTTGGCAATACGCCAGCCCAGAAGTAGAAGGGCTCTGAAGGAGAGCCCACACCGTTGACACTGGCAGAGGTCACGCGGATGGCGTATTTGAAATCGGGCTCCAGTTGGGTAATCTGAAGGCCTTGGCAGATAGCGGCAGGCAACGCAAGGCACAAGCCCATGGGACATGAAGCAACACCACTTATGAACGACCAAATGTGGTTCTGCTTTGAGCGTGCCAAGACTCTGTATTGAGTGTTGTCAGCAGGTGAGTTTGGCACCGGAATCCTGGCAAGCGGCAACTTAAAAACTCTGAGACCAATCCTTGGACTTTCGACAAATTGGACTCCTCAATTCTTTAGAATCAGTTAAATTCTGCAATTTTTCATGGACTCCTTCATTCTTCAGATTTAATTCTTTAGATGTTTTTGTGACAAAAACTTCGGCAACGCCCTGAAGCCCTGTGACGAGCGACCAAAGATCGAAAGGCTCCAAGGCCAGCTCGACGATGTAGTGACTGATCCTCAGTGACTTCCAAAGATCAGAATGCCTTGACAACAAAAACAAAGCATACATAAATATAATAAATATATATAATATATATATATATTTGCAAATATTGTCCTCCAAAACATATCTCATTGGTTGGATACAACATTGAAATAGCGAACACAAGTGTAAGTATCTTTTTAGAAATCTTTGCGAAAGAAAATGTGTAAAAAGTGAAGGAAAGTTTCACTAAAACCAGTGACGAGCCAAGTTTCGCCAGTTCATCTACGGTCGCCTGCCCAATTTGCCAGGTAAGCATTGATGCCTTCGCATTCACCGTTGAAACAGAGAGAATTTCCTCGCGATTGCATCGGGGGGGAGACAAGATGGAACGTGAACCGTGTCTATCTGTGTGACAATGCTAAATCGTTGATACAAATGAAAATCAAAGCATAGCGTTTTGGTGAGCGACAAATGCACGAGTGAGACACACAAAAAAACACACCTGCATAAATGAATTGAACAAATGATGAAAAGTGTCCAGAAATCCAAAGCCACTCGCTCCAGTTAATTCTACCGATTTTGTGCATCACAAATGTATACAAATGTGGGCTACATGAAAGTTTTGGAAAAGTTGCATCGCCTGCCAAGTTGCTTGGCGCAAAGACAGCCGAAAACCAATGTTGAAAGTGTTGGTTGCTGTTTTGAAAGCGTTCCTAGCTCCACACAAAATTAGGTTTCTTTGCGCCTGCTCAGTGTGTTTAGCTCCCCATTCCACAACAGCGTTGAAGATAAGCCACAGGCGGTGGTAAGGGCATGGCCATCTTGAAATACAACACCTCGCTGGCATCACCTGGACGAGAAAAAACACAGAGTCTTCCACAAGAATCGGCAGAAAAGCAGTGGGCAGTCTGTGAAAGCATCGAAATGAATGAAAAGCCTCCAAGATGTTAAACAAACAGATGTAAAACTGTACACAAGACAGCGACCACTTCAGCATTCAAGTGACCGTTGCCCGCTGAACTCACAGCTCGCACAAAGGAACGGTAGTTGCGGCCAGGCGTCAACCTTGGAATTGAGAAAAACATCAAAGAAAAAAAGTATATGCGTAAATGTGTAAATGTGTAATTTTGATCATAGAGAAAACTGAGAATGAATCGAAATGTATAAATTGTCCAAATTTGAGGAATTTCCAAAAGCAAGTTCTCGGTTTAGACCTGTGGTATTTAGCAACGACAGAAGCTTTTGGTGCCATCCTTGGTGCCCAGACTGCTTGATGATGGCTCTTTTCGTCCAGCGCCTGACGGCACAAAGTTCCAGAATTGCCCTCGAGAGGAAAGGAAAAGAAACACATGCAGAGGAAAGGAAAGAATAAGGAAACAATTAGAAAAGAATAGAAAAGAATAAGGGAAGAATGAGAAAAATGATAGAAATGAGGAACGAGGAAGAAAGAAGAACGAGAAAAATTGGAGATCCTACTCAGTCGTACTTTCTGCTGTCTCCAAAATCATGCTCTAATGTTTGATGTTCAAATGGCGTGAGCACGGACTGCTGGGGAATTCCAGGTTCAATCATCTGCATTCCGGTGTTTTTGATATCTATGCCATTTATGTTGATGTCATGTGATCTCTGATTCTTGCCCTGCATCCTGGTTTTCCCTGCCTGGACTTGCCGTCAAATACAAGTTGGAAGGGTCCACCCAATCCATCATCCAAAAACCTCAGCACTTTCACGACACCTCTCCTCCTCTCCTCCTCTCCTCCTCTCCTCTCTCGCTGAACTCTGAAGTTTTGCAGATCGAAGAGAGATCACTGCTGCGCTGCTCACCGAGAGACAACTCATAGCCTATCAGCACCCTGGGATCGTAAGATCCTATGAGCTGCTCAGCCAAAGTGAGATAAACACCTCCGCCAACTTGCCCGATTTGTTCCTGTCGCGCCACATCTCCACATTGTTCAAAAATGAGAGCTGGGGGAGTGAGAGGCAGCACAGGGTGGCTGCGTTGTCTGCACAACTTGCACAACCCAAATCACTGCACATGAACCAAATGGACGCGGGTAATTGTGCAACTTTGCTTCGTTTCTGCTGCTTCTTCTTCTTCTTCTTCCTCCTCCTTCTCTCGCGTTCAACTCACTGTACCCACACGAATCATAGACACTAAACGCTGCTCTCTGATTTAAAGGTAGCTGATGTGTGCTGCCATTGCTTTGATCTGCTTGCTGTCCCAGTTGTTCGACGTTCTTCTTGACTGGTGCTATTGCAAGACTTCACCTTTCCTGAAAACGAACCACTGCTGAGCAAAGGTGAGCAATGATGTAAATGATTCAAACGATGTGATGGTCCCGGGATTGGTGCTATGCAGTGTTGCCAATGTGTTGCTGCTTCTGACTTTATCTCTTGCTGGTTCTGCGAACTGAGGCAGCTTGGCGCTAGCTTTTGAGTCTGAGATTTTGCTTCGAACATTTTTCATCTCTGAGATTTTGTTTCTAATCTCGTGGCTTCCATGCTTTTCTGCTTTGCTTCTAAGATCGTGTAGTTCTCGCTACTCGTCAGGCTCTCGGAGGCCAGGCCTGCACCCGGGAAAAGTTGGAACCAATGTCCACGAACGGCGCCTCCTGAGGGTCAAAGAAAATTGAAAATGCAGAAAAATCTTCAAATTAAAACAAATCAATTTCAAATTGCAGAAAATGAAGAAGAGAACAAAAAGAACTCTGTTTTATTCTTGAAAAGTAAGCAAGTGCGGTAGTAGAATTAAGCGCAAACACCTGCGTTGATGTTACAATGACAGTAATCAACGGCTATAGCGGCTACAAGGTGGTGTGCGTGTTCATGTTTGCAACTTGGAACTCTACTTTCCAGCTCTGGAAAAGGATCGTAGCGCCAACTGAAGTATTGAGTGAAGATCTAAGTGGATCTATAAACCATTTTGCAAAGCCAAATACAAGCCAAGAAAGCAAGACAGCATGCTGCTCCGGGTTGTTTCGAGCACGCCTGTAGCAATGTCCAGTCAAGCTGAACTGACGTTGAACTCCTTAGAAACAGAGAGGCTCAGTGAAGAGAAACGAAAAAAAGAACGAGTAGAACTGATGTCAAAATGATGCAAGTTTGACAGGTCATTAGGGCCTCGAAGTGCACCATGATACTTGGTACTTGGCAAAGTATGCTTCTGCTTCCAAGCATCAAAGGCGTCATGTTCAGGCCAGGAGAAATGCATGTGTACCTGAGGCAACATGTTTTTGAATCAAGAAGAATGCAGAGAGAATGCATGTATCGAATTTATATGTTTGAATTTGTGGTTTGAATGAGACGCAAAGCTTGTACTGTAGTGGTTTCAACTTTCAACCTGTTTCAGTTGGTTCGTTGTTTGATGCTTTCAGAAGATGTTTTCCAAGTTGGGGATCTCAGAATTCTTCGCCTCACAGTGACCTCCGAGGGACTGCCAGTTGGAGTCGAAGGTCCAAAGACCGCAGACTGGGGCAGGTGGTGAGATCACCATAGCGTGAATGTCCTTGGCTGCAACAAAATTCGGACAAAAGAGACGTTTAGAATTTAGAATAGAATTAAACTAGAAAGTACTTGGAAACTTTCGAAAAATAGCTTGAAAATGATATGAATGATATTTTTCACTGATCGACTGATCGAATAAACACTTTTCAAACCATTTTACACCTAAATATTTCAACCTTTCGCAGTCGTGTTCTTGGACTGCTTCTTCTCCAGCCCCTTTTTCCCTCTCTCCGACTTCTTTCAAATAAAGAGGGGAACACGTACACTAACTTGCACGTCGGAAACACATGAGACTCTTAGGACACATGTTCTTGAGTCCTCGCTTTCCATTTGCTTTCCGTCCCAGGACTACATGCGTGCAACGCGTACGTGTCACAAATGTTCATGAATTTTCTGCAAATTCTAATGATTGTTGTGTTTTGCCAGTTTGAAACTTCACAGAGGGCATGACATCGAAAGGGAGCGTGATAAAGCTAAGAGAAGGTGAAGAATAGTGAAGATAAAGATTAGGAAAATGTAAGATAGTATAAGATAGTTCAGACCTTAAGTTTTTAGAATACTGTTTCAGCTGTTGAGAAAACGAGGAAAGTTCAGCGCTTCAAGTGCTTTCCATGGATGCACCGTCAAGGCTCTGCCGAGAAAGGGCCCCAGCCCTTGCAGTTCTTACTGCGGATCTTGTAGAGCTGTTTGTCATGGATGTTGGTGTTGGGCACCGTCACATAGCCTAAACAAATAACAAATACGAGGTTTTCCAATGCAGTACTCAAGACCAGGCACTCAATAAGTCAGTTGACGAGAAAACATTTCTGAGAATCAGAGCCTTTAAGTCTTGAGTCTGATTTTCGTCTGTGGTCAAGAAAGCATACCGACCAAACAGACAATACTTGGGTTGGAAAGGTCTGAAGATGTCAGAGTGCAATCTGAGTGACAGCTGAAGACAGTTCCCGGGAAGCCAAGATTGGCTGCAGACAAGGTCTCATCAGTGAAGCCGTCCACGAATCCTGAGATGCCAAGTGGATCCATGTCACTAAGCTCCCAATGCTGTCCCAACTTGGGATCTTCCAAGGCCAAGCGACCGTTCTGCTCAGAACCCAGTGTGACGAGATACCTCAGAGCACAGAATCACAGAAGTTCTCCACAAAATGAGAAAAAATGAGAAAAAAATGAGAAAAAATGACAAAAAAATGACAAAAAAATGACAAAAAGATGAGAAAAAATGAGAAAAGAGTTTGAAAAGAGAGGAAAAAGAACAAGAAAGAATCGAAGGGAGAATGATAGTAGAGAAGAGACTTGTTCTTCCACTCCAAGTTGCTCCTCGTTGCGATAAATCTCATAGGCTTCCATGGGACATTCCAAAGAGGACTCGTTGGGCTCAAATTCGAGACCAACACAACCAGTGATGTCCAACCTGCCACGATTTCACATCGCCAAAGACAGCGTATCCCGTGTCCAAGCAGATGTGCCAAAGTGGAACCATCTGGGTTCGGCCTCTAGGCCACTAGCAGCACTAGCAACACGTCTTCCACACTTGGCTTCTCACAACGAGGCTTACTTGCGCTCAAGTCAATGTATGACCTCGCCTGTTCAACGGTCTTAAACTCTGAATGTCAAAGATTTTGTCATCATCCCACTTCGTTTGTCAATGTCTCGCCTGTCTGGAAAGTATTTTGCACATGGACTCTTACCACGAGCTGTGGCATTGCACCCAGTCCAAGCAATGCGCAAGATTGGTGGCGTTGGCAAGTCAAATGCATCGTAGAAGATCCTCGTTTATACGTCCAAATGCAGGACTCGTCAAATTTCTCATCAGATTTCAAAAGCATGTGCAGCATGTGCTCTTCTTTTCTCCCCAAACTCTAAAATAGAGTTATAAACTCTTTTTTTCCGCCTTCAAATGAGACGAAGACAGGAAGCTTCTCAGAACTGGCAGCCACGACACGTGATGCTCTGAGAAACGTTGAGCTCCTCCTCTACATCTTCGCCCAAGTACACATCCGAAGGGTCCTGCGCAGGTCTTGTGAAGTCGATGTTTTGAGATCAAGATCTGAGTACAATATGCGTGCAGGTTGGGGTTGCCCATTGAGCATTTCTACGTTTTTCTCATTGAGAGAAGGCATGATGCTGTTTGTCTCACGTGCAAAGAAGACAGTCCAGGCCCAACAGCTTGTAGAAGGCATCGCTGCCATTCACTGACGAACTTGTCGTAGTGGAAGTTGTCTGCACACATCAATCACTACGGGAAGAAAAAACAGAAAATTCAAAAGAAAAAGAAGGGCTCAACAGAGAAAAAAGGGTGAAAACGAAGAACAGCAAGCTCTTTCAGAGGAACAGCAAAGCTCAAAGAAAAAAGTTGAGGATCTCGATCTCCAAGCTGTCCAAGCGGTCCAAGCATTTCTGCATTTCTCGTTGATCGCACCTCCATCTCTGTGGGCCAAATGAAGCCAGTCACCACTGAGCTCGTCGCAGAGAAATTGACCTCGGGAGAGTCGTATCTCAGCGTTGAAATCTGCGTTCTGCAGTCATCTCAGCTTGTGTTGAAATGTGTTGAAATGTGAAGTGTTACAGCTCAGTCCACTGTTTTGGCATCTTTCAACGAGGCAGGTCAACTTGGTGATGGACCACGCTGGTCGTGGTGGAAGTGGAAGTTTCATTCAGCAGCAGCCACCAGGGCGTTGGGAGCGCCTGCAAGTCTTCCAAAGACTTCTCCCGAAGACTGTTCCCATCTGTTCCCTCCATGTCTTCCCTCATGCATGTCTTCCCTCATGTTCTCTACGTTATCTTTCCCAATGTTCCGCAGTGCTTCTCCATGCTCCTATGTTGGTTTTTCCCCGATGGTTTTCCTCCTGGTTTCCTTCATGGTCTTTTTTTTGGTACCGGCTCGTCTTGGCTCTCCTCGTTGGCGCATCGCACAATGGTGTAATCAGAGGCGCTTTGATCGTCCCATTCGTCAATGTCATTGACAGCCACCACCCCTCAGCGGTGTGCTGAGAATGGTCAATAGAAAAAAAAAACGTCAAGATCCTGAAAAATGTCATTTGCTCAACTTCTTCGACAGAAACAGAATGATTGACCATCGCGAAAGCCCCAAGAATGACAGCTAGCGTCGCATGGACAGCTGTCCATGATTTCAGGGTTGCTGATCATGTTTGTCCCTCAATGCATTGACACAAGCGACGCATCCATTAGAAACATCATGTCTAAAGTGAAG
This sequence comes from Symbiodinium kawagutii, assembly GCA_009767595.1. Taxonomy (NCBI): domain Eukaryota; class Dinophyceae; order Suessiales; family Symbiodiniaceae; genus Symbiodinium; species Symbiodinium kawagutii. The sequence continues at coordinate 212,073 of VSDK01002086.1, read as the reverse complement.
ACTGTCAACAAATTCAAAAAATCATATGATATCATACTATCATATAGCAGTGTCTAAGATTTGTTCGAAGATTCGATACTTGTAGATCTCTCCATAGGTCAATCCAATTCTTCCAGCACCATCAAGGTCATTGTAGTCATCGAAATAGACTTCATTCTCCGGGATGGGGAACCTGAGAAATGCTGCAGCTTCCTCTTCTTCTCTTCTTCTCTCTCTGTCTCTCTTTCTCTCTCTCTCTCTCTCTTTCTCTCTCTCTCTCTCTCTCTCTCTCTCTCTGCCTCTCCCTCTCTCTTTCTCTCTCTTTGTCTCTCTTTCTCTCTCTCTCTCTCTCTCTCTCTCTGTCTCTCTCTCTCTCTCTCTCCTTCTCCTTCTCCTTCTCCCTCTCCTTCTTTTTCTTCTTCTTCTTCTTCTTCTTCTTCTTCTTCTTCTTCTCTTCTTCCTCCTGTGCTGTGTGTGTTTTCATCTGCCTGTGAAAGCACCGACCTGCCAAGTTTCCACCTAGGACCTAGAACCATCTAGAACCTACCAAATCAAAGTTGAAGGTGAAGGTACCACGCTTTGACAAGCCAAGGTTGCGACTGTCTTACGCAATGACACACGTGAATCAAGTTTTTGATCGAAGAATCACACATGAGAATCACGCATCCTTCACAGAAGCTGCTTCACATTGGACTTCACTTCTTTGTTACGTGGCAAGTTGCAAAGGCCCAACACCACGGAAGCTCAGCGATTGCCCTGCAGCCCGCTGGATACGCCAACCAGTCAATGGCCGTCCACCATTATCTGCGGGTTCGTTGTAGGCCTCAGAGCTTCAGCTTTGGAACTTTGAATAAGTTTGGATTCCAAATTTGGATCCGAAACTTGCATTTTATCTAAAGATTCTATTGTTTGGATTCTATTGTTTGGATTCTATTGATTGGATTCTATTGCTTGGATTCTATTGTTTGGATTCTATTGTTTGGATTCGATTGTTTGGATTCTATTGTTTGGATTCTATTGACTGGATTCTATTGATTGGATTCTATTGATTGGATTCTATTGCTTGGATTCTATTGTTTGGATTCTATTGTTTGGATTCGATTGTTTGGATTCTATTGTTTGGATTCTATTGACTGGATTCTATTGATTGGATTCTATTGATTGGATTCTATTGCTTGGATTCTATTGTTTGGATTCTATTGTTTGGATTCGATTGTTTGGATTCTATTGTTTGGATTCTATTGACTGGATTCTATTGATTGGATTCTATTGATTGGATTCTATTGCTTGGATTCTATTGTTTGGATTCTATTGTTTGGATTCGATTGTTTGGATTCTATTGTTTGGATTCTATTGACTGGATTCTATTGATTGGATTCTATTGATTGGATTCTATTGCTTGGATTCTATTGTTTGGATTCTATTGTTTGGATTCGATTGTTTGGATTCTATTGTTTGGATTCTATTGACTGGATTCTATTGATTGGATTCTATTGATTGGATTCTATTGCTTGGATTCTATTGTTTGGATTCTATTGTTTGGATTCGATTGTTTGGATTCTATTGTTTGGATTCTATTGACTGGATTCTATTGATTGGATTCTATTGATTGGATTCTATTGCTTGGATTCTATTGTTTGGATTCTATTGTTTGGATTCGATTGTTTGGATTCTATTGTTTGGATTCTATTGACTGGATTCTATTGATTGGATTCTATTGATTGGATTCTATTGCTTGGATTCTATTGTTTGGATTCTATTGTTTGGATTCGATTGTTTGGATTCTATTGTTTGGATTCTATTGACTGGATTCTATTGATTGGATTCTATTGATTGGATTCTATTGCTTGGATTCTATTGTTTGGATTCTATTGTTTGGATTCGATTGTTTGGATTCTATTGTTTGGATTCTATTGACTGGATTCTATTGATTGGATTCTATTGATTGGATTCTATTGCTTGGATTCTATTGTTTGGATTCTATTGTTTGGATTCGATTGTTTGGATTCTATTGTTTGGATTCTATTGACTGGATTCTATTGATTGGATTCTATTGATTGGATTCTATTGCTTGGATTCTATTGTTTGGATTCTATTGTTTGGATTCGATTGTTTGGATTCTATTGTTTGGATTCTATTGACTGGATTCTATTGATTGGATTCTATTGATTGGATTCTATTGCTTGGATTCTATTGTTTGGATTCTATTGTTTGGATTCGATTGTTTGGATTCTATTGTTTGGATTCTATTGACTGGATTCTATTGATTGGATTCTATTGATTGGATTCTATTGCTTGGATTCTATTGTTTGGATTCTATTGTTTGGATTCGATTGTTTGGATTCTATTGTTTGGATTCTATTGACTGGATTCTATTGATTGGATTCTATTGATTGGATTCTATTGCTTGGATTCTATTGTTTGGATTCTATTGTTTGGATTCGATTGTTTGGATTCTATTGTTTGGATTCTATTGACTGGATTCTATTGATTGGATTCTATTGATTGGATTCTATTGCTTGGATTCTATTGTTTGGATTCTATTGTTTGGATTCGATTGTTTGGATTCTATTGTTTGGATTCTATTGACTGGATTCTATTGATTGGATTCTATTGATTGGATTCTATTGCTTGGATTCTATTGTTTGGATTCTATTGTTTGGATTCGATTGTTTGGATTCTATTGTTTGGATTCTATTGACTGGATTCTATTGATTGGATTCTATTGATTGGATTCTATTGCTTGGATTCTATTGTTTGGATTCTATTGTTTGGATTCGATTGTTTGGATTCTATTGTTTGGATTCTATTGACTGGATTCTATTGATTGGATTCTATTGATTGGATTCTATTGCTTGGATTCTATTGTTTGGATTCTATTGTTTGGATTCGATTGTTTGGATTCTATTGTTTGGATTCTATTGACTGGATTCTATTGATTGGATTCTATTGATTGGATTCTATTGCTTGGATTCTATTGTTTGGATTCTATTGTTTGGATTCGATTGTTTGGATTCTATTGTTTGGATTCTATTGACTGGATTCTATTGATTGGATTCTATTGATTGGATTCTATTGCTTGGATTCTATTGTTTGGATTCTATTGTTTGGATTCGATTGTTTGGATTCTATTGTTTGGATTCTATTGACTGGATTCTATTGATTGGATTCTATTGATTGGATTCTATTGCTTGGATTCTATTGTTTGGATTCTATTGTTTGGATTCGATTGTTTGGATTCTATTGTTTGGATTCTATTGACTGGATTCTATTGATTGGATTCTATTGATTGGATTCTATTGCTTGGATTCTATTGTTTGGATTCTATTGTTTGGATTCGATTGTTTGGATTCTATTGTTTGGATTCTATTGACTGGATTCTATTGATTGGATTCTATTGATTGGATTCTATTGCTTGGATTCTATTGTTTGGATTCTATTGTTTGGATTCGATTGTTTGGATTCTATTGTTTGGATTCTATTGACTGGATTCTATTGATTGGATTCTATTGATTGGATTCTATTGCTTGGATTCTATTGTTTGGATTCTATTGTTTGGATTCGATTGTTTGGATTCTATTGTTTGGATTCTATTGACTGGATTCTATTGATTGGATTCTATTGATTGGATTCTATTGCTTGGATTCTATTGTTTGGATTCTATTGTTTGGATTCGATTGTTTGGATTCTATTGTTTGGATTCTATTGACTGGATTCTATTGATTGGATTCTATTGATTGGATTCTATTGCTTGGATTCTATTGTTTGGATTCTATTGTTTGGATTCGATTGTTTGGATTCTATTGTTTGGATTCTATTGACTGGATTCTATTGATTGGATTCTATTGATTGGATTCTATTGCTTGGATTCTATTGTTTGGATTCTATTGTTTGGATTCGATTGTTTGGATTCTATTGTTTGGATTCTATTGACTGGATTCTATTGATTGGATTCTATTGATTGGATTCTATTGCTTGGATTCTATTGTTTGGATTCTATTGTTTGGATTCGATTGTTTGGATTCTATTGTTTGGATTCTATTGACTGGATTCTATTGATTGGATTCTATTGATTGGATTCTATTGCTTGGATTCTATTGTTTGGATTCTATTGTTTGGATTCGATTGTTTGGATTCTATTGTTTGGATTCTATTGACTGGATTCTATTGATTGGATTCTATTGATTGGATTCTATTGATTGGATTCTATTTAGATTTTTAGATCTTTAGATTTCTCCAAAGTAGTAAAACCGTGAAGTCTCAAGTCGAACTCGTCCCATGGTTCTTAGTCTTTCTATGCTACATGAAGGATTCCTCCTCTCTTCAACATCAGATTCTTTGTGACCTTGCCATTCTTGTGCTGGCAAAAACTGAGGGAAGTTCATCATGCACCAAACATGCTTAGACATAAATTACAGCTGCTGAGATAGTCCATTCTTTCAAGACACTATGCGAATGTGGTTCTCAATGAGGCCTCGCTCGGTTGTTGCCTTGCAATCGTAAGAGTCACTGGACATCTCAGAGCAAACACTTGATTCATCTTCATTTGAGACCCTACCGTTGACATCTCAATCTTTTAATTGACATATCTTTACCGCAATCTTTCACTTGATAACTCAATGACTGCATCTCACACTGGTTGCGAGTGCAAAGGGCCTCTTCAAGACAATCCACGGAGACGATGGTGGGTGGCCTTTTCAAATGGCCAGACAGGCAGCGGATTTGAGACTCGTCAAAACTTGTCAAACCTTGTCAAAACGTATCAAATGGCAAATGCAACAAGATAGGGAAGAAATTCTGAGAGAAATTGCTTCAAAAGAACCAAAAAAGATGCCAATCAGTTGACAAGCGAAGGTGGCAAACAACAAACTTTCAAGTGGGAATTTCATTCGGTTTTGGCCCTGGAGGTCTTGTCTTATGCTGTCAGTGTACTATTCATATGATCCTTTCATACACTTCTGTTCCAATTTGTTTTCTTCCCATTCCCCTTCTCCAACATGAGTATCCCCCCCTCTTCTCATCCGAAACCATTTTCAAGGGTTGCCATTTGAAAAGTCAGTTATAGGCTGGGTAAAGCAAGCCAAGCCATGCCAAGCAACTCTGGGCGATAAGGGCGCCGTGCACAATGGCGAGTGATAACCGTAGGCACCTTCACAACACAACAGTTGCGAAGCTTCGCAAACCTTCCAATGAAGGAATGCATTTACAGGATTGGATGCACTTACCCGTTGGTACGGATGCAGATTTTTTGTGGTTTTGACACAACCGCGTGATTCCCCTATGTTCTACGTTCTTTGATCACCCATCGTTGTCTGTCGCTGATTTCACTTGAAATCTGACAAGCTCTCTGGCAGCATGGGATGCTGTATCACACTGTGTAAACTCAGCATCAGGTGATCAACGGAGCATCAAAAGCAATCACAGTTTGAAACAATTTACAGGAAAAGCAAAAAGACATTTTTGTCTGAAAAGAGTGAATGGAAGGAACAAGTCATGCTAATCATGGTCACAAGGCACCAATGTCTCGCCACCAGCATTCACAGCAGCCACGGCAAGATCATGCAAAGCCCCGCGAGTGCAGTTCAGCAATGTGAACCTTGGGAGTTCAAGATACTCAAGAACTTCAAGCAGACCTTGTTATATTTGCTATTACTCGTGTTATTAAGTTATTACATGCATATGCCCAAGCCTTCATATGCCATCATTATCCCAGAAGCATGGCAGTTCGTATGTTGCATGCCCCTGCAAGCAGTTTTGCTCATGACGCTAGCAGCCATAAACCAAGTGGAGAAACACTTGGAGAAATACAACAAAAACAAGTCACAATACAAATTTATCAGAAATTGGGAAGCCCATCTTGGCAAAAAAATGCTGCTTAAAATCGCCTGCAATGGCCTGATCTCAGGCGTAGCTTCGCTCCAAGTCACTCGCGAGTCACTGAATCTGTTGCGCCGTCGTATGCCAATTCGCCATCGACATATACGCGATAACCTTGAATGGGAAGTCCTCGTCCTGTGAAATGCCATCGAGGCACACAAGACTTGAATTGTTTAATAAAGAACAAAGGATGAATTGACAAATAAAAGAATGAAAGACTAACGAAAGAATGTAAACAATAATGCAAATAAGAATTCAATCAATAAAGAATTATTTTAAAAAAGAGAATAATGTGAGTTGTCAAACCACCAAACAAAATCCAGCAGATCTGCCGTGCGCTAACGCATGGAAAGTGACAGCCAAAGGTGCCAGAACAGCATCGCTCTCATTGAAACGAAAATGCCTTTGTTTCGTTCATAAAACCTGTTTGCTTCTCGGCTTTCTCTGCTCTGTCCTGGTGGTTCAATCCAGGAAATGCGCACACTCATCTGATCCGAACCCAAAACGATCGTCTCTGGCGCATCGGGCAGACCACCCATCACCTCACCGAGAGAGCTGATGAGAGCTGGTGCTTCCCATCAATTTGCCAAAGCAACTGATGGCTAAATGGAAAAGTAGATTGTTTCGTTGTGTTTAGATCCCAAAGAAGATATGCGGATAAGAATGCCAATCAAATCACATGTATCGTTTGATCGAAATCACACAGAAAAGAATGTGTTCAATTCTTAAGTCTTGCTGTGTTGACTCGTGAGGATCGAGTGGCAAGCGAAATCTCTTCAGTCATGCTGGACTCGCCGGCATCTGCGCCATTGGTGGCGTAGGCGCGGTAGTGGTATCGGTGGCTCATCACCCCTCGTACCTCGGCAGAAGACTTCGCTGTTCTTCGCTGTTCGCAGCAAATATCTTTGACTCACTAAGTAGAAAATTGAGAAAATAAAATGAAAGAAGTACAAAGAAGGATAAAGAAGGCAAGGATAAATGGTCCAAGATTGAAGGAAAGGACTTCCAATCAAGAATCGGAGAGAGTGTGTGTGTGACATGAAGCAGTTCTCTCTGTCATGGCTGTTCTCCAAATATATACCCTACAGAAGTAAAACCCTCTTCTAAATAGTTACAGGGATCTGAAATGGATCGGAAAAACAAGTGGCAAAAGTCCCCTTCCTTAGGCTGTATTCGGCAAATGAAGTGGTTGCTCATGTGGCTTTGTTCAACTTCAACTTCAACAAATCGGCTTTTGGAAATTGAAAGGCTAATTGTGCTGAGACACATCGGTGTAGCTTGTGTCTGTGTTCATGTAAGTGTCAGCACTCAATTCCATCCACGAGTCACCTACAGTCTCCATCAAATAGCAGTACCTGGTCAAATGATCAGGAGGAAAAGCACTAAAGGAAAGAAAAGCAATGTAGGTGCAGCACGTTGACACTGAACTTTTTCGCGGTCAGGACATCAGAGAGCTGCAAGGAATCATCAGAAGGTAGGGAACTGCAGACTTCAAGATCCAGATTTCAAACGAAAACCAGGTAGGTAAGAATAGATTATTTGAAAGTAAAACATACATAGATACAAAAAAGTAAAGGTCAAGATATCGAGTCCAGATGCTGCTGGGTGGTGTATGCAATGCCCTCCGCGCCCGTAACTTCTCCACCGAACGAACGGCTGCAAGACACTGCCTGGGTAGACATGCTGTCGCTCTTTCAAACTTCTTGAGGTACAGGTAGTACATCTGCCTATGTCACTGTTCTGTCTGTACACGTCTTGTATATGTCTTGTACCATTTGTATCTTGTACTTTGAACACGTGATGATTCCACAACTTTTCCTTTCGGATGCTTTGAGGAAGTTGACAAAGTAAACAAAGTACACAACTTCACTTCTCCTATCTCCTTCTCCATACTTCTCCTATCTCCTTCCATCTTCTCCCTTCCTTTGCCAACTTCTTCGAATCATGCTTCACCTTCGCTGCAGATCACGATGCTCCGTGACTGTCGCTGATGTTCCACAAGATGCTCTGCAACTTTCCGAAGTAAACGGGCGTCACGCCATCAGAGTAGTCTGCCTTCACAGAAACATGCATGACACTTGTGGAAAGCTGCTTCGTTGACCTTGAAGCAGACTTTGTAGAAGCTTTGTAGGACTGAAGAACAGGGACAAAAAAGTCAATGGCACTTCATGGATCTTCAATGTAAAAGATTAGATGACAACGATGAAGTGAAGGGGATGTGCCTATTCCCAGTCCCAAAGTTCACCTCAGTTCCTGCGAATGCTGGGGTCGAAGAGTTCAGAGCGCAATCTCCTCCCTCCTGCACCAAGAGAGCGGGCACTGGATCTTTGAAATTTCAATTTTGTACCTCTGCATCGGACCTTCTGCAAGGCTGGATGAGTTTGTAGAACACTTTGAGTTGGAACCTGTACACTGTGTACACTGGTGCAAAGTGGGCGTCCTTCGCGCAAAAGGCAAGTTGTCTCGCTTTCTGGCCACCCCCACAAGCGCAACATGGGTCAGAATCTTCTGAAACCTTGGTGAACCGCT
>VSDK01002086.1:160770-188749 GCA_009767595.1 Symbiodinium kawagutii | reverse complement strand
GCTGAGCAAATGGAAACACAGGCATGAGCCGGTAAACAAAAAATGCGTTCTTCAGTTCTTCAGTCTTGAATGGGATGGAACAAGCACATTTTTCTTTGAGCACTTGTTCCAATCATTTTGCATGTTTGTTCTTTGTTCCTGGCGACTTTCACTTTTCAAACTCTTTTCAAACTTCCCACTTCGACTTCGCATCCCAGCAGCATCACGCAACGTGATGTTCCAGCAGGACAACTTTCCAGCAGTCAGCTCAGAAGGAAACCCCTCTACCAGGGATCTCGTGATGACCATAGGACCAGGAGTCACCAGGAAATCGAACCTAAGACCAATTCCAAATTGAAATCACGAGGCACAGAGTTTTTCACTTCGAAGTTTCAATTCGTGTCTTTTTCTCTTCGATTCGTGTCTTCTTCTTTCATTGGTTTTTCTCGTGTCTGCCTGGCTCTAGCCTCACAGCTTTTGGCACACGTGGCACAGCATGCAGTCATGGGGCGGAGAGCCTACGATAGGTTCACCTAGGACACGAAAGTCAATGACCGTCTCTCCCGCCAGGAAAGGGATGAGGATTCCTCGATATCTGCCTCGAAACAACAGGATTCCAACACATACAAACAGGTTGGAGGCTCTCCACGTGCCTCGAAACAAAGGAACGAAGGTGACAGTCGCCTCAAATGACCCACGGTCCCAAATGTCCCAAGTCAGCGCAACATGAACGGTGCATGAAACAAAACTGCCGCTGTCATGTGTTCTTTTCCTGTGTTGGATTTGTAGATGACAGGGTCTCCTGCCTGTTGCTCTCCGTAGAGGAGCCCGGTGAAGATGTCCGCAGTTGAAGCTGTGATGGCATTGCCGAAGCGGTCACGCGTCTGGATCTGCACCTGCGCAAAAGAAAGCAGAAAGAAAGAGAAAGAAAAAGAGAAAGGAAAGGGAAAATAAGAGAACATAAGAGAACATAAGAGAACAGAAAAGAAAGGAGAAAGAAAACTGAGAAAGAAAAGGGATGGAAAGAATAAGAAAAAAAGAAAAGGAGGGAGTTCTGGAAAGAAAATCAAAATAAGAACAAGGGAAAAGAAAGGAGGAAGGAAAGGAGTGAGTTCTTCAGTAAGGAAAAGGAGGAGTGCTTGAAAGGAGTGCTTTCATCAAAGGAAAGGATTCATGAAACGAAAAGGAGAGAAAGGAGTGCCTTAAGGACTGCTCGAAAGCTTTCAATTTGCTCACTCCTTGGAGTCGTTGTGGTTTAGCGTACCTTGTCCTGTGGAAATGCAAGTCCTCAAAGTATGTTCATAGTGCTAAAGAAAAATCGTATTATGTTCATATTTCAATGTTTTCTTCATATTGTGCCAGGATCAAATTGCGCATTCCAAGTGCTCAGCTCATTGTTGAAACATGCTGCATGCTGTGCATACCTTCACTCACTTCTAACGACTTTAACGAACACACAAACCCACAGAAACGTGAAACTAAACTTTACTTCCAGGATTCTCCAATGCGAACCGAGACATTGCAGTCTGTCATGATATGACACTTGCCAAGTACACACCTAGAACTTGGCAACAAGCAAAGCAACAATGAACTCTTGAGTCTGTTTTGTGTGGGACTTGGCTATTCAGTTATAAAACATCTTCCCTTTCCTCAAATTCACAACTTCAAGAGGTGAGTTCGGCCTCGTTGGCAATGGTCGCGAAGGACGTGACGAAAGGCACCACGACGGATGACATCGGAGCCGGTGTCGAAGGCGCACAGAGAATGAAGGTCTGCTCTTGAGCAGGACGTCCTTAGGGACTTGGACAAGCTGAAGAAGTGAGGAAAACTAAAAAGCATAGAAAACATTGAAGAATATGATAGAATATCAATGTATATATATATATGGTACAAGCAAAAAGTGTCGGTACCGGGGGTATCTTATGTATATCTTGGAGAAAATCTCTCCAGACTCTCTTCTTCGGTGTTGTTCTTTTCTTGATGAAGACATCTGCTGGCTGTAGCACTTCCTCACCGAATTCCGCTCTGACGTCTCGGCACCGTCTGCTACGACATTGTTGGGCAGAACGAGCACCGGTGCACCACCTGGGAAGGCATGGCTTCACGTTGCGACCTCCTGCCTCCACCCGGCTGCCTCCCGGTCGTGTAATATAGATCTCAACGGTGTAGAAACCCGCTCGATACACCGTGGGCTCGAAGTGAAACCTCGAAGCTCAAGTTGCTCAAGGCACTTGAAAACATAGAATTGAAGTCGTGTATTACAAACTCTACCTGTAACTTTACATGTAGTCTGCAAGAGGAAAAGCTGGAACATCTAAAAATGCTAGAAGCCCATTCTCCAATACTCTCCTAATGGCTTCCGTTGATTTGGCTGTGCAATGCGGTGAAACTGGAAAATAACTCGTTTCAAGAGACCAAAGAGATGAAAATAGCTCAGCAGTTGCAAATGAGGCACAATGAGTCAGAAGCGAAATAACTTCCGACAAAGGTCTGGTTGAAGTTGTCACTCAAGTTCCCTCCTAGAGAAGAGGAAGGAGTGTGGAAGGAGTACACAAGGAGTGGAAGGAGTGCACTCGGAGTGCACAAGAAAAACACCGTGAAACACCGAGTCCGCAGCTCCAAGCAACACACAGTGTGTCCCAGGTCACACCTGCAGCCTAGGCACGGAACCAGCCATCCAGGGGCTCAGAGCCATCAGGATCCTGCGCCGCCGTCAGAATCTGCCTATTCTATGCCTCAAAAAGTCTTGAAGATTCATTCTATTCTGTTTTTCTGTTGAAAGAAGTGTTGAGAAACATAGAAGATCATAGAAGTGTTGAAGTCTTAATAACACATCGGTCTTCAGGACTTAGAGATGTCTTGGAGCCATCAGGCACTCCTCGTCGAAGTTGAAGTATGCTACGAGCTCCAGTTCATGATTTGGATTGAGGTTGCCTTGGCACCGTGCTCAAGGCAAGCTGAGACAAGAACAGCGAAGCCGCACTCGACAAGATACCGAAGAGATCCCGTCCGGTGCAAGTGAAGTGGTACTGTGTGCCAGCCTCAAACCCAGTGGTCTCAATATGGCAATCTCTGAAGCTTCCAATTTGCATCTCACCGGTTGAAATTTCTCGATCTTGGTAACTTTCATTTGGCAAAGGTGAAATGACAAAGAAACCCCCTCTGGCTGCACAAGGGCTTATGGAATCAAAATGAATCAAGCATCGCTTGCACCAGAACATGTCATGAACGCTGTGGGATTCTGGCCTCATAGATGTAAGGAAGCTCGCAGGTCATACCGTCCGCGGAGACTTCTGCAGCTTGCCACCCTCAGAGAATGGCAATGGCTCTGGGAGGCACTCCTTGACGTTTCAGGTGTGGATAGAACTCTGAAAAATGAGGGGGCCAAGATAGGTGCACCGTGGTAAGATTAGGATGAGACTTGATGAGACTGAGGATTAGGACTGAGGACCACCCTAAGTTTTGGAACAGGAAACCATTCAGAGACCTTGATTTCTCCTGTCAAACAACAGTAAACAAAGTGCAGTGCAAGCTGCAAGCTGTGAATAGAGCTCTGAATCCCTCTGTAAATTGAAAATTTCAAAAACTGAGCTGGCAAACACAGCAACTGCGAAGGTGATCCAGAGATATCATCACAAAGGTCCACAGGGTTGGCCTCAGAAGTCAAAACGTGCCAAGAGACATCCTTTCTGGGACCGTACGGGGCTCCACTGCTAAGAGTTGCTTCAACATCGCTTTCCGAAAGCATAGGAAAGTCGTTTTGGAAGCAGTCCCATACTTTGCAAAGCCTCCAACTTGCGTAGACTGCATTGAGCTCCCGCACTTGCAGACATCCCACACCCATCAGGACACGCAAGCGGTGGTAACCAGCTAGCACCGTTTGGACCTGCAGCTAGAATGCACACTGCACACAGCTTCACAAAGAATCTCGAAGTAAAAGCGAGGCAGAAAAAGGAAAGAATCTCAAGTTGTGTTTCTTCTGTAAAGAATCTGTAAAGAAATCAAAGTGTTTAGCACTTGTTGAGTGCAAAATCGCAGGAGGTCCACCGTCACTGTGATGGTGCCGTTGTCGTGCACTTCTGTCGCAAGCTCGGTGTCACCCAGAAAAGCAAGGATGCCATTGCGCCGTTGCTGGAAGTCGCTTCCGGTGAAAGGACCTGACTCGAGGGAAGTGAAATTCTTCAAAAGAATCTTCTTAAAGAAAATCTTCTCAAAAGGAGAGGAAGTGAGTTGGAAGTGAGTTGAAGAGTTGAAAAATCAGTGAATATCTTTGGTTCTTTGGAGCACGGCTGCATAGCGCTGAGTGCCCGAGCGGTTGTTACCATATTGGTCCTTCATCTGAACTACCACCGGCACAGGCACGCCCACGACATTGCCTCTAGAAGTCTCTGGCGTTGTCAAAATCAAAATAGGAAAAGCGAGACTCAGAAAGAGATTTACTCTAATGGACTCAAGAAAGAGAATGAAATCTAATGAAGAGATTGAATGAATTTAAATAGCGGATTTAATTGGACGTAATTTGGACTCAGAAATTAGAGTAATTTCAAATTAATTTGGATTCTTTTTTCAACTCACTTTTTACGTTGACATTTGTGGGCTCACCTGCCAGGTCCAAGCCAGGCCCATCCATGGTGGAAGTCGATGTGTTAATATCCTTGGCAGCCCACGGAGCCGGAGAAGGAGAGGACTTCGTTGGGAGATCTACGAATGCCTTTCTTCAATGACTTCGATCTTTTCTTGACTAGGAATCCTTCTTCCAAAAGTCTAGTCTCACATTTTGAAAAAGATACTCACATCAAAAGATGTTCACACTGTGCACACATCCTTTCAACGCTAAAAAATGAGTGTGGCAATGTGTGACTGTGACATCCAAGATGCCCCTGTGTCGACCGTGAGGGCAGTGGGGCCTTCTTCATAGGGCAACTCCAGCGTGTAAATGAAAAGACTTTCCTGTCACACCAAGCACCTCTCCCCGGGGACAAGTGAAAACAAAATGAAAAAAGAAATGAAAAAAAAAGCACCTCTCTATGTTCAAAAAAGGTCCCTGGGATTGAGCTTTGAAGCTAGAGCGACAGAACTTGGCGTTGAAGCAGCTGTTGGATTTGGGGTATGGATGTGTCATGAAGTACGGGAAGTCGAACCATGTCCATTCGAAAATCTGCGTAAAAATGCTGAGATTTCCCAGCGCTTCCAAACGCTTGCACGTGTGTCCCATCGTTGCTCGCAAGTTGTCAGAAACATGTCAGTTGGGACAGACCAGGTCCCAAAAGAAGCATCTTGGCCATTCACCAGCAGCCTGCCGCATCTGAATGCTGAACCATCAGCTGTGCAAAAACCCTCTGCATCTCTCTGCATAACCAAGTTCACCTGTTGGAACCATGAGACTGAAAGGTCCCTACACCCTGCCTTCCACTTACTTTGCAACTTGCCCTTTGCCATCATCAGTTTGCTCAACTTCCATATCTCAACTATGTGTGTCTGTTTTCTCTCTCCATATCTCTCCATATCTCTCTGCTCCCACCCGCCTCAACAGGAAGTTCCCTGTGACGGTGGGAACCAAATCACACGCATGCATCTCACCGAAGAGGTGGTAGCAAATTCCCTGCAGCCCGCTGTGATATGCGAAGCAAACATAGAAGTTTGCACATGTAAAAAAACATAGAATTTACCGAAATAGGTATACTAATTTGTATATATATATATATATAAATACATATCTCACATATATACATATATATATATATAGTACCGAATATATATACATATAATACAATATTCATATTTGTGTAAACACGGACAAACACATAGAGATCATATAGATATCAGTGGTATTCTGTTCATAGATACCTATATTCCTACGTAGACCATAAGTTGAAGCAATTTTGGACCCACCTTGGTCCTACTTGGAGAAGCTGTTCCAGTCCCTATGCTGAGCCAATTTCTACCAGATTTAGGAAAGCTGCTCGAAGATATGTTTCTTTGAAGCACAAAGACTTTAACCGACGCTTTCTTTTCAATCCTTCTGTCGCCATATCCTACCTATCTACCTTATGTAGGACTTTAGGTCAGTTCAGACTCATCAAAAGCCGATATCTGAAATCGACCCAGATTTAGACATTGGCGATCAAAAAAGGCTTAGTTGTGCATGAAGCTGGCTTGGGATTTCTCAGCGCGTTCTTCCGAAGGCCTTCCCTTGGAACAGAGACAAGATCTTATATACATTTCTATACAGCATATGTTATGCACATGCATTTGATACATGCGTCGTACATGTATACGGTGGGCCAGACCAAACATGAGCTCAACATGGCTCCACAGCCAGCGACACCCAACAAAGATTCCCACATGGACCTCACATGGCCTCGAGATCTCAAACATGGGCCTACTTTATGGCTAATGTGGGCCCAGTGTTGTGTGGTATCCAAATTTCTCATCCCTTCAAAAGTCGTTCCAATGGTAGATTTATTACTGGCTTTTGCCACACTGTCGAAGCGTGAACCCTCACCATCTGCCTTCAACCCCAATCTCTTCTATCTTCCCTCTCAATCAAGCGAAATGGTTTCAGACCGATGAAACCACAAGAAAGTTCGAGATACTTCTGGCTGTCCAAACCGATTTCAGCTACTCTATTCTTGGTGCAGAATCCTGAATTCTTGGTGCACCATGTAACGAATCAAATCTGCTTGCTTCTCTTCTCAACTCTGGACGCACATTTTGGCAGGTGTTCCTTGCAAAACCACATGAATCACATGAATATATAGAGATATACTCAGTATGAATCGGTATGATGTCCTGCCTCGTCCACTGGTGCGCAAAGGGGATCGTAGGGATCACGTGGGTTGCAACTTGTTCCTGTTTGAGCGATGCTGACAGGATTGAGGATTGCATAAGAACCAAGGATTGAGAACAAATGAGACAGAATTAAGGAATAGAAATTAGCAGAACAAGATAGAATAAGAAATTGATCAAAAAAAGAATCACCACAGCAACTTCGTATCGAGCCTACTGTGTGGTACCAAAGCTGCGAGTGGAAGTCGTCCAACATGCGATTCCCGTAGGTGTCACGCACGTGAAACCTCTCAAGAAAAACACTGGCAGATTCGAAAGATTTGCACACAAAATTGGATCCGGTGGATGCAGAGGATGCGGGGTTTCTGTTCGTAGCACCTTACCATTTTCGAAGGATCCAAGAGGCAAAGCCGTGGTCTCTGGGAAGCCGCACACGACAGAGCAGTTGACTCCAGTTGTGCAGTCGGTCGGCAACCTGGTGCCAGGACAACACATGGGATGAAAATAAAACATAAAATGACAACATACCTACCATTCAAATATTCTTAGCTTAAGAGATGATCATGGGTAGAAACTTAGGTCCGATGGACTACCTGAAATAAAACGATCACGAAGTTGATATGGTATCTTTGATAGCAGGGACTGCTTTCAGCGTTGGTTTGCTTTTTCCGAGGAACTGTATCGAAGCACTTTCTTCCCTCCTTCCCCCTCCTTCCCCCTCCTTCCATATCTTTGGCGCTTCTCAGCATTTTCTTGCGCTCTCTTTCTCAGTTCTTGTATTCTTGCATTCTCTTTCCCTTTCTTTCTTCTCAGCAGTTTCTCAGTTCTCGTTGTCTCTTTCTTTCAGCTGATTCCAGACTGCACCTGACCTTCAGAACCCTACCAAACAAACAGGACTCGAAACATGTTGGAACTTCGTGCATCATCCTGGACAGAAAACGCTTCGAAGTTTCCAACTTTGCTGTGCCAGACTCCGCACTCCACAGCTGAAACTCACCACCGAACACGGAAGCTTAGCCAAACCTAACTCCAGACCTCGACCTTCAGCCAGGACCACGAACCTCTCTGGACTGAAGACACGGCAGTTGGCCAAGAACCGCTTTCTCAACTAGATCTTTCCACTGAAACCGATGCACGTTTGACATTTCACAACGAAAAAAATAAACTTCATCCTACTTAATTTTCCAATCCGAAACCCCAGTCATGCCGTATCGAGCTAGAAGAAATGACAAGTTTGTCTGTTCCACAACAAGAGTTAGCTTGAAATAGACTTGTGAAAAGCCAGAGCACTTTATTCGACATGTCTCCGAATAACTGATAATTATAAACCGGAGAAATTCAGAATCCGCTATCTTTCTCATCTGAGTCATCAAGGAACAAAAATCGTCAGTGCTATTTGCAGATTGGAACAGCACAACCCCGCATAGCACAAGGAGTGCAGCACCAGGAGACATGAGTGCCATTTAATGCCCTACTTCAAGCCCTACTTCATTCATCAAGAGCATCTTGGGTCAGTTTGAATCTCCGCTCCTGGCAGGAGAGAAAATGGACATCTGTCCATTCGCACGCTGGTTGTAGGTGCCGATGATCTCCAGAGGCCTCGCAAAAAGAGAGCGTAGCACAGCGTAGCACAGCGTAGCACAGCGTAGCACAGCGTAGCACAGCGTAGCTCCACAAGTGGTAGCGCATGCCAGGCTCTGGCGAAAGTTCTTCCATCTTCACAAAATAGTCTCAATAGAATTTACAATACTTCACAAAATACTTAAACAATTCTTCAATTTTACAAATATTCCAGTTGACAACTGTCTACTGTCACTATTCCATTGAGTTTACACATGTTCTTAATGATCATTTCAACAGTGGTTTTCAAATCTCTCAGCGTTTTCAACCATCCAAAGTCCCTAGGTCTTGCATGTTCACACAGCTCCAAAATCCTATCTGGGCAAAAAAGCAAGGACAGAATTTCTGATCATCACCTTTTCAAAGTGGACTTCATCTGGGAAATCTTCAAGTGCTCTGTCAAAGCGGCCTGTTTTGTCCTTGAACTGGTGGATTGTAGATCAACTGCCAGCGAGTTTGAATGACAAGTTTGCATGTCTGCAAGGACCCGCTCCCTCCCATTGCCCCCCTCTCCCTGCCCGGAAAAACTCAGCAACTTCAAAGCAAAGCTCGCTGCTCCAAATGTATTGGATCAGTTGGATGGTCACTGAAAGAGCATCCTTGAGAAGTCCCCAGTATCAGCGTGTTTCTTCGTACGCTGCTGCAATCAGTGTCTTGTTGTGCCTGTTCCTCTTCACCCGCAATCAGCAAGCCATTGACCTGCACGGAATGGGCTGACGTCTTCTGCAAATCAGTCAGTCTCGTTGAACAAACATGGACGGTAGCAGTCTTTTCGAACACGCGATCCAGCACAAAGAAAATGTGTGCATGGCAAAGGCATGTTACCAACAGAATCAGCAAGCTTCAGAACCAATCGTTTTTCCTTGATCATAAATATCACAAACAGCAGGTTCGCCTTGACGGAAAGGGTGTTGAAGCCCGCCCGTAACCCAGTGTAGGTGATGAAGTAAGTGCCATGAGGCCCTTTCCTCAGTGCCCAGCATCTCAGCATGCTCTGCCACCGACCAGCTATCAGTTCTTAGGCTCTAGCGTGATGGAATTTGCTGTCGTGTAGTGACCTGCCACACAAAAGTAATGTGTCCGAAGCAATGCTGTGGGGTTTATCACGCCATGAATCAAACTAATCAACGAAAAGAAACAACATTCTCTACTGGCCCAACTCTTCTCTTTCTCTTCTCCTTTTCACCTGTGTGTGTTTTGCTTTGGCAGCATCAAGGTATTTATGAAAATCACTTTTGCACGCCTTTCCAGTTCATTGCGGGAGCTTTCAGCAGAGTGTTACGAAGCATTGGCTTGAGATTGTGATGTTTGCTTTTGAACCCTTCTTCAGACTATAGTTTGGTTTTCGATGCTAAATCCGGTCACCGCACAAGATGTCTCAACAGGTTCAGGTGAAGTGTTCAGGACTTCAAATGTGAGTCCGAAAGTTTTGGTTGTGAATTGATAGGATCATTGATGGTGAGATGTTTCGATGGTCAGATCGATGATTAGATGATCAATGATGTTTAACTACAGAGTTTGAGCACTGATGGATGATAGGAATGGCTGCTGGTGCACGACTTCAACATGTCCATCGCTCCGATTTCACCACACCTCCTGTGAGGTTCCTGAAGAGAAGGTCATCCATCGTGGCATTGGGATCGATCTCTTCCCGGAAAGCGATGTCCACAGCGATCTGAGTGGCATGGCTGTGTGCATTTCAGGCCAAAACCACGAGTTGGAACACCGAATTTCGACCAATTCCTATGGCAACTGTGTTTGAACTTCGGGAAACTCTCAGGAAATCAGGAAACCTACCCTGAGATTGAAACCCTCAGATTGACTCAAGCAGTTTTGCATAAGTCTTCTTTCAGGAGCCTTGTGAAACTTATTGAAAGACTGATCTACGGGAGCTTCGCTTACTTTTGGAATCCGGGCGCTTCGAAGCTCCGCACCGAGAGGATCCATACCCCCAACAGCCCCAAAAGGATCGTTTCATGTGTGGACACGACACATTGTTGGAAGGATACCAGCATTTTGAAAGCGGAAAGGCAATGCTTTTGCAAATTTGGACGACAAGAATTATCGGTTTGAATGACTGAGATTCCTTGAACTTCTATTTCCGTGGATTACAGCTTTCAATTTTTTCCCCGTGTCCGAACGTGCCTCGATTCCATCAATGTGCGGAACCGGATTTTGGAAGGCATCACGCAGTTGCAAAGTGAAATTGGTTTCCACCTCACATGAGAATCGAAAAACTAGAAAGAATAATCAAAAGATTCGACACCTTTATCACCTTTGCATGTTTTGCCCTATTTAGGTTTCTCCATTTCCCTGCAACAGTTTTCACAGATCCTTGCAGTCTGGGTCTCGGAACACCTGCAGTGAAGCCCAAAGCACCAGGTCCGGACTCGGTTGATGCAGAGCAAGGAAGATCAGACTTCACTCAGTGTCCAAGAAAGTACATGACAGGAGATGGATACAGAAAGTACATGAAAGATGAGATGCATCAAATGCATCGAATGCACTGCATGATTTTCTTCTCACTTTCCCTGGGGTCCTTGCCACGGTGCACATTTGCGGCTGCACATCGTCCTGTGCTGCAAGAATTTGCATCGGGCTGCTGGCCTCGGGAGCTGCAAGTGTAGCGAATGAAAGATTTGGATTTTGCACTTCTTCTTCTTCTTCTACTTCTTCTACTAATTTTATCCTTCTTCTAATCTTCTTCTTCTTCTTCTTCTACTTCTTCTTCGTCAGTTTTTTCTGATTTTCCTTCCTACTTGACCTTCTTTCAAACCAACTCAAAAAAGTACTTAGACTTTGGTGCATGATCACTCCATTCCGATTTTCTTATTGCATTTTTTCTCTTGGTGGTGTTCGTCACCCTCAAGGATGATTGTGGGAAGAATGTCAAGAGATTCCTCAAGAAAAGTTATTCCAAGGGTTTCTAGAAGATGGGACCAGCGTTTGTGACAGGCAGTTGTGATGAAAGTTCTGATCGAAAGGTTGGAGCTTTGTTCGAATCTCACCATGGTGCAACCTGAACACTTGAGCTTGGCGGCATTTCCCTCCAGTACTGGGTGGATTTTGATATTCAAGCAAAATGCAGCAGGGTGCTCACAAAGATGTCAGAAACCTGAAACAAAGATAAACAAAGGAGCAGAATTCACTTAACTTTCTCAAGTCTTTCTCTCAAGTTCCTTCAGACGGTGTGCACCTTCTCGGGTTCAAACCAATTGTCCAATGCCCTGCAGGTAGAGCTCCAAGGTGTAGTACCCAGGCAGCATTAGAACAAAGTCCTGGGAGCACGCACAAAACTTTGCAGCGAAAACACGATGACTTTACTCACTTTACTTCATCAAATCACGTCCAAATCGAGGCACCAAGTAGTGCAGATGGTCATGGAGCCACTCATCTGTTCGCTTCAGCATCAAAGGTGTTGACCTGGCAAAAGCAAAGGCTTTAAACCAAGGAATCCGAAGGAATCTAAGGCATTCCTAAGGTGTTCACTGTGTTCACTGTGTTCACTTTAAAGATTCTTTCCCCAACAGCCGTGGAAAGCTGTGGAAGTGGCAGCAAGTGAAGGATGTGGAAAGGGGTTGCTCTGAGCTTTGACAGCAACTGGAAGCCGTTTGCACAACTCCAAGCTCTCAAATCAGTAGAACAGAAATGACAACTGTTTCAGGGATAAAGAACTGGATCTTCAAATAGTGCTTCACTCTGCGTCAAAGCGCCTGAAGATAAAAGGCAAAGTATCATTCATTCCCGCTGGATAGAAATACCTCAGCTCTTAACGACTCGGCATTTGCACCATCCAAAGTAAAGGCACACCACACAGCGATAGTGGAATTCTGCCTGTTTCGTATTTTTGTGCTTTTGCCGTCCAAGGCGCGCTTCGAAAGTGACGTTTGTGTTGTTCACTGTGTTTCCACGAATGTCCAGGGCCTTGCGAAGCAAATCGTGCTAAGGTCAACATGCGAGGAAAATTTAGCAAACAATCTTTGGATGATTTTGGATCAGGAGTTTTGGCAACGCACAAACCTTTTTGGCAGCGCACTTGTGGCATGCGCAACTTCAAGCACGAGATGCGGAGAAGCAAAAGAACGCCAGCAGCAGATGCGTAGGTATCATCGGTCGCCTGTGAATTTTCGTGTGAGACAAGTTCCGTGCACAAAGGAATGAGACTTGCTCAGACTGTCCAGACACGAGTTTCAATCTGACAGTGAACGTGCCGTCGAAGTCGATGCGTTGACAGCTTTCGCTTGTCTAACTGCTGAGACTAAAATTGTCGGTGAGAACGTTTTGAAACTGGAAGGTTCAGCGACAAGGATAGGATGGAAATATAAAAGCATGCTAAGAAGGAGAGCTTCCATAGGTCTCAGCGATACTTCTCTCGGAGAGCACTGGCAGACACTTTGCGCAGCACTTCTCCTTTGTGCACAAGGCACTGAAGCAATGGGACCTCCATCGACACGTTTAGATCTTCCAGGAGCACGTTTCGATCCTCAAAGCTCCTGAAGACGTCGAAACCTTGTTGCGATGCAAACGACCTCAACACAGAACCCGCTTCAAGTCCCAGGAGACAAAGTTGCAGGAGAAGAGAAGAGGAGAAGAGAAGGTTAAGGGAAGAGAAGAGGACAAGAGAAGAGGAGAGGATTAGGAGAGGAGGCGGAGATGATTGGAGGCTCTGCAAGAGAGCAGCATTTGCCCAGCACCGGTCTATCAGCGAAGAATTTGTGGCATTCGAGGTGGACACAAAGTCTTGTGCTCACATTGAACAGCATTGCTCAAACGTCGGCATCGCAAGATGTAGAAGTATAGACCGTATAGATGTCTGACAAGCATATGTGTAATTTCTTGGAAATCCCATTTGACCTCAAAGCTGCCTCCACCTAGTTCATCCTAGTTCTAGCCTTGCCCTCTTTGCCAAGGTATTGAAATGCCCAAAGAAACCCAAGGACTTCTTGAAGCTCTAGAGATTGATGAATGACATTAAATAAATTAAATAAAATGAAATGAAATGAAATGCAATGCAATGAAATGAAATGAAAATGAAATAGAACGAAATGAAATGAGTAAGAAACTTTGCAGTTTCAACATGGGCTCTTCATGTCTGCTCTGCTTAACTACATGAACTGATCTACATGAATTCCATTGAACTCCCACCTGAAAGTACAGAGTCTGCTTCACACTGCTGCGAACACGCTCAAGTGGTTCCACCAGTCCACTGGTCAAGGCACCTGGATATCGATGGACATCGACTCAGATTGATGAGATGGCACTGGTCTGGTCCAAGGCACTTGGCTCTCCTGGTACTACAACGATACGGTACGGCCTGAAAGAAATCATGAATCATGCAAGAAATCGCGTTGCACAAATGAGATCCTTCTTTGAGATCCTTCATGATTCGATCCTTCTAAAAGACTCCAACGTGTTCCAACGTGTGATTCACAACAACCACGACTGCCTTCAAAGGAAATCCCACTGAGCCCCCCACGTGTTTTCCAAAGGAGCTCCACGCCAAAGGTATTCTGAAGGAATAATCCTCGAGATCCCAGTGTCGTGCAGATTAGAAGATATGATTATATAGATCATTCATCAGATTTCTATACACGATGTGAAGTTTATGATGATCTTTTTAGGAAGACGATATTCTCACAAATAATGTCTGAAGGAGACAACGCAGAGGACAAGAGTGAAACAATACGGCTGGGACCTGAATGAGTTTGTGCGAAAAACACACGCGTGTCCAGGAAGGCTACGTACCCTGTTCATCAACATGGTTTGTCATCTCAAGTACCAACTAATGGGCACGACCATGAAAATTCCACAGAAAATGTCACCATGGCACACCACCTACTCATGAGGACTGGCTGCAAGGAAATCTAGGGGAAAATGTGCGGACACTAGCACAAAACATGACTTGGGTCCAATATCTCTTGGTGAAGAGTGAAGTTGACTGTGCTTTGATGTTCTTCGCTTGGCACATGCTGAGTTCCCAACTGCTTTCGTTTTCCAGTGATCCCTAAGCACCAAGAGGTGAGCAGAGAGGCTTGGCACTGGCCGTGCCATTCTGAGGATTTTGTAGAAGAGTCATTTTGTTAATTCTGTTCAACTTTGTCTTTTGAAGAAATGTACCCATACACTCTGTATGATAGGTCCATAGATTCTGTATGAGTTTTGGATTCATTTTTGTTGCTAATATCATTTTGTGTATTCATTTGTATTCAAATGTATCCATTCATTCTATTTCTCATTCTTTCATTCCGTTCTTTTTTCCGTTCGTAGAATAGATTCTATTTCTGCTTCAACTTTTTACATTCACCGAATTTGTCGAAGACTCGGCGCCAGATCCTTGGAGTCCGGGCCCCACATGAGTCGGAGCTGAGCATCACCTTGAACTTCCTTCCAGTCCACCTCAGGGCCACAGAGCAGCTTAGAGGAAAACACACACAACATGAGATAAAGAATGAGATAGAGGCAAAAAATTGAGATGAGATAGAATAAAAAAATTGATATGTCTGAAGAAAGATGAAGAGATGACTTTCTGAGCGATTCAATTACAAAACATCATGTTGAAAGAAGAAATATGCAATATGCCAGAAATCTGATTCTTACTGAGGAAGGTTGCTATTCCTTTTTTCGATGTGAAAATCACTGGTTTCAGGCTGAGTAACGCGAATAGCATAGAACTGGTCCTTCACCAGGTTTTGCCGTGTCCAGTGCTCTGGACCTTTGCTGCAAGGTGAAAATGACGGATAATTTCTGTAAAAATCATTCACTTTGAAATGTTGGAAAAAAATAAGAACGGCAAAACCAAGTTGAAAATTAGTTTCCAACTTCTATCAAATGATTTCATTTTCATGTTTTGATTTAGGTCTTCAGCTTAAAGTCATGGAGTTATCCAGCTCTGAGTTTGTCGCAGCATGGCTCTTCTGAATCCCAATAGTCCACGACCAACTCGCCTGGCAGCAAGGCCTCCTGACACCTTGACCCCTTGATTTTCTGTGTGTCACCGCCACTCTTTCATCTGCCACGCTGCATCCCTCTTCTCATTGTCACGCTGCTTTCCTTTTGATTATTTTTGAAGCCTTTTATGTTTGTATCTTCATTTAAATCTGATCTCTATATATGATCCAAACTTTATCCATCGGTTCCTTTCATCTTTTCCTTCAAACTTTATCCCTTCCTTTTGTCAGATCAGGCCTTGGATCCAAACTTTAACGCTGTCATCAGCCTGAGAGGAAAGAAGCGACTTTCAGAAGAGCTCAGAATCTTAGAAAAGGAAAACTCGAAGGAAGAAGAGCTACAAAGGAAGACTCTAAGGAAGACCTAAAGGAAGACCTAAAGGAAGACCTAAAGGAAGACCTAAGGAGGCTTAGAGGCTTAGAGACATCTTAAATTCTAAGGAAGAGCTTCGAATAGAGAGAGCTCAAGCTTCATTCGAGAGCTTCTTTACCTCAGTAGAGCTCAGTAGAGCTCAGTACCAACGTGACGCCGCGTGCGCCTTGACATAGATGGTGTATTCATTTGTGGTGGGCCCGCGCAAGAAGCCAACCCACCTACGGGGCAAACTCTGAGAATTGTTGCTCGAGACAGTGAAAAGTTTGATGCGCAATAGAACCAAATAGCAAAGAGGGAAAACTAGGGAAAATAAAAGAGAAAAAACTGCTCATAAAGCTGCTGCAAATTCTTTCGCCTGGCTGTGATATGGTCACCTGCCAGAGCCGTCACTTCTTGTTGCCCCCACCTCGATGGCAATAGGAGAGAAATCCGGTCATTTCAAGGGTTGCCTTCTACAACCGCCAACCATAGAAACCCTTCTCTAAGCACCGTTGAAGCTCCGTTGAAGCACCCGAAGATCTCTCTTGTCAGAGTATTCCATGAACGAATAGAATGTACACATGTGCAGCGCCAGACAATACGCGTTTTGTTTTGGTAGCCAAGCGACTGGAAATGAATCTCACTGTCCACACGGGACAGCACAGGCCTTTGCACCGCTGCTCATGACAATGGTTTTTGTGCAAACACAATACAACCCAGTAGAAATATGCAGCTGCTATCATTTCTAGGGCAGAGACCAAGACTGAAATCATTGAAATTCAGACCTGTTACCTCGCCACAACTTTCTCTTTGAGGGTGTTGCAGCCCATAAAACCAGTTGTTGTCCCAATACCTGGCCGCAGCTTTTGCAAGGAGCAGCACGGAGCAGTGGGAAGTGCACGACACGATCTTGAAGACATTCAGAGCATCAGCTTCTTTGAGTCATTGCTATCATCCTCCATCAAACTCACGACAAAAAAACATCCTACAAGACACAAGGTGCAGAATCTCAAGGTGCAAACGAGCAAAGGTGGCTGGCCCCACAAGCCTCAGAGGCTCCAAAGGCTGGGCTTTTAGAAACTGGAAGAGGAGTGAAGAAGCTTTGGAGCTTTTCAGTTTCAGCCTTTTGAGGCGTCAGTTTCAACACCTTTCAACTTTTGAATGTAAAGCTTCCTGGGCTTTCGACCGTTCGGAAAAATTGTATACACCATCAAGGAATAAATGCCTGTCTTGTTGCCAGTGTAGTGCAGACCTCAAATGTACAAACTGGCTCTTGAAAAGAAACGCAAGAGGAGATTGTCAAAGTTCAGATGCCAAAGTTGTATGTGTTTGTCCAAATGGAGGTACCCAGTGGCAGCTCTCAAGAAGCTTTGGATAAGTCAATGTTTTGATTTAGTCCAGTCAATGAGTCGTGAGATGTTCCAGCTGTACCCTGAAATGGCTCTATAAATCTCGTGGTGTAAGAACTTTTTTCTCCATGGTACCGGGTACCGTTCAGGGACATGACTCCCTTTCGTGCCTAGGGGGCATTCTTAACTCAAGCATTCTTAGTTTGTTGAATGTCATAAGCATGTGGTTCTCAGTTCGCTCTGGGGATCCACTCTGTACGTACCATCACCATTCGGTGTGGTCACATGACAGCAGTCTGGTGGCCTGCAGAGAACCCTCGAGCAGCAAAAGTAGCTTCAAAGCTCCCAGAATTCAAAGCTTTAAAACAGGAATTCAAATATCAAGATTCAAGGAATTCAAAGCCAAGAATATAATTCGAAGCTTCTGTTTTTCTGTTGAATTGTTGGAAAGCTGTTTCTGTTTCAAGCTGTTTCAACTTCTGTTTTCTCACTCTGTATGACATTTTTTTCTACACATTTTACACCCCATCTCTTTCCGATCCTCTTCACACGCTGCCGGTGGTCCTGGCGTCAGAATGGTAAGAAACAGCAGAAGTTGCAAATGTTTGTGCAGTTGCAACTCGAGTTGACTCTGTGGAAGGAGTTGAGTTATCTTTCCTCGAGTTTCTGTGGTAACATTGGGAAGGCGTTCCAAAGCTCAGGGCCTGATAGTCTGGATGATGCTCCGGCACGGGGAGGCAGAGCGAACGCATCACGTTGAGTTCACAGGCCTGGAAAACGGAGCCACAAAGAACCGCAAAAGAACCGCAATCGCCAAACATTTGGTGTCAGATTTCATGGGAAAGAGAAGCGTTGGTCATATGACTTGCCCAAGACACTCTGTCAGGGCTGTGTCTGACAGAGCACAGAGGAGAAAACACATAATCTCTACAAAAGCATTTGTAAAATTATAAACATCATTTTGTAAATGTAAAAATATCCAATGTATTTTTTTCTAATGTAAAAGAACTGCTTTCTCCGTCACTGCTTTCCGGACGTCATAGATGGCTGCCAAGTAGTTCCGGTGCGTGCTGCCTTCCTGACACAGGTTCAAACAACGACATTACCGTCAGAACTCCGTCGAAATATCAGCAAGTCATTACGGATCTGATCAAACAAAAATTGTAGAATATAACTTATAGAAGTCATACACAATCAATCTATAATAATTACGCATAATGTTATGTGAAAGTGTAAATAAATACTTAGACTTTATACATCGACTGTGACAAATTCCAGGACTAGCAATTCCAAATTTGCGGCCTCAAGGCGCTCAGTCACAGGATTCTTGGCACGGATCACCAGTTCCGTCCTGAAGTCGCAAGAAGTCACGAGTTCTTTCCGTCAGATTTTCCTCACTTTCTTTCCGTTTCTTTCTTAACCTCCAAGACTTAAAGAAAGGGGAAAACCAGAGCCAGCTATAGGCAATGGTTTCAGTACGCCCGGTGTGGGGTTGCGACAAAGTGTTTGATGCCGGTATTCATCTTACGGGATATTCTTGCTACAAACTTGGGACACCTAGAAGTTCCACCTGACCACAGTTCTTAGACGTCAAATACAGGAAGTGTCTGTACACGCTTGAAACTTAGCATCACGCGGGATGTCAGCCACGATGGCATCAGGAATGGGATCTTTTGGTATCGATGGATCCGTAGCAAGCGGATAAAAGAACGTCTTCCTCGGAGCAGGTGAGAAAAGTCCCTAAAACTACTTTTGTTTAGCAGTACGTCTTATAAATATATATATATATATACATATTGTTTATGTATCTATCTACATATTTATCTATTTATCTATTTATGTATTTATCTATTTATGTATTTATCTATTTATTCATTTATTTGTTATTTATGTACATATACATAAATCTACTTATATGATGTATACATGTATTGAGACATATTGAGGCCACGAAGCATTGTCACCCCTGGAGAGTTGCTATCTGACGTGACCTTTGAGATTCACACTCCAAGGGCTCTGCAACGGTGTAAGCCTCGATGTAGCGATCAGCTTGCAAATTGCAAAGCTCTGAATGTTTCAAAAAAGTGAAAAGCTGTGAATTGAAGATGTGAAAATGTGAAAATGTTTTAACTGCATCCGAAGTCAACAGGAAAATGCATCTTGGCGGCTATGCAGCAGTATGCATATCTTTGTTGGATGTATCTATCCTGCATATGTCTTGGCGTTTGCACCAGAGTGTGTACCTGTGATCGCCTATCTAAGCACCCTGCCGTGGATATGGGTTTACTGCGGCCAATGGCGTTGATTGCATACCTCGAATAAATTCCAGAAGTTCGAAGGAAAAGCAGAAAGTTTGAGAAATCACAATGGATAACGAAGTTCACAAAGGTGAAAAGGTTGAGAAAGGAGGAAAAGGAATGAAATGTGAGGTAAGGAGCTAAGATGAAGACTAGTTCTATTCAAAAGCTGAAGGATTTTGAAAGCCATCTGCTTCAACAACCTCTCATCACAATCTGAGCCCGCGTGCACGTTGTAGTAATATGTAGTTCCGTAGGTCAGGTTCTCGAGTACCAAACTGAGGCAGAAAGCAATTCAGAGGAAACTGAAGAAACCGAAGAAACCTGGACCAAAGGACCTTCCTTGTACATTTCTTCAAAATTTTGTCTTCGGATCCATGAAGGAAGTGTCGGATGTGTCTCTGAAACTGTGACTATAAATTTCAGCCCTCTGCAACCTGTCTTCTACGGTTTGGTTCAAACCAAACACAAATGTCTTTAGAAGAATACTGCAACAACTAAAAACAGAATGAGAATGTCCAAATGCTACGCAACACTGTGGATGTTCAAAAAAGTGGAAGTACTTCAATGGAGCTCATCCCGCCCTGCAGCTCAGTGCAGCACTGTTTGACATTTGGATCCAGAGAGCCATCATATATGGTCGTCCAGCCCGGATTCAGATCGGTTTCCTCACAAGGATAACTTCCTTCACAGGAATTTTACTGTTCTTGAAGATGAAAGTAGGTGCCGGGCCATTTCCACTGTGTAGCCCAGGATAGCGCTTCCACCCGTCATAGGCTCCTTCATTCAAACCCCCTGGACCAGACAAATTCTCATCTTTGCAGAGTTTGCTTTGAATTCTGCATATGTTTCTTCCCCTATATATTCTCTTTATTCAAACATACAAATTCTAAAGGATATCCTGACGCTGAATATGCTGAAGATTTGCAGCGCAACGTCCTCCCAGGACAATCTCATGACGATGGATCCTAAAGATGTCGTCTCTGGAATGGCCTGAGCAACTGCGCTCAAAACTGCTCAACCACAACAGTTTCATGTGCGTTCGGGATGGTGATGGCAGGGCAAAGATGGAGTGACATGGCACGTGGACATGGCAATAAGCAAATCAAGTGAGGAAGGACACTATGGAAAGGGAAGTGATCACAGATTGCGGATATATAGATGCTTCTATGAGAATGTCAAGATGCTGCAAAGCACAAGGTGCTGGGAATAACAAGGTCTCTTCCCGTCCCTTCCCCACCACTTCGCACGAAAATTTGCGCTTCTCCAAGTTGCAAGTTGCCAGTCTGGTAGCCCAGCTGTCACGAAGGTGATGGGACGACTGCCTCAAAGTGGTCAAACAGAAAAGCAGTCGTCAGTTGTGCACTTTTCTTTAAAGCTGAGTCACCTTTAGCGAGTGCAGGCCTACATATCAAAGCATGTATGTATATACAATACACATATATGCACATATTGCACATGATGTAATTTGTATCCCATGTGTAAAAAATGGAAAATAGAACCAAACACACATCGTGCTAGTCAAGGTCAACTTGCGCACCAACAGAAAAGCCTCAAGCAAAAAAAACAAGGAAGTTGATTTTTTACAAATTTCATCCAAGTCCAAATCGCGTTACAGTCTCTTCAGTGTCGCGCGTTCGCCATGGAACTCAAACCAGAGCCCACTAGCAGGATCCCTGGCTGCAAAAAGGATAGGACACAAGAATTTCGTAGCAAAACTGAAGAATTTCATTGGATCTGAATTTGGATCTGAATTTGGATCTGAATTTCTGTAACTTGAATTCAGTTCTACTAAGCATTCCACTACGACTAGGCAGGACAGCACCAGGGGATATCACAAGTCCTCCCGCAGTGATTATGGCCCTCTTGTCATCCTCCTGAAACAAAAATACTTGTTCTCTTTGTTTCACTTGTGGCTACTTTTGGCCTGGTCAGCAGTTTGGATGCTTTTGGGGAACCACCGAAAACAAGTCACTTTTCGTTGCCTTGATTTTTTCTGTTGGTTTGCTTGTTCATTTCGGTTGCTCTGCTTTCCGTGTCGCGGTATTGAAAGGTTCCCAGGAAAGGACAGCAAGGAAAGGAGGCTCAACAACTGGACTCTTCCAGTCCGCCTATGGGAGTTTGGGCAACATGATTTTGCAGGAAAGTAAGGCCAAAACGCAAATTCAGTAAAGGAGAGAAGGAAAGAGAAGACAGATAGACTCAGGTGGACTGTTTCAGAATGGTTTAAAACCCGTCCAACAGTGAGCTCTCAACCTGATCAGGTGCGAAGATCAAGAAGAAAACGTAGTCAGAAGGCTGTATGAGAAGATGGAAGCTAAAGACACCTGAAGATGATACAGTGCCTTTCAATTCTAAGAGGCCATCCTGTCAAAGTGACGAGATTGCAGCCACCACGGGAACCACGTAAGTCTAAGTCCTCTATGACCTTCGAACTGACTACAGGACACCTGAGATGAAACTGTGGAGCTCCTCTCAAAGCTACAGAAAAGCAGGAGCTCCTTCTTTCGATGAATTTCGCCCGGCGGAGTCTGATGGATTTCGATGAATTCCGATGACTTTCGGCAGGTCTGTGTAGGAAGATTGCTGCCCTGTCTTCTAAGAATCCTTTTTGATCTCTGGCACCTGGGCCTAGGGATTCCGAATTGGCAATCTGCGCACCTGATCCTCTGGACAATGTGCATCGTGAAGGCATATTGGGCATCCACTTTCAAGCCTCAAAAATGTCAAGCACAGTGAAAGTCTCCAAGTCTCCATGTTTTCGTATATTTTCTAAGTGCATTCATTTCATGTTTCGTTCTTTCTTGCTCTCAACTAGGTTCCACACCTGGTAACCTCACAATGCTCACCTGTGAGAAAAGAAAGGGAAAGAAAGGGAGAAAGAGGTGAAATTGTCTATGACACTCTCTCTTTTCTCTTTCTCTTTCTCAGTTGCCTCTCTCTTTTACTTAGCTCCTTTACCTTTTTCATCTCCTTCATCTCCTTCATCTTCTTCATCTCCTTCATCTTCTTCTCCTCTTCTCTTCATCTTCTCTTCGTCTTTTTCATCTCCTTTCACTCTCAGCTCCAAGCGCAAGAGCCCCGGAAGCAACTGAGGGACGGCTCCAGGTCATCCGCGTCGTTCCGAAAGACCTGAAGACTTCGGACAGCGCCTTCCCCTCGAGAGGGGCTCCCTTCAGTGCTCCCTTCGGTACTTCCCACATTTTGGTACTTCCTCCTTTCCTCCTTTCCTCCTTTCCAGTCCTTCATCACTTCTTCAGTTCTTGGGGTCTTCCAGTTTTGCGCTCTTCGTCGATGGATTCAAAGGGGTCAACGCAAATGTTTTCATAGCACAGCTCTGTAGCATAGATCTGTCCCGTCACCACACTTCCCTGTCTCTCTGCCTCACATTCTGCTTCAAGGTCTATGCTGGCTAGTACCTGCACGTTCGAAAGGAGTCACGAAAGCTAAGGCAAAAGTGGGTGCAGGAGGATTGACATGATCTGATGAAGGATAGTGGTAGTGAAAGTACCTGTGGATGACGTGATCGAAAGTAATGGATTATTGGGGATGATGGGGCTAAATTTTGTGTGATGCTGAGGCTGCCTGAATGACAACGGCGGATGACAGTACAGGTGGCAATGACAGTGCTGGTGACGGGGAAAATAATGGCTCATTGATGGTAGCTACAAGGATAACCGTGATGATGATGATGATGATGATGATGATGATGATGATGACTATGATGAGAAGGAGGAGGATCTTGTTCAACTAGAAAGCATGCCGGAAGGCCAACCGAAAGGAGCGAAGGAGGAAAGCAAACTTGAACCCAGGCTTCTGGGCAGAACTGAAGCAAAAGTAACTCAGCTACCGCCTGTGCTTCGTGATCTAAGCATCGAAATGCAGAGGAGGCTGGGGCTCCACACGAGCTCAAGCTCCAGGTAACCTGCTGAGGAAGTCAGACGTGCTGGAGGAAACGCCTGCGAGATCCGAATGGAAGTCTTTGTCAATTGGAAAACGAGCTCTTGACATCTTAAAGAAAATCCAATCCTCTCACATATCTTTATGTATCTGCAAGTGTTGTCAATAGATATATATATATAATATGAAAAATTTAAATACATCAATAAAAATCAAATAAATCAATACATAAACAAATAGATGAATAGATAAAAAGATAAGTAAGTATGTCTGTATGTATGTATT
This sequence comes from Symbiodinium kawagutii, assembly GCA_009767595.1. Classification (NCBI taxonomy): domain Eukaryota; class Dinophyceae; order Suessiales; family Symbiodiniaceae; genus Symbiodinium; species Symbiodinium kawagutii. Next base: position 165,228 of record VSDK01002086.1, on the reverse strand, counting down.
TATACATTTCTTTGCTCTTTTGATCCTTGTCAGCTCGTGCACTCAGCTGGACTTGCCTGGGGAATGTCAGGGATTGCTACGGAGCTTGGCACAGGTGTGCCAAAGGCATCAACCTCAGCAACTGAAGCAGAGTCCGTTCTTTATCAAATTGAAAATTTAGGAAAATCCTCTACTATGTAATGTCAACTTCTCTATTGTGAAAATTGTCCCTTCTTTGATCTGCCTAAAGCACCTCTGATTTTGGATTTGAAGCTTGGAGAAAGGAGTGGAAACGAAGATGCAAACAGGTGGAGAACAGGTGGAGAACAGGTGGATGTAGAAGAGTCGATGTAGAAGAGGATGATGTGAAGAGTCGATGTGAAGAGGAAGTTTTGAAAATCATCCTCTTCTTCGTTTTTGAAAGTTCTTTTCTCTAAGGCTAAGCTGGCTGCAGGAGATGCAGCACGCCGTGCCTCGACCGCTGCGACTTCGACTTGGAATGACGCGCAGGACCTGCCCAGCCTGCCGCTTCTCAGACTGCGACACCTGGCTGAACGCCACAAGAAAAACGGAGAAAAAACGAAGAAAATCTAAGAAAGTCTAAGAAATTTGAAGGCAAAATAAAAATGTGAAAGAAAATGAAGAAATGAATCACTAAAGGCATCGACATTTAAAGTATGTTAGTGGTAACGGTGTGATTGCGTGCAGGGAGACTGCCAAGCACAGAGCTTTTTTTCAATCCTGAATTGTATTTTTCAATCCTTTTAATCTCAGACACATGCTTCAAAAGTGAAGTTGAGACTTAGACCAACATAACCTTCGTGTTCAAACTATGTCATTGTCTTCATGTTGGTGTCCACAGAGTGACATCTGAACTTTGGTGCCTCGCCAAGGAGCAGCAAACTTACCTCGAAGGCACCAAGGCCAAGACTGAAAGAAAAAAGAAGGAAAGAATTTCAAAGTTTGATAGATTGAAAAGGAATGAAATTGAAAGAAATTGAAAGAAATAGAAAGAAATTGAACAAAAATAAAGGAAAAGAATGGAAAATAGTGAACCCAAAGTAGTGCATTGTAGTGTGTTTGTTTTAGCGTTTTTGTGCCTTTTTCCCACTTTCAGAAGCCAATGACATGCTAAGGCTGCTCAGCTTCGTACCGCAAAGCTCAACAGCCGCATCGAGCATCTGCACACCTCCAATGACTACCCCTGTGACACACCCCAGGGTGGGGTGGGGGCGTCCCCCAGCCACGCTTCACACTTTCAAAATACGCAAAGTCTTCTCTTCACATATTTGTTCAAAGTCAAAAAATGCAAGTAAATTCAAGTAAAAAGTAAAGAGATGTAAAGAGTGTAAAAGTATGCACATGTACTGCCAGAAGTATGCCCTTTCTTCAAACTTTCACAATCTGTCTCACAGCTCTGCACCTGCAACTGACCTACCCAAACTAAGCTTCACGCCGCTCCATGGCCGCTCCGTGTCTTCGTTTTTCACTCTCGAGCTGTACAACGGAGGAGACACACCAATGGAACAAAAGGAGTCTCCATGTCACTCCATGTCACTCCATGTCACTCCATGTCACTCCATGTCACTTCATGTCACATAATTCTCAGCTTTGCCCACGCGTCTGTACAAGGTTCACGTTACTCTAGATGTAACATTGTGTATGATCTTGTCACCATGGACTGGGGGTTACAGATCCTTGCAGCTGGGCAGAGTCTATCACAATCTATCCCCATTCTTTGTCTTTCCCTGGCACTTTTGTCACGTAAACTCCAAGTTGACAATGTAGCCAAACTCTCCGATATTCCCAGGTTCTGGAAATACCAGTTCGTCCCCATGAAAGATCGCAACCTTGCCACTCTTCTTTGGAAGGCGAACGCTATTCAAAAAGGTTCCATTGGTTGACAGATCCAAAACGTAAAGAGTTCCTTTTTCGACTTCCAACTCCAATTGTGCATGAGTACGTGAAATCAATGCTCCTTTCAAAATAAGATCATTGGAAGAGTGTGAACCAATCATCAGTCGAGGTTTACCAGCAGAAAGTTGAAAAGAGCTTTGACGAAGTGACGGCGTTGTCGGTGACAGCAAGAGTTTTGCAGACACGCCCGGTGCCAACGGTTGCTGGCACAAGAGGCCTTGCACTTTTGCTTCTGAAATTCCCCAGTTGCAATGTGTGATAGCTCGTCGCAGGACCTGCTCTGCTTTCTCCACCTGACTCGCATTCCCAGAGATCTTTACTTGAGACAATTCAGAATCCCAATCGAGTTCACTGATACCTGTGGATTGCAAAAGCAATTGCCTCGTTTTCGGTGTCATAAAATGCTTCAACTGCTGCTTCGGAACTTTGACGATCTGCACTACTTGTCCAAAGTCCAAATTTGAAAAGTTCATCTCTTCAGTTGGAGGTGCTCCAGCACGTAATTCATTTGGGTCGTGTGAAAAACGACATTGATCGCCCCAAAGGCAATCATTTTTCAGAAAGTGGCTACAAAGTCGGGCACATCGTGGGTTTGATAAATCCTTGACCACTCCTATCAACGCTGCCGTTTCTTCAAAGGTCCGCGGTTTTCGATGTGAACTCCTCCCACTTGGACCATCCGAAGTATCAACAGAGCCTCTTTCGGCCCTTCTTGGCGAGCGAGAGCACCGAGATGTCATCAACACTGAATCCCTGTCACCGAAGTTGGCATGCAACCTACCCCGGCATCACGGTTATGAGGAAGTCAGTTGTCAATGTCACGGTCTACAAAGTCTGAATGGCAAATCAACAGTACAAAGTTTTCAAGAAATGACTAGCTGCAGGGCAAAAGACAAAAATCATCCAAGGAATTCCACGACCACAAAAAGAATCTTCACACTGAGTTTGAAAATGCTTGAAACCCTGAAGCCAGAAAAAGCAAATCAGCTTTGCAACCCAACAGCAAAAGAACAACCATGACCGTGGCAACAAGAAAACATTGAAGTGATCTTCATTATGCGTTCCTTGTCCTGCCGGCCCTTGCGGATTCCTTAGATCTTCAAGGAATTTCACCTTGTTTCTGCCAATGTTCTCGTTGCAGCAAAACTCATTTTTGAGGCTAAGCCTGTTTACTTGCAGAGGATTTGTTCGACTTAAGACACAAAAAACCAAACAAAACCCAAAATGAATTCAAATGAAAATGAATTCTAAAAATCAAACCAACTACTCAATTTTTCAGCAAACTCTGTAAACTATGTAAACCTTGCCCTGATCTTACACAAAAGAACTTTTGTATGCCATACCTGGGTTCACAAATCGCGTTGGGTAAACCACTGGTCAAGTAGATGTAGAATTATCTGTTCACTTTCCGAGGCGCTTGGAAGCTTTTCAGCGGCGTGAACACTCCATGTTCCAGGCAAACCGAAAATTGCCAGATCCAATGCAGGCTCAAGCGCAATAGAAATTCCAACCATTGCACGCAAGACCACCCCAGACCCAGTTTTTTTATCTGTAGAATGGTGGCCGCGGTCTCCCACATGACACCAAAAACATGTGCTGTGTACAAGTCCACGCAACGCAAACAAAACGGATTGAACTTCCGGGTCGCAAAAATGAAAATTTAACGTCCATGTTTTTGACCTCTGCCAAGTTTTCATCTTCAAATATGTTAAGGTTTGTAGTCACACAAATGAATACGTGTACGGGGAGAAGCAAAAAGACTCCACAAAAAAAAATATTTTCCAACAAATTTGACCAGTGCAAGGCAGTTGGCTCTGTCAAAGCAGATATCAATGTGTGAAAGCAAAGCCGCAAATGCAATGCTCTTTTGTGCCAACAGGGCCTTCGGTAAGATGGCATCCATGTGAGGTTCCACATGCAACTGAATCAAACTGTACATCAAAGACTCATCACGTTTCGTTTCGATTTGTGAGTGTCCTACATGGTATATGAGGCTATGAGTGCTAACATAAGGATTTCACACTCCCCCTCAAAAGGTTGAGCTCTGGATCGACCTTTTGTCGTCTCCAGCACTCCAGTGGCACCCGGGTAGCCTCAACGGGTTAAAGCCACTGTTCCACTTCCACTTGCCTGAGAGGCTGCCAACATAGATCTTTCATCTCCTTCAACCAATGCAAACATAGAATCCGAATATTCCTTGAAAATCTCCGCTGCAGTCACACGGTTCTGGTTCCGAGCACGACGATACATTCGAAGGAATGTTTTCTGTACTAAAGAGAGATATTCGCTGCAGAATCCCTCAGTACAACTCATGTCCATGGTTTTCAAGATAACTGTTTGCAGATCTGAAGCATCCTCCCAAAATTGGCATTGAAGACAATTGTCCTGAAGGTTTTGCAGTCGTTGAAAAACGGCATCTTTGTCAAGGAAATGTTCTGCACACACTTCCACATCTTGTCCACCATCCAGCAAATCCATTTCATGGTCTTCTGCTTCTGGTGAATCTGTGTTTTCGATGCCTAACTGCTTTGTCTTCCAAATGGCGAAGTTGGCTCGTTCTTG
>VSDK01002086.1:130639-152751 GCA_009767595.1 Symbiodinium kawagutii | reverse complement strand
AAACAAGGGTCTTGAAAGCACCCCGGTGACTGGCATCAACAACTTCTCCCGTAGAATTCAAGAACCTGAAATCTGCTGCAATTTCAAATTCAACACCTCTACCTGTTCTCCTCCTTTGCTGTTTCACCCCACGAGCCTTCACGCAATGTGGACATTCTGGATGAAAAGGGGTATGACCACGCGCTCTATGAGTTTGCAACTTGTCAAAAGTGATCGCATTGAGGCTGAGGATTCCCACATTTGATGACATTTATTCTCTGTGACAAAACGGCACTCACATGATGCAAAACAGCGTTCTTTTTTCGTTTGAGAATTGGGCTCAATCTTTGGCCGCGCTGTCACGGCTAAGCGTGAGGCACCTAGATTGCGACAAAAGCTCGGTATAATATCGAAAAATTCACAAACCCATGAAGAACTGTAACTCACGTCAAAAGACGTGTGAAGGATGTACGTCACTTGACGTATCATGGGTAAGCCTCAAACTGAAAAGTCCCAAACAAAGTCAGAAGACGCAAACCTCTCAAACGCCTTTATGACGGAAGAGGAGCTGGGCGAAAACCCAGCGGTAGAAACTGCGAAGGCAGAACTTCTAGGCTGCGCGGCCAGACTGAGAGTCAATGCGATGGATGTGTGGGCCAATGCGGCCCAGAATACAGGGGGTGACAGCGCGGGGCGACAGCGCGGCCAAAGATTGACCCCAATTCTCAAAAGAAAAAGAAACGCTGCTTTGCATCATGTGAACTGTGCGCCGTTTTGTCAAAGAGAAAAAGACGTAATTCAGGCGTGCATGATGAAGTTTTGTTCACAAGGCGAAACAGATAAAAAACAGCAGTGAACAGCTAAGTAGCTTTTAATGTATTCAGTTGAATCCTTTGCGCCGCAGCAGTCAAGTTTGATGTGATTCCCATCGCCGCGCAGTGCGGCTCAAGTCAAGGAGCAAATGATCAAGAGCCAACATGCACATCATGTGATGGGAATGCATGTTGCATGTCCAGTGACATTTCCTTTTTCGTCCCTACCTCTCCCGCTCTTGATCAAGTGATCAAGGAACTTTTTTTGGACAAGTGTCCAACTGACAAGTGTCACCAATCCAGTGATTGGCATAAGCGCTCCATCCTGGACGGTTCGTCAGCTGGATTTGACTGGCTAGGCACTCGCTCTAGCCAAACTTGGCAATTGATACGTTCTTCTATCAAGTAGAAAGCTTCCATGAAACAACTGACGAGGTGATTCTGAGAATGACCTCGGATGGGACCTTGTCTAACTGGCAAACTGGTTCGTTGTCAAAGAAGAAAATCGCTCGTTTGGATTTCAGAACATCTTGCCAAACGGTGGCTGGCACAAGAACGGCGACCATTTCCAGCTCAAGGATGATGGTTTCTTTATCTCCCTTCTTGACCAAACAGAGAATGTCTCGAGGGACTTCCTCGCTGAAGAAATTGACCAGAATACCGTCACTGTTGACGCAAAGTCCACCAATTACGGACTATCCTCCAGGGTTAGAAGAAGCGTCCACGTATATGTGGACATGGTCTGACAAGCCTCTCTCGACATCTCCCTAGGTTCGTTTTTGGACAAAGCGTCAATCAGCGCCAAAAAAGGCCCTTTTGGTTTTGTCAGACAGCATCTTTCTTCCAGAGGACACATGGTTGTTCAACTCTTTCAAGTGTTTCCTGAGCGACCTCCCAAACAACTGGCTGCTGGCAAACTGTAACCGTCCTGGGTCACTCTCCGTCTTTGCTGGAAAGCGTGCCTGTGTCCAAGAGCCGATTGATCTCTTCGACCAGCTCCTCTACTCTGTTTTTGCGTTGGCCGGTTCTGCGCATAGATGCAACCCACGTTTGCGAAGGTCTTGAAGAGTTGGGGCAACCAATGATGCGTCCAGCATCACATGGTAGTTCTCAATCTGCATCTGGATCTCTCGAAGAGATTCCAGAAGACCATCCACGGATGGCTTGCTCACAGAGAATCGCATGACCGCCCCGCGGTAGCGCAGCGCTTCACCACGGGTGAAAATAGCGAATTCCCGTCGTAGCAAACGAAAAAGTTCGAACCCATTCGATTCGTGTACACCTTGGCTTACCACCTGGCTGCGGATCAAGTTGTCGACTTTCGAACACCCTGCAAATCCTTGCTGAAGCAAATGAAAAAGGCGTCTGCTCCTCAACATTTGATCTGCACCTTGCGGCATCATTTCTGCGGTAAATCTGATGGCTTCCTGCACCTCCGAGCCGAACTGGTCGCGCAAGAAAGAGATCCAGCTGATGAAGCGATCAAACCACATCTTAAAACCGCTGACTTCTTTTGCACGTGACGACCATGCCTTCCAATCCGGCATCGGCATTGCCGGTATCCACTTGGTGTCCATGGATAGCTTCTCTGATGTCACATTGCCAGAAGCAGCACCCACAGTCTGCACCATCGGTGCATGCTCAGGCTGCTGTTGACTTCCAGACTGGTTCTGGATGAGCTGCATGAGCCCTTGAGTCAATTGCATCTGCTGTTGCAACATCTGTACCATCATGGCCATCATTGGATCCGAACTTCCGGCACCAGGCTGATTGGGAAGGGGACCACTTCCTGTGGCTGCAGGTCCACTTTGACCAGGGTTTCCAATTCCACTGGAATCCAAAAATCCAGCAGGCATACCACAAGTGAAACCACCTGTGGTTGAAGGAATTGCCGAAAGGTTTGTCGAAGGTACTCCTCCTACGTTGGGACTACTTCCACCACCAGTACCCGGTGGAGTCACAAAGCCACTACTTCCTGGAGGAACGCCAGCACAAGCCGTAGGTGTCATAGGGAAAAATGTGACCGAGCTCAATTTGGATTCAGAAAGATTTCCGAAGTTTGCCCAAGGATCGTTTCTCTGAAGAGGATCTGGGATTCCAGGTGGCGGCACAGCTGTAAGTCCTGCATTCACTGCAGGCACAGTTCCACTCGGCACTCTCCTCCACTTGCCGGTCAACTACTTCCTGCCACTCCATTGCCATCATCTCTCTGTGGTGACACGGGAACCGCTCCGGTACCATCTGCAGGACCACTTCCTGGGCCACTGGCATTGCCAGGACCACTTCCATCGGTAGCCATAGCTTCTCTTTGTCTTCTCAAACTGACCAACTTTTTTTCTGACGTCTTTCTTCTTTCAGAATCACACAAATCTCTCAAAACCGTTTGTCCCTCCTCTCTCAAGATCTCAGGGGCTCCGCTACCATATGAAAAACGCAGAGCGGCGCAGCAGCTCTTTTCACACGGGTTCTTAGGCCAAACCAGTACTGGTTCAGCAACGTCGTGGCCATCAATCTTCCTCAAGAAGATCTTCAAAACACTTCAGTTTTCAAGTCAACTTCAAGGCAAGTTCTAAAGTCAAAAGAACTATTAAGCTTCAAGATTCAAAAGAAACTACATTCAAGAGGTCTCACAACTATCAAGATACTAGCCCTACTGCCTCTAGTTGCTTCCCAGAAACTAGATCCTGCACAACTGTCCTAGATGGGCGCCCTACTACTACCTACGATACACTAGGTGGTTTCTGACAACAAATTGCTTCGAAATTCATCTCAATTTTTTTTCCCGGGTAGTGCCTATTGCACACGAAATGCAAATCACTATATGTTTTTTTCTGCGAGGGCGCCGCTTATGCACTGGTGGCAGCGGTCACGAGTAAACACTGCAAAATATTCAAAGATCCCTTCGATGAGAATACATTAACTAGCCTACCATGAGACTCAAACAACATTGTCCAAAGCCGGCAAATGAAGTCAGAGTGCGAACTCGAAAGTATGAATGCAGGTCAATATGTCCAGAAAGACTGCAATAGAGATCGAAGAATCACCAATCAAAAACAAGATGACCGACTGACAGAGCCACCATGAAACTCCGCACTCACGCATCTCACGAATCAATTAACCGGGCATCAGCTTTTAATCTCGTCTCAAATAATTCCCTCACAAGGATCATGCCCATTATAATCCTACCGTTACATTTTTTTTGCTCGCATACATCGCCTCGGTAGCACTAAGCTTAGGTCGATAAGAAGCAGGTGAAAGAGGTGAAGCCAAGTGAAACAAGTGAAACAGCGAAGCTTCGAAGCAGCGAAGACAAGAAGCAAATTATAATCCTGCCGTCACAGGTTTGCACAAAGAAAACGAAAGCATTCCGTGTCTGAACTGGCATGCTAACTACGAAGATTTGAACGGAAGGAATCCAACTGGAACCATAAATCCGTTCGAACAAGTCGGAACATGGAAGCCCAACAAAACATTCGATCCAAACCCGCGCCAACCAAAATGTTACTGCTGGAACAGAACACGAAAAGATTAAAAATTGAGAAGAAGACCCTTGGAAATCTAGGTGCACCGATTTCTTCATTGGTCGTGTTCTGTTCAGGAGCGTGGATGAGTGTTGTTATTGGTGGTTTTGGGAAAATCGCAGTGTGTACAACTTCTGCGCAGAAATGCAAAATCCCAACATTTCAAAACTTGATTGATCATTGGTCCACCCCCACCGCCATCTGTAACACCCACTCCAAAGATGCTTTCTTTGCGAACTCTGCACTTTGACAACGTTATGCTGATCCCAGAGCGCCGGAGATGACACAATCGTGCACACGCCCACAACGAATGGCTCAACCGCATTCGGTCGCTGGCTGGCAACCGACTTAGAGATGCTGCTGCGCGCATGGACTCTTCAGCCCACGTCCCATTGTTTGAACCGTTATTATCCATGGAAACATTCGCCACGCACAGAGTCCAAGCGATGACAGAGCGTCAGGGGCCTCTAGTGCCTTGTCGTCTGATCCAAAAGTACATGCCCGCCAATCTAGCTCGCGTGCCGCTGGCAACAAAGCCCTTTGGCAGTCTTAGGGAACGCGGTAGGCCCTGACCTGACTTCCTGGAGTCTGGTCTTCCGCGGCGCGGAGGCGAGCCAAGGCGACTTCTGAGCTTCTCTGAGCGACGATGACACTGCAGGGTTCCACAGTTACCCTTGTAAGAAGCTTTGAAGGACAGCTCACCAAGATAAGAAAGAGCCGATGACCACGGTCTCTCCAAAAACCTTCCCATGCAAGGATTGCCAGCTGGTGAATCAGCTTTACACCATGTTCAAAGGTTGAGAGTACCAAGGTGCACAATGCCAGCTGCTTTCATCCCGCTGGCTTCTTTAAGGCGTTCCGCCTTACCCAACTGGGGACGCACCTGTGCTGACCCAAGTGTGTGCTGAGGCGACAGACTCCGCCAAGTTTGCACCGAGTGCTGGAAGCCACATTGCAGGCGAGTGTTTTTAGCAAGTGTCTGCTTTTGACGTCTCTGCCTCTTGCTTTTTGGTCATTCGATGACTCAGGAATTTGATTTACCAAAAGTGCAGGGACCGGTGAGGTCTAGTGGTCCGTTTCCACCCCCAGAATCGCGGAAGGTTGTGGGCTCAATCCCCGGCCACTACTAGGCGGACAGAGCCGGCTGTCACCCCACCGCAATTGGGAAAGGAACCCGCTCGGGCACTGGCGTAGTCTGAAAAGGAACCAGGCTGGCTCGTCAGAGTGCCAGAGTTCAGTCGGAGGGCAGCCCAAAGACGCTGTGCTTCACCAAAAGTGCAAAACATCTGGACCGAGTTGACAGCTACAAGGGCATGGTCGCCGCTCTATGTACTGAAGCTGCCATAGAAGGCGGAGCTCTCTCTGTGCCTCTGCAGCGAGCTGAAGGCTCTGCTTGCTGCCTTGGTATCGGGGCCCTCCATGCTTTTATCATGTGGCAGTAACTAGGCAGGGATACTACTTTGCTGCCCATGAGTTCACCATTCTCATGGAAAACACGCGCAATATCGGTCGTACCTGGGCAAGGCCATCTTCTATCCCTCCAGCTCGCGTCTATCGCCAAGCCATCTTGATTCTCGGAAGGGCGCGAACCTTGCTGCTCATCGAAGAGAGCTACATTTGCAGTTCCTGATGGCAGTCTAGAACCACTTCCTCGACGCATCTCATGCAGGTTTCTTTCGATTAATGAATACGGTCCTAGACCCTCCATGCTTTTGCGAGGGTTTTCTGCAAGCAGCTATACGGCGGCCAGCATGGCCATTGTACTGCGAGGGTTAGCATGGAATCTCTCTCTCCAGCTTGGAGCAGTAGCCTGTGCACCTTGTATCCTCCCCTTTTTGCCAGGCGGCCAGTCGCCCACATCAAGTTCGGTTGATCCACCAAGCTGCTGACAAGCTGTGCTGAGGCAACCTACTCTTATTCCTTCATTCCTGTATGCTGCGCTGAGACTAACCATGATTGTTGGTACGCCCATGTGGGACAAAAGTAGTCATCACAACTTTTGCCACCTGGTGGGACAAGCACTACCCATTGGGCTTCATTCGTTAGGTTGTCTTCTACTCCGGTACCCGCTTCGCCAGCCACACATCGCCAATGAAGCTGCTTTGCGCCTCCTATCCTTTACGATTCACTGGGATTTGGTGCCATTTTCTATGTGAAGCCTTGGGATGCTTCGGATCTTGCTTGCATTTTGCTTGTCACCTTGTACAGCTTTTTGATTCTGTCTCACTGTAGGCTGATTAATGCACCTTCATGGATGGGGATCTATGATTCTTTGTAGGTGTTACGCATGACCGCTGCCACAGTGCAAAAGCGGCGTCCTCGCAGAAAAAAAAGACTTATGTCTTCATTCAATGTACGAAGCTTGCACGGTGGGAGGGGTTTGGGATTGTGGACTTATCTGGTATTTGAACAGCATTAGCGTCGGGATTTTGCAAGCAAGTGTCAACTGAAAATGCTGATGCCTGGTTGACCGGAGTTTCACATGTTTCATCTAGTCGTATGTTAGTATCCGTGATGAAGACGACTGTGTTTTGGCTGGTGCTTGGTTGGTTTGGCTGGTTGGTTTTGGTGGTGTGTGGTTGGTCTTGTTTCTTATTGTTCTTGGTTCTGGTTCAGTCATCTTGCTTTATCAATCAATTAGTAAAATCACTGATTGTCTATTACAGCCTATCTGGACATATAATACTTTGTGTTTCGTGCGCAAGAGGCATTTCCCGGAAAAAAAGATATGTTGAAAGCCCATAGAAGGAATAAAAAAGGCAAAATGTTGACCATCTATCATGAAATTTTGGACGTGAACAATCCCACAGTTTGTCATCTTTGCTTCTTGAGCAGTGGCAACTTATTTTTGTAATAAGTCCAACACGCATGTTGCTGTCTAGAATTTGTTTGAGAATTTAGCCGCCCTTTCTTCAGTTCTGAGGAAATTTGTTTAGATGTTCCAATTTTTTCAAAGATCCACGCTGCCACTCAGGCTGGAATGCAGTGCAAATATGTTCCGAGCATGGCTGCGAGACATTTTTTGTTGACGTGAATGCGTTCACGATCTTCATGTTTCGCGTGCTTGTCGTTTCTTTTTTATCGCATTTATTTTCAGCACATTCATCATGTTCATTATATTTATCATTTTCATCCGCTTCATCATATTCATCATATTCATCATATTCGTCAAATTCATCAAATTCATCAAATTCATCAAATTCATCGTATTCAGCACATTCATCATTTTCATCACATTCATCGCATTCATCATTTTCATCCGGTTCATCATATTCATCATTTTCATCACATTCACCAAATCCAGAAAATTCATCATCACATTCATCATCATCATCATCATCATCATCATCGTCGTCATCATCATCATCACCGTCATCATCATCATCATCATCATCGTCGTCATCATCATCATCACCGTCATCATCATCATCATCATCATCGTCGTCATCATCATCATCATCGTCGTCATCATCGTCATCACCATCATCATCATCGTCATCAGTATCATCATCGTATGCATCATCATCATCATCATCATCATCATCATCATCATCATCATCATCATTGTCATCATCATTGCCATTGCCATTGCCACTGCCACTGTCATTGTCATTCTCACTTTCATTGTCATAGTCATTGTTTGTCATTGCCATAGTCATTGTCATCTTCATCATCTCATCATCATCATCATCATCATCATCATCATCAAGATCATCATGATCATCATCATCATCATCATCATCATCCTCATCATGCTCATCATCATCATCATCATCATCACCATCAACTGATCATCATCTTCTCATCATGTTGTCATCATCATCATCGCTATCATCATCGTCATCATCATCATCATGCCAGCATCATCTCATCATCATCATCTCATCATCTCGCCATCATCATCATCATCGTCATCATCATCATCATCATCATCATCGTCATAATCATCGCAATCATCATCAGCTCATCATCATCGTCATCATCATCATCATCACCATCATTTCATCATCACTCATGAACATCGCATCTTTGGATTTGGATGTTGGTGTGGGTGTGGATGTGGATGTGGATGCAGATGCGGATGCGGATGTGGATGTGGATGTGGCTGTGGATGTGGATGCGGATGCGGATGGGGATGGTGCTGTGGATGTGGATGTGGATGCAGATGGGGATGTTGCTGTGGATGTGGATTTTGATTTTGGATTTTGGATTTTGATTTTGAGTCGTGATTTGAATTTTAAGTTGGAGTGCGAGATGGAATTCGAGTGTGGGTTTGAGCGGTTTGAGTTTGAATATGAATTCGGGTTTGAATTCGAGGTTGGGTTCGAGGTTGAGTTTGAGTTCGAGTCTGAGTTTGAATTTGAGTTTGATTTTCAGTTTGGGTATGCATTTGAGTTCGAGTTTGAGTTCGAGTTTGCATTCGACTTTGCGTTCGAGTTTGAGTTGAGTTGAGTTGAGTTGATTTTATTTGATATTGGGTGATTGGTGTTTGTGATGTGAGGGATTTGTTGCGTTGCTTGACTGCTTGCTTGCGTTGCTTGATTGCTCGATGCAATGGATTGATTGTTTGATTGCTCGATTGCTTGGTTTATTGATCTGCTGTGTCATTGATTGATTGATTGATTGATTGATTGATTGATTGATAGATTGGTTGATTGATGGATTGCTTGGTTGATCGATTGATCGATTGATCGATTGATCGATTGATCGATTGATTGATTGGTTGATTGATTGATTGATTCATGGATTGATTGATTGATTGATTGATTGATTGATCGATTGATCGATTGATCGATTGATTGATTGATTGATTCATGGATTGATTGATTGAATGATTGGAGTACCGAACCAGGAGGACAGAGGGACGCATAGAAAATTAAATGAAGAGATGCAAGCGGTCAACTTGTTTGATAGCTCTTTACTTTTAACCTTGCTAAGAGATACCATCTCGTGCTGCAGTGTCCTTGATACTTCGCCTCGTTGCTTTATGCTCAGGGAGGGAGGTGGGATTCTTCCACAATTTGTGGATGCCAAGCTGTAGTTGTGCCGGGGCGCACATGTCGGCAGCTGCACGTGGTGCTGCTGCTCATCGGCCACCGCCGTTTCGGTGCTCCGGCCTTCTGCGGCGCATTGCCGATGGCTCCTTTGTGCTAGGATTCGTCACAGCTTTTGCCCTGCTCTGGCTCTTGTTTGATTCGGATAATCAGGGGTCAACATGCCTTGGAGAACTAGAGTAGGGACTGCTTTCGTGATAGGAAATGATTCACAGACTCATGATGGACATAGCCAACCTGGAGATGCATTGAGTAGCAAGTCTCCTCATGAACCATGTGCCACGGATCCTGTTTTAGATGAAGCAAGTGGACAGAAGATGACAGATCTTGGAGTTGACACTCCTGACTTTGATGAAGTTGCCGGCCTTGGAACTGGACCCAACAGTGCTCCAGACCTTTTTGGGCTGGGAAACATGAAGCCAGGGTGGTGGCGTGAACCTCAGGAGTCTTCAGATCTTGACAGCGGTCGCAAGAAACAGAAACTGTCTCATGATGCTTCAGATCTTGGTGCAAGACGCATTGTTTCAGGGCCAGTTCTCTCCGACAGTAGTTTTTCACAAGCTCTTGCTTCCTCCTTCAGTGTTGACATGTCCAATGATGCTTTGCTCATGCCTCGGAGGGAGATTCCACCCAGATGCTCCCCGAAGTTTGTACAGAGTGCAAGCATCATCTGAGGACAGCTGGAACGTGGTTGGAGAAGGAGATTCCTCGGGGGCGACCAAGCATGAAGACTTGCCTGGTGTGAAGTTGGAAGAGGGACCTCTGCTGCCTTTTGCTGACCTCTCCCAAGCTGAACCCATTGAGATTGGGGACAGCTCTTCAGATGGAGCTTCTGATTCGGATGACAGTTCAGCTGAAGAAGATGCTATGGTGCTTGCACGTCCGGCAGCCAAAGTGGTTGCGCTTCCCAAGTCGCGATTTGTGAAACATGTTCAATCAGGTTTCATTCATTTCCTGGATCCAGTCATGGACTCTTGTGCCGCCAAAACGTTGGCATGTGGAAAGATCCTGTCACCCAAGTTTTTGGAAACTCGAGACGTTGTTGGCTTTTGTAAGCTATGTAGAGTTCATGCGATTCGGCGAGGGTTCTTATCTTGAAGGAAAAAGATTCACGTGCAGAGGCCGTGATTGAGGGTGAACCCCTTTCTGTCGTTGAGTGCACAGTGCTTCAAGCCACAGGAGTTGGGCACAAGGTGCCTTTGAGTGTATTGCATGGGCATACACCTGACGGCTGCATGTGCGCCGATGGTTCAAGTGAAGCAGTCAGAAATGACATGGTCATTTTCTTGATGTCACACATAATCTTGAAGAACATGGGGGTTCATTTATTCGGTTTTGGTGCCGAATTTTGGACAAAAATGAACCCTCGAGTTTGCAAATGACATGGTCACTTTCTTGATGTCGCACATAAACTTGAAGAACATGGGGGTTCATTTATTCGGTTTTGGTACCGATTTTTGGACAAAAATGAACCCCCATTTTTTTCGGTGGAGTTCGGGGTTATGTTTGCTAACGTGTCGTAACGAAACCCCACCAGAATAAATCTGAAATCATTTGCTGAACAGTTTTGAAATCATTTTGCTCCAACTCTTGACGTCGGTTGTTGTCGATTCAACTCTTTGCTTTGCATTCAATGAGTTAATTGTTTAACACGTTTCAATTTTGATTTCTGCGCCTGATTCAGGAAGCCTCGACGCCATGGCTACCTTGATTGATTCGGAAGCTCAGTTCGCTCAAAGGGTCAAAGATGGAAACTTTTCCGCTCAGCTTAGCCGTGCCTTAGTGAATGCTGGATTGACCACCTATAACATCATGGCATATGCTCATGGTCAGCCAGGGAAGCAGATTGACGATGATGCATTCGAGTTGTGGTTCACGAATAACCTGTTGCCAAATGGTTCCATCCAAGATATCTCCAATGCAAAGAGAATCCTGTTCGAATCACAAACCTTAGTTCTTCAGGCCCTCAAAGAATCTTTGAACGTGCCAGAACCATCAGCAGTGAAGCGTGTCCCCACTGTGGAGAGGGAGACGAAGATGAGGGCCTTGAAGGCGAGGCTCAGAGGAGTTTTGATTGAAGGACACACAGAACCTGCGTATCAACTTTTAGATGCCTGTGCCACCATGCAGCATTTGAACGAGCTTAGATACATTCCACCAGAGAAGTGCATTTCACGAACCCATGAAGTGATGCACCACAAAGATCCCGCTAAGCAACTGGAAGTGTCAGCTGACAAATTAGTCATCAAAGAGCACCAGAGCACTCCAGACATGGCGGCGTCCTCAGCCCTTCAGGTCCAAGAAGCACTTTTTCGAAGGGGGATCGCTTTGGTGTTTGCAGATTTGGTTGAGCATGAAACATACACAAGGTACATATCCAACCTTTTCAGCCATTTGCATCGGGAGCCACCACCAGGATTCAGCAGGTGCACGGTAAGTCAACTGATTGCAGCCGACCGTGCAGTTTTCCAATTGATGCTTGAAGAGAACATCAGACCTAAGAGAGACGAAACAGGAACTCTACCACTTGATGATGCACTCCTGCGGTCTTTGCATAGTTATCAAGTTTCCTTTGCATTGATGCCCTTGCCAGCCAAGAAGGAATCCAGTGCATCACATCCGAAGAAGGCAGTGCAGCAGCAGGTGACGCAGACCACTGCCAAGGTGAAGACGCAGTTCATCAAGCAGGCGTGGAACAAAGGCAAAGGATATGGGAAGTCAAAAGGAAAACCAAGAGTACCGGCATCAATCCACAAACTTGGAGGTGTAGCTCAAGATCCTGATGGAAACCCAGTTTGCTATCCATAAAATTGTGACGGATGTAGTGATGCCCCGGACGGTGGGCAGTGCAGACGTGGAAGGCACGTTTGTGCCAAGTGCTTTGGTTTGCGCCCGATTACCCAGCATGAGGCTAAGTCAGCCTGACTAGCCGATCCAAAGCCCAATGCATCCGAGCCCAAGGTTTCTCAGATGGAGGAGCCAGTGATTGAAGCATTCGAAGACCATGCAATTCAGCCTAGCCTTAATCCACTCAAGGAGTGTTCGCATGCTGACAATCCTCAACCAGTTTTCCAGTCCCAGTGCAAACATGTCAACAAGCAACATGTTGGTTTTCCTTCCAGTGATTCCAGTCGCTTTGTGAACCAGTTGCCAAGCTCCCCACTTGCACAGGCCGAGAAAGCTTTGCCTCCGGTGGATGCATCTCTTTCGAGTGGGAACTCATCGAGCCATTTTCCGCAGTGCCCGATAGTGGTCGAGGTGTTTTGTGGGACGGCCCGTGTGACAGCTGCGCTCAAGGCCGAAGGAATTTCAGGAGCCTTTGGAGTTGACCATGACATATCCAAAGCCATTTCATCAGCACGCAAGCTTGACCTAACCCTCAAGACAGACCAGCGATTGTTGATGCGTTGGATCACTTCAGGTGTGGTCAAAGGGTTGTTCCTAGCCCCACCTTGCGGCACGTGCTCCTTAGCCCGGATGATTCAGCTTCGTGATGCCAAAGGTCGCCGTATCCCGGGGCCAAAGCCCCTTCGCTCCTAGGCTTGGCCTGAAGGCCTCCCGGGACTATCTCGACATGATCGAGAAAGAGTTTCAAAAGCAAACAAATTGTATGCGTTCGTAAGTGAATTGCTTCAAGTTGCGCACCAGCGCCACATCATTACTGTTGTTGAAAATCCCAAGAACTCATTATTTTGGTTCACAATCTTTTGGAAGAACAAGGGTATGCCCATGACCTACATAGCCCACCAGGCTTGTGCCTATGGCAGTCAGAGACCGAAATGGACACTTCTGGCCTGCAATCACAAGGCCTTTGCAGTCATTAATGCGTGCTGCCCAGGTGAATCACCCTTTCACGTGCACAAACCGTGGGGATTGACTGATGGACCCAAACGTTTTGCCACGTCAGAGGAGACAGCATATCCCCATCCATTAGCTAAACAAATCGCTAAATGCTTTGTAAACGCCTTTGTGGATAAAGGTTGGAAACCCCCTCCAATAGAGTTTGATGCCAGTGACACGTTGCCACCGCTCAAAAAGATGCGAGCAGTGGTAGGATCGCAACCTAAAGCCGCTAGGCTTCCGCCCTTGGTGCCTGAGCACAAGCACATCATCCTTGTAACGGGTCCAATTGACCTGCTGTCCAGGCCTCCGGTCTTGCCCATGCAGCGGCTAAAGGCACCTTATCAGGTTCCGGCAGGCTGTTCTGCGCCACTCAGTGCCGTGCCCTCAGAAAGTCAATTGTTGCGTAGTACTCCAATCCGGATAAATGGGGAAGAATTTCTTCAACAAGTTTGGGGTGTACCATTCTCCAAAGGTGAATTCATAACAGAGGCCGTGAACAAAGGGCACCCCAAAAGTTTTTCGGCATCGCTACCCAAAGTACTCGCGGAGGCTGTCGTCAAAAATTTTGGGAGCAAGAACCAACTTCACTTAGCCCAGCAACGAACCTCTTGGTTCAAGAAATGGCTGCACATTGCAAACACCCTCCAGGTGGAGGAAGAGGAGTTGAAAAAAGGTTTGCCTCCACATGCATCCGCAATCCTAAAACCAAAAAGGATATTGCTGTGGCGTGCCATGCTTGAATCGGTTGGTTATAGTGACCTGGGAGTGGTGGATGAAGTTTGTGAAGGGGTGGAGTTGACAGGAGACATCCCCCCATCAGGAATTTTTGAACCCACCTTCAAAGCAGCTGAGCTAACAGTGCAATCTCTAATGGCTAATGCCCAAGCCGATAGACTTGCCATTTTCCACAGTTCCCGCACTTCAGGTGATGCTGACATCGACCAGGAGGTGCTCTCCAAGACCAGATCAGAAGTTGAATGCGGATGGGCCAGAGGCCCAATAGCTTTAAGTGAGTTGCCAGCATCAGCAGTGGTAAGCCGTCGATTTGGCTTGAAGCAATCCTCGAAGGTTAGACTTATCGACGATATGTCGGGCAGTAGAATCAACCAGACGGTTCAGGCTTTGGAATCTCCGAAACCTCAGGGTACCGACATGATAGCTGCTTTAGTCCTTGAAATCCTTCAGGTTGGTCAAAACGTTCCGGTGACTGGACGATCGTTTGACATGAAGGCTGCTTACAAGCAGTTGCCGCTTTCTGAGAATGCGCTGGGTTTGTCTTATGTAGCCATTTACAATCCTGAGACGAGAGAGCCAGAGCTTTATCAACTGTTGGCTGCCCCCTTTGGAGCGACGAGGAGTGTGTATACCTTCTTGAGAACTGCTGCTAGCATTTGGTATCTTGGATCGGCCGCGTTAGCGGTCATGTGGACGCATTTCTTCGATGACTATGTTGCCTTCGCCCCCAAAAAGCTTAGAGGAATCCACTTCAAATGTTGTTCAACTGTTCTTTCGTATACTCGGATGGACGATTGCTGAAGATGGTTCGAAAGCCCGAGGTTTTGCTGAGCACTTGGTGGCCTTAGGCATTTGCATTGATCTTTCCCAAGTTGACAGTGGTTGCGTTCGGTTCACCAACACCGAAAGAGAGTCCTTGAGCTGGTCGAGACCATAAAGGGTTTCTTAGAGGCTGGTTTCATTACAATTGCTGATGCTCAAAAACTTCGAGGCAGGATGCAGTTCGCAGATGGCCAACTCTTTGGAAGGGTTGGCAGCCTTTGCATGCGTGCCGTGACCCGACATGCCTTTGAGCACGGTGCCGGAAAATTTGACAGCCAGTGTCGACGAGCCTTGGAACGTTTTTCCCATAGTTTACAGTTTTCTCCTCCTAGGTTAATCAAACCAGCAGCAGCTGAGACGTGGTTCATTTTCACGGATGCAAGCTTTGAGCCACAAGAGCCTTATCCCTTTTGCTGTCTAGGTGGTGTTTTGGTAAATGCCGGTGGAAAGGCGGTTAGCTTTTTCTCAACCAAACTAGACGAAAGCCAGTTGAAGGCTTTAGGATGGGGTGATCGCAAAACGGTAATTTTTGAAGCTGAACTTCTTGCCCTCATTGCTGCCATAGTTATTTTGGAAAGAGTAATTTTAGGTTCCCTAGTTGTGTGCTTCATTGATAATAATTCTGCGCGAGATGTTGCGATTTCCGCAGCTGCCAGAAACGAATGTGCCAATCTCCTGCTTGATAAACTAGTCACTGTCGAGATGTCGTCAAGTGGTTATTTTTGGTTCGCTAGAGTCCCATCGCCCTCGAATATCGCCGATGATCCTTCTAGACAGAAGTGCGATGATCTACTCAGCTTGGGAGCAAAACCTGTTGACTGCCAAGCTTGCGTTGCATCCATCATTGCAGAGAATCTCGGTTAAGAGGGGTGAGAAGCACGAAACGAATTTTCGGCATACGATGCTTGCCTTCTGTTCAAAAACTTTTCTGCATCCTTTGCACTTCCTGATTCAGCCTTGTGTTCGAGCCAAGATTTTCGAAGCCGACACGCGAGAAAAAAAGAGATCTTGCAGCTTGAGTCTTGTGAGTGTGTGCACTGCAGCTAGCAAGGTTCTAAGTAAGCAAGCGGTCAACTTGTTTGATAGCTCTTTACTTTTAACCTTGCTAAGAGATACCATCTCGTGCTGCAGTGTCCTTGATACTTCGCCTTGTTGCTTTATGCTCAGGGAGGGTGGAGGGTTTCTTCCACAAATTGTGGATGCCAAGCTGTCCCTCCCCCACTTCGTTCCCACCCAGCTTGGGTCCTTCCTTGACGGGGTGAGAAGCACGAAACGAATTTTCGGCATACGATGCTTGCCTTCTGTTCAAAAACTTTTCTGCATCCTTTGCACTTCCTGATTCAGCCTTGTGTTCGAGCCAAGATTTTCGAAGCCGACAGATGAGACCGGATCATCCCAAGTCACCGCGAGAAAAAAGAGTGTGTCGCAGCTTGAGTCTTGTGAGTGGTGCACTGCAGCTAGCAATGTTCAAAGTAAAGATGGTTAGGTAGGTAAAGACCAGGGCATGGGTAGATGGGTAAATAAATAAACCAGCAAATCTATCACAGAACAAGGCACGGACCCACGGACAGACCAAGAGACAAACAAACGGACAGACCCAGACAGACCCAGACAAACAAAGCGATGGATACATAAATCCAAAGTCAGACGGAGAAGGAGAAATAGGTAGGTAGATAGATTGAAAAATAAGTAAGCAGACAGACAAATAGATAGATCGACAGAAAGACAAATAGAGAGGTAGATAGACAGATAGACAGACACATAGACAGATAGACAGATAAAGAGATACGCAGATAAATTTAGAATATAGATAGATTCAAAAATTGAAAACAAATAAATCGATAAATGCACAGAGACAATGAAACAAAAAGTGCACAAATAGAAAATTCCGATCTATACAGAGTCAAAATGAAGGAACCGACAAGCAAACAGGTTCCAGCGGTTCTGGTCGCATGTCCGTCTTTCAGTGAATAGTTTTGCCATCCATGCATTGCAGTGCAGCCGGCTTCGTTGCCATGTAGGTTTGCTATTTTAGAAATTTATTATGCTGTCATGGGTACCTGTGGGGTATTTTTTACGTGTGATTCTTTTGTCATCCTACTTGTTTGTCATTTGTACACGGAATGAAAATATATTGTATTTGTATGTGTGCATGTAAGTCTCCGCGTTTTTTCTTGTATGTGCACATGTGCTTGTCAGTCTTTGCGTGCATGTGAACGTACCCAGTTTTGAACGTTGGATGCGTCTTGTCCCTTTGAAAAACAAATGGTTGCGACCAAAAAATTGATTGACGCTTTTTATACACGTTCCACAAATGTTGGGTTGCATAACATGGCTGATTCCCAAATTTACAAATGGAAAACATTTTTTGACCCTTTCTTGATACATGTGGAATTTATGGGCCTACCTGGTGCTGATGTCGGCCTTGCGTTGCATTGAACAGTTCTTGTTTGCGCGGTTGACCAACTGCATTTTTGCCAAACTGCACATATTTCAATTGTACTTGGATGCATGAATTGATATTTTTCATGAACCTTTGTTGCATATCTACTTGATTGTACTTGCAAACAGTTGGTCCCAAAACCAGGCTCAACATTTGTAGGCAAAACTTACTATTCAGGGACAACAAACACAAGATAGATTGCACATTGCGGATGATTTCACTTGTTTTTTTGTTTTTGGGTTCAGTTTTCGTGCTCCAGGATACCTTTGCCGCCTTGAACAGGAGGCGTTTAGAATTTTCCCATGGAGACAGGGGCCGTCCCTGCGGTCCCTCGTGCCAAATTGCCCGCACATTTCAGCCTTCCAGGCCGGAGATTTCAGGTTTTTGTAGGCCGACTTGGCATTTCAACATAAGTGATTTGGCGGTGACAATCAGAATGAATACAATCTAAGTATATCTACAATCTTGAATGAATCTGATTCATTTTTGTCAAAATTCCTTGAGCATGAATGTGCAATTGCACGTGCTGCAAAATACGGAGGAAAAGTGAGATGCCGTAGTTGCACTGACTATTTGGAATCGAATCCACGGCCGACGCAAATCCAGGCTGGAATATTGCCACTGCAGCCCAGAAAGGAAAAGGGATCGGCGGATTCTCCCAAGAGGCAGGAAACTTTTCTGTTAAGGGACTGGTCATGATGGCATTGGCTTTGCACTTGCAATTGTTTTGGAAGAAGTGAGAAATCTGATTACTTATCATGTATGTTGGATTTGCAAGTTGTCATCACCTTGGAAATTTGCGAATCTAACCTTTCTTTGGAGTTGTGGGTGTTTCCAATGCAGCGAAAGGCGGTTTTGGTACTTTGAAAGTGAATACCGGTTTCGTTCCCCAAAGAAGTCTCAGAGACTCTCTATCTTCGAAATGAGAAAAACAAGAATTATGAGTCTAACTCTAACTCTAATGAGTAAGAGTATCTTCTAACGAGTCTAACTCTAACTTAGTTTGCCGAAGCTTCCACTCGAGGCCAGAGGAGATGGCCTTTGGAAACTATGCGCTGGGATGGCTTTGGGTGGTGCTTGTGCATTGAGGGCCTATGGCAAGGCGCTAGAAATTCGAAGTTTCTTCCAGTTGACGTTAGGACTTCATAGGACCTCTTAGGACCTCTTAGGACCTGCTAGGATGCTGTGGAGAGGTCCAGGCTTCCAAATGAAAAAGCAGAGAGGTCCAGTGCACGATTTCAAAGGTGTCAACTCAACTTTTTGTGCAGGGAATGGGCAAAGGTGGTAAAGGTGGATACAAGGCGCGGGTTGGAGACAAGGCAAGAAACTGCAAAGCAGAGCGCCTTGAAAATAAGTATGAAAAAGGAAACTCGTATTCAGTAAGCAAGTTGCACTGTAGCCAATATATCGAATTATTACTTAATGCTCTGATAGATCTTGACATTCTCACCCTTGAGGAGTTTCTGTCTTTGTACTGCTCGTGTCTTGAAGAAGTGCTGTGACACCATGCAGCGTCAGGGTGGTGGATATGGTGGCGGATACAGTGGAGGATATGCTGGTGGTAGATCCAGCGGTTTCAACGGCGGCTTCAACCGCACAAACGACATACAGAGAGCAACAGAGATGAAACGCTCTCGTGAGGCGGGGAGGATTGAAAAAATCAAGGACATAAAGAGAGATTCATCTCATCATTGTCAAGTTCAAAAAACTGTTTTTTTTAACCAGCCAAGACTTTTTTCATTCTTTCACTTTGGACTGGACTTGTTGTTCCTGGGTAAAATTGTGCAATTTTGGAAGTGACTCAGTTGGGACAGATGCTACAGCAGCTCTATCGAATCCATTCTGGCACATTTCGAGACTGCGATGTGACCTCAGGCTGACCAATTCTTTCAATTCCAACGAAGAATTGTTCAAAGAGGCTCACTTCATTTGCAGCATGACAAACAAAATGCACACAGTGCACTGGGTTGAATTCATGCAAGTTCCTTCCCTTTGTTTCTCACGGATTCTTCTTGAAAGCACCCGACACATTCGAAGGTGACACGCCTTTTTCTGAGAGGCACTGGATGGATGAGGAATCCAGGTACGCCTGAGATGCTGGTGGTGTAAAGCAGTGGAAATCCCATGATCTCAACATTTCTCAACTCAATTTACTCAACTCTCATCTAATGTTCTTTAAGAAATCAAAATGTGAAGTAAATTTTACTGTGTAGTATTTTGTGCTGAAGTTTGCAGTGGAAGGTTCACTGCACAAATGTGCTTGTTGACAGGCAACCGGCTTTATATTTGTGGAAGAGGGGGTAGGTAGAGTTTGCTCAGTTAGCTGTGTCGCCTAAAGTCTTGCATTCTTTTGTCGGGCTTGGATGATTGAAGGTCGATTGTCATGACGAGACTACATAATCCCTGCTTCATGTCATGCTGGGGGCATCCAGTTGACGGACTTCAACAGTGACATTTCCAAGTTGGGCTTCAATATTTCAACAATACATTTCAACACTTTTCAACATTTTCAGGAGACTGAAACGGGGTCCGCTGACCCAAGTCTTGTTGGCGCAGGTTGTTCAAGCAAGCGCACGTGTCTGCGGGCATTGACTTCAACAAATACGATGACATCGAGGTGCAAAATCTGTGAGAGTAGCTTCGATGTTCAATGTCCAGAATACTCACAGAATGCTTAGCTTTGATCATTGCTTGCATAAATGCATTAAGATCTGCTTACATCTATTTATCTATCTATTTATTTACTTATTTGTCTATTTATTTATCTATTTTTATTTTATATATCTTACTTATTTGTTTATTTACTTTTTTAGTCTTTTGGAAAACAATTCTTTTTAATTCATTGTGATGAAGTCAGAATTGAATCACATGCTTTCGACAGTGCGAACCAGTTTCAGAAGAAGATTTGAACTTTGCAATCTTTGAATTTCCTCAGTTTTCAAAAGTTTCGAGATGGAAGTTTGCCCATGGTGCGGTTGCAGTGCTAGGTGAAGACCCGTGGAGGATCAAGGGAAGAGACACCGATTGAGTCGTTTCAGGAGGCACACAAGCACCGGCACCGGCGCCAAGATGTTACTTTCTTCAGATCTTCTTGTGTTTTCGTAACAATTTCTGCAAGTGCGATAGGCTTGGGTTTCGGGTTGTCCCCTTCGCATCGCAACAATTTGCTTCGTTCCCCAAAGTTGGTTGCTTTGCTTGTCATGTCTTCCTCCGGATTACTGTTGTATATTATTCATGAACAGTGATGCACCCTCAGAGCAACCAGACATGTCTAAAGAAATCCAGAGAGACTTTCGTCCTGTTTGGATGACCCTTATTGGTGGGATGCAGTATCAGCACTGTGGTGATTGGGTGTCAAATACCTTCTACATCCTTCTACTTTCTTATTCATCTTTCAAGGTCAGAGAATTGGCGCATTTTGTGTGCAAAGACGTGTTGCATTTTACACCTAGGCTCAAAGGAAGTGCGGCTGTTGTCACTGACTATACAACTTGAAACACAGAGGTAGCCTAAGCCGCCTGACTTAGCAAAACGGCTGCAAACTTTCTGCTTGCTTCAAGTCTCGGTCCCCTTCAACTCCTCCCTCGTGGGTTGAATTCAGCGCAAGCGCTTCATTTTTGTCTATGACACCTTCCAAATGCTTTTGAAGATGAAAGTTCCGAGATCAAACGCGGCACGC
Source organism: Symbiodinium kawagutii (assembly GCA_009767595.1). Lineage (NCBI taxonomy): Eukaryota > Dinophyceae > Suessiales > Symbiodiniaceae > Symbiodinium > Symbiodinium kawagutii. The sequence continues at coordinate 131,863 of VSDK01002086.1, read as the reverse complement.
AGATTTACAAAGGAGCGATTCTTTCAGTCTATGCTAGGTCCTTCCCACATCAAACCGTTGAATTTGGAAATGTCCTGAATCATGCCCACCAGAGGCAACTATCCACAAAGCAACTTGCACCCATATTTCCAGACAACGCCTACATCAAAAGCTCGCATGACTGTACATGAAACTACGAGTCTAGGCCGAATGTTCCAAGTTCTCCGAACTCCAAACAGCAATCGAATACATGAAATAGATTAGGTGTTTACATGCGATACATCTAGCACATTTACACGGCACCGCATTTATCATTCTAGTCTGTTTGACTGGTTGATGTTCCATGCGCACCTGTGATGGTCTGTTTTCTCTGATGGGTTGGGAAGAAACGCAGAACGTAAAAGCTGAAAGCAAAAAGTGCTGTCAGAGCCGCAGTCTTCCTGGAATGTGTTGGGACTGCTGCACCGTCATTGAAAACAAGGGTTCTACAAAGATTATGTAAACTGTTTCTATTTTGTTAAACTGGAAAAGAATAAAAAACACAGTAAAGAAACTTGGCATTGTCATTGAAAGCTTTACCAGATGTCACATGCGCAGGCGTGTGAACGCTTCTCTTTGCCGGATGAACTCACTGCCAACATTGAGCGTTGCGGCTACAGCGTCCCAACTCCTGTGCAGAAGCATCTGGGTGTGCCGAAAACATGTCCTGTCATGGGCAGCATATGACACGCATGATCTCATTACGTTATGGACCGTTTGGCTCTTCATTCCCCAGATAGCTGGAAGCTATAGGGGTTCTTACTTCCCAAATAACAGGTCACTGTCGGCGAACTTTCTGGCTGAAGGTGCTGTGTGCCAGGTGCTGTCGGCAGGTGCTGTGTGCCAGGTGCTGGTGCCAGGTGCTGTCGGCAGGTGCTGTCGGCAGGTGCTGTCGGCAGGTGCTGTCGGGAGGTGCTGTTGGTGAAATGTGCAGGAATGTGCTGTGGCCAGGTGCTGTCGGCAGGTGCTGTGTGCCAGGTGCTGGTGCCAGGTGCTGTCGGCAGGTGCTGTCGGCAGGTGCTGTCGGCAGGTGCTGTCGGGAGGTGCTGTCGGGAGGTGCTGTTGGTGAAATGTGCAGGAATGTGCTGTGGCCAGGTGCTGTCGGCAGGTCCTGTGTGCCAGGTGCTGGTGCCAGGTGCTGGTGCCAGGTGCTGGTGCCAGGTGCTGGTGCCAGGTGCTGGTGCCAGGTGCTGTCGGCAGGTGCTG
>VSDK01002086.1:99156-114208 GCA_009767595.1 Symbiodinium kawagutii | reverse complement strand
GGTGCCTGCCGCGACCGTGGTGGCTTCCGCAACGGCGGGTTTCGCGACGGCAGTTTCCAACGCTCTCGTGACAGCTTTCGTCCCCGTGACAACGGCTTCAGTCGATACGACGATGACGACCTCTTTGACGAAGGTTTCCGTGGTCGCAGATCCCGAAGGACCGCATGCTTTCACCTCTAAACTTCCAAAGCATCTCAGTTCTTGTTGAATATTGTTGAATGATGGTTCTTTGTTGATTCTTTGAATCTTGTTTTTTCTTCATTTTGCGTTTTTTCTGATTCGCTGCAGCACCGATGATGACTACGACGACGATGACTATGGCGAGAACAATCGTGGCAGGGGCTTCAGCGGCTATCCCAGATCTGTGCCAGTTAATGGCCCGTGATGGCCTCGATGTCTCCAGATTTTGTGTTTTTTGCTTCGAGAACCAGATTGAAATGACAGTTTTTCAGAACAAATTTGTTGTCAAAAGGTTAATCAAGGTGAATCATAGATTCGGTTGCAGAGTTGCACATGGGACCATTGTTTTGTGTAAATCTTGTGGCCGTTTGGATGTGCTGCAAGATAAATGAGAATGTGTTAGGGCATCGCAATCGATTGCAATTCGGCGCTGATCTTTTAAGATCCCAGCGCCCGCTGGCGGGTATTTGGGCGGCAGGATTCACTTGAAAACAGAACTTCAACATGAACATGTAACAAACTTCAACATGCATTGAAAACAGAACAAGGATTGATAAAAACTGGAGATGTTGAGCGTTGCGTCAGCCGAAATTGAACTCCCAGACTGAGACGGACCACCGTATTCCTCAGTGAATCTGCATCAGACTCAGATACTCGAGCGAAGCTGTGAAGCTTCAGATCTCGCAGAGCCTCTCTGCTTTCCTCATCTCCTGAAATCTTCAGAAAGCTTTCAGAAAGTTCGCTTGTGAAAATGCCAAGCTTTGGACGACAGAACTATCACAGCTCAGGTGGAACTGCACGCCTAGAATCATGTTGCCATGTCGCATCATCTTGGGCATCACGTTGTGTCGAAGACTTTGCCTTGGTTTTGGCTTACAGCTGTCACCGGCAGCTATGGCTATTGATATTGCCTTCAAATGATGCAGGAACTAGCCCATGACATTTTAACAGGGATCAATTAATACATTTGAAGAATACCTATATGTACCTACGCATACCCATGCTATATCGACTGCGATCCAATCATGTTGCTTCACTTTTAGACTCTACAATAGCACCATGTTTTTTTTGTTGCCTTTTCTGTGCCGCTTCACTGAAAACACATGCTTTGCACATCACTTTGCTCTTCGATATGGCAGAAGGTGAGGTGCGATGTGTGGAGGTTGACGGTTGGCGGTCCATCCTCCCAGGGCACCAGGAGTTCTTGGTGCTCTTCGCGCACCACAACATGTACTTCAACATGAGGTGGTCCTTTGGGAACTTTCACACTGACCAAATCTCAATTCTCAACGAACATTCTCAGCTCATTCTCCTTTGCTTCCATTTTTGATCTGGGGGATGTGCATTGGGCAGTTTGTAGGTTCCAAGAACTGGAAGCACTCGCAGCACTTCAAGGAGTCACGCGAGAAGAACTCTACTTGGAGGTGCTTCATGGTGCTGCTGAATCTTTAGGCGTCATTCTCCCAATTTCTTCCGCAAATTCTTCCACAAACTCTTCCATAAATTCTTCCATAATTTCTTCCACAATTTCTTCCATTTTGATTTGAGAATTCAAACATATAGTTCTCACATGACCAATTGGTACCACACCACTTCAAAGAATCACATCCTTGCCCTTGGCAAATAAATACTTACTCCGTTACATTTTGGGACATGATGATCCATCTTGCAGTTTTGTGCTGCTGGCGAGTTGCCCAACTTGAAATTTCACAGGAAGGACTTAAGTTCATTGCAATTTAGCAGTTTCTTTAACAGAGAAATTTATAAATTACACCTACACAGATTATAAGCCAGCCGTCTGAGCAAAAGCTGACAATTTGCGAAAAGAGAATTCGGGGGTTTGGGGAGGCGCCGGGAATTTTGTTTTGCACTCGTTTTTGGGAGGGCAAGGAACCCATGGATCTTGTCAGCTACTGGGCTTCCTGTTGGGCACATCTTGTCGCATCCCACGTTGGCGCCATCTTGGGCGATCTGTGCCCCACCCATCTTCACCCCATGTTGGAGGCTCAGCCCCATCAGAGTGCTCCATTTTCATGGCGGTTTCGGACTCAAATGTTGCGGTAGATTACCACGGCCTTCACCATCTACGCGCGCCCCATAAAACGTAGATTGTGTAGACCACACAGTCGGCTGTGTTGGCCCAATGTTAGGCGATATACGGCTTGCTCCGTGGTATCTTGGGTAGGTCTCAACAGCCGATTTGCACCTCACCACTGCCAAGTGATCACTGTGCTAAGTGTACGTTTTCATGCGGTTTCTACGCTCACACGCACCCTTATTCGACGTGATTGATCTATGCAGCCCTTAAAACCTCCTTCCTCCACACCACATGTTGAGTTCGACGAGCACATCGCATTTTGCCCTTCCATCCCTTCCTCCATCCCTTCCTACCACCATTCACAAACAGACAACTCACGCTATTTGGCTGCTTCCACTGCTTACCCATGGCTTTCGTTTCCACGCTCTAAGGTTTATAATTTTACATTTACTTTGGATTCTTTTTCTTCAAGATACTTTTTACATCTTTTTACTTATTTTGCTTCTTCATTTTGACAAAACTCTTCATTACTAAGTTTTTCAGCTAGGCACCTCCAACAGCGTTGGACGCTTCTCCTTCCGTGCGGGTGCGTTTGCGGCAGGCGCGGGACGCATCCGAACCATCACTGGTTTCCACGGTGAAAACTGTCCTTTTCCCATGAATTTGTTGACGTTGTTTTCAACACACTAAACATAAACAAACTATGTTGGTAACAATTTGAATCAAAGGAAATTTGAGTTTTTGCGAAGTTGTTTGGCGACAACTTTGAAGCGAAACCTGTGCAGGAGGACGTTCGACGGATTTGTGAGCGGTCTGTGCTGGTGAAGGCGGAGATCTTGGATCCATGTGAAAGCCATGAGTTTTCACAATTTAGGGACTGGCATCTTGATATATTAGAATTGTATTCATTCCATTCATTATATTGGTTACATTCATTACATTCATTATATTCATTATTGTAAGTTGCATTAAATAATAACAAGTTCAAGTTGCATGAAATTTCATATGATTTGTTTTCTTCGGATGTATTTTGTTTTTCGCTGCCAGGCAGTGTTAGAAGTCTGGGCACTTGGTTCCAGCTGCGCAGAGGCAGGAGCTGCAGCTGGAGGAACGCGTGGTTCAAAGAGCTGTGGAGGCCGTTCGAGGAGCGACAGCACAGGAACTACGAAGGCAGAGACGTCGAGTTTCGAGACTTTCGAACGAGGATGACTAGGATGACGAAATGAGTAATCTTTTGAGTTTCGAAATTCGAGTTTCGAGAAACGAAGTGAGTTTCGTGAAGTGAGTTTGGAGATGCAGAGTTCTCCAATTTCTTCACAGAGCACTCCTTTCTTCACCATATTCCATCCATGTTCCATCCATATTCCATGCACGTTCCATTCATCCATTATAGATCTTACTGCATTCTTCACTGTGCAGATCTGAAATCCTATTCAAGACGTAACGTTTGAGTCTTTTGAAGTTGACACGTTGCCCTGGGGCTCAAGTGCATGTTTATTCTTATCTGAATCACTACCTTTCGTTATATTCATATTCGGCCGCTTCCTTGGATTGTAGAAGGCATTTTCAACTCTGAAAATTCAATTTGGATCTGCAAAATTTGGTCAGCAATGCTTTCACGTCATGGAGTGCACTTTGGTTTGCTGCCCGGTCTCCTGTTGTGAGTTCCAAGGTCATGCAGATGCCAACTGTGGATGACTTAGATTTGCACAGCTTTTCTCATGGAACTTAAACAGAAAACACAAAGAACAGAACAACATGCGTAGAAAATGTGTAGAAAATGTGTAGAAGCTAAGTGTAGAAGCTAATTGTAGAGTTTCTTTTTGGAGTTTAGGGAGCTCTGTGCTTTTTGGAGGGCGAAAAAGGCTCGTTCCCAGGAAGTTCCCACGGAGTTCCCGTGGCTTCGTGGCGTGCTGAGGACGGGAGCACTGCGGTGCTTCCTGCGCGCGGCTTGCGGCTCCAACACATGGAGAGCCGCGAAGAGACACCACTCGACTCCAATGCGTTTGCATCTCAATGAGTTCACGTTTTTTCTAAAAAAGAAATGATCCGATGTATTTTTTTATATATCTCATATGTGTGTGCATGATATTAGATTCGTATATTTACTATGTAGAGTTTTTTTGTATTTCTCTTAGTTTGACTTCACAGTTTCTCTTCCAAAAAACTGCTGTTTCTGAGGTCAACTTCGTGTGGGGAGTCCAACGTCTCTGATTCCAAGGCTGAGAGTCCAGAAGAAATGCAACATGAAGAACTTGTCATGATTTTTTTTGCATTCTTGTCAAGACAGTCTTGTCTTTCATATTTTTTGAAGGAATTGTCTTGACAGAGAAGTTGTTTGTGGACTCTCTCTGTTTCCTGGGCAGGAGCAGGCCTCCAAAGCTGTACAAAAGAGGTCGAAACCTTGCAGCGAGGTAAAAATAGGGAGAGATTCTGAGAGACTAATGTGAGGGTATGAGAGATGTTTAGGGAGATGTTTTAGGTAAAAATAGGGAGAGTATTGAAATGTAAGTCGAATGTGATTTTCGAATGTTACATTCCTAATGTCATTCTCTTTGAATTCTGCGGCTTGTCTTTCCGAGCTCGAGGCGAAACCAGCGGAATGTGAAAATGCCGAAGCTGGAAGCCCAGAGAGGCTCGAGAGGCTCGACGATGCACAAAATGAAGTTTTTCCTCAAAGTTTTTCCGAAACTTTCTATGCGCATTTTGTTTGCACATTTGCACACTCCTTTTTTTGCACACTTTGTGTCAAGCTTGTTGGAGACTGAAGTCCGTGGGCATCCTGGAGTAGGAACGTAAACCAGTCGGAAGTATGATTTCGATGAATTTCTTAGAGCTTGAGGTATTCGCATCGAAAAGTATAGATAAAGAGTTGCTCATTGATGCGACTTTGTTCTTGTTTGTATCCTTATTGTCACTGCGACCATTGTGACCTTTGCGACTCGTTGAAGTACTGAGTTGGTGGCATTGTGATTTCGACAAAGAGTTGAGTTCATTAAGTTGTTATCTTGGAGCTGGGCTTTGCCAAGGTCCTGTGCTCCACCACTGCAAGTACAGGCCCGCGCGCGGGGCATGCGGGGCTTTGCAGTGAGGAAGTTGGAAATGTTCGTCAAAGACATTCACACAAGCGGTTCGTACCTAGCTGAGTTTCAATTCGCGTCAGCCAAGAAGTCAGGGCTTATCCCAGACTCCGCAGCTGCCGGATGTTCTCCCAGGTCTTCCTTTTCGCTTTTCTAACTTTGGTCATTTCCGTTGAGATGGATACGTCTTTGAGAAAGGCTGCACTCCCTGTACGACAAGAGTCTCTCCCTTGGCGTTCGTATCTCCACAAAGTTGTGGTGTCAGAAGCATCAGGTTGGAAGTATAGACCTTTGGGGACTCTTAGACTACTCCAGACATCTCCAGACATCTCCAGACATCTCCAGACAGAAGCAAATCGATTCAGCTTAGATTGAGTCCTTGTGAGCTGCAGGAACAGAATGAGAGGAGCATTCAAAAAGTGGCTGCTTGGCGACACATTTTCTGAGAACATGAGATTCTTTAGATCTTTCCAAAGCTCCAGCAAAGAAATTTGGCAATGAAAAAGAAGAAGTTTGAAGAACTTCAGCTTAGGGAAGAAACAGGTTTTGCAAGGAAGAAGCTCGATTCTTTCCAAGGAAGAAGTCGAGAAGCTCTTCACCGAGGACAAAACAACAGTTCGAAGCCTAGCGGATTGAAGCAAAGTGAATTCCTTGGAGACTCACACGGAGCTATCCCAGATGTCAAAGCCTCTCTTTTCCCCTGATCAAGGTGATGATCCGCAACATCCCAAGCTGTCACTTGGTAGAAGAAAGAGAGGTATTTGGTTGTGCACAATTTCAGTTTGGGTCTTCCAAGCAGCACGTTCTGCAACATTCTGCAATTTTGAAACTACAGACCTCCGTGAAGAGTTTGTGTCACCGGGCTTAGTGGTGTTGGACATGAGGAAAACCAAAGTGTCCAAAGGCACAAAGAGAAACATCAGAAAGGTAGAATTTACGAAGGAAGCCTGCATTCTCCCAGGCTATAATTGTGAAGAGTTCTTGAGCGACGTCATCGTTCAGCACTTTGACAGTTCCTTTGTTTTGCCCTCAGACAGATATGAAGACGAACCTGAACATACTTACAGAATTTCTCCAGAATTCCATGGATGACCTCAGTAGACTGGGTTTGTTGCTCTTGTCGTACAGCAACAGTTTTGTGCTTATGTTTTTGGACGTTTGAGTTCAATAGCGGATTCATGTCAGGATTTCTTCTATTTGCCCATTGACTTCAACACCAAGCGAAATCGTGGGTATTGCTTCTGGGCATTTTTGAGCATTTCTTTTGCGCATGGCGACGTCTTTCCGCTTTTACTCAGACTCTTGACAGCTGGCATGTTGGTGAAAGCTGTGAACGGTATGTTGTAGCACTCAGGGAGGGATTTTACAGTAGCACAAAATTCCTATCACCCTTGAGCACTCGAAAATGCTAACCAATATCGACATGTGAAAACATGTCAACATGAACTGAATTCTGGTTTCTGTGAATTTCTGTGATTTTCTTTCTCTCTGAGGCTTCTTGAACTTCCACAGCAATGAAATCGCAAAGGACTTTGTTCGGGCCTTCCACGGGCAGAGCCTCACACGGTGCCACAGGGATGTTGTTTGAACATGTTCGAACCGCTGCTCGAACACCAAACCACCATTAAGAGTATGAAATCTCATCAAAATCGATCAGAATCACAGATGAACATCCTGTTTAAGACTCACAGTGCTTAGATGGGCTTAGCTTTTCCAGTGAGACTTCGTGCCAGGTACTCCACCAAAAAGATCTTGGAGATTTCTCCTGCTGACACCCAGGGCTTGAAAGAGAATATGTCCAAGTCTGAGAAGTGCTCGTCAAATGCAGATTGCAGATGATTGCAGATGATTGTAGGGCTTACTCCGTAGCAGCCCGCCATTGCTGGCGTAGCTGGAGAAAGTGAAGGCCATTGCCGGTACCAAAAAAGCAGGTTCACCAAAGGTGGTCCCAGGCGCCCCTGCCGTCGGCAGATTTGAATGTATGAAATGTATTGAAAATGTATTGAAATGTTGCATTGGTTGCATTCCTCTCTATGATTTGTATGCATTTTCTCTCGCATTTTTTCTTCATAGTTCTCTAAGATTCAAATTTCCTCTCATCTTTTCTCCAAGGAAGGTTTTCAAGCGTCAGATGCTGAGATCTTCTTAGCTTAATCTTCCGTATGTCACTTCTCGGATGGATTTTCTTCAGGTGTCAAGCCTCGAGTGGGCACCTTAGGGATGCAGCTCTTGAAGTCACCTGTCTTGTCTGCACAAAAAACACATCTATTGTGACATATTGTGACATTCCAAGGTGAAGAACCAGTGGTTTCGGCCCATGGTCTTCGGATTGAAGGAGGAGGATTACAAGAAGCTTTGCGAATCAGACTGAGCCAAGTTGGCCTTGGGGAATTTGACGGAAGTTGTGTGACAGTTGGACATTGCACAAGCTAAGCAATGTGACTTTTCACACTGCGTTACGTGTCTTTCTGGCCTGTCCCAGACCTGGACACACACACATCATTGGGGGGCTGGACTGCCCAGTGTCCAAGGGAAGATGTCAAGTGTCGTTAAGATGTCGTTAAAATGTCGTTTAGTTATTTTAACGATTGTTCGCTTTGTCATTATGTTGATGTCATTGGAACCTCAGAGCGAAACCCCACTGGGCCCAACCCTGCGAAGACACGAGTGCGTGTCTTAGAGAAATCGTTAAGTGGGGCAGACTTGAAACAGTTGCAACTCGATTTTTTAAAAACACAGCGAGTTTTGACAGCAACATGACAGCACAAGTTTGCAGCTCGTTTGCCCCGTGCACAAGTTGCACTTATTATCTCTGCATATCTCTGAGCCTCTCGTCATCTCTCTCCCTGAGAGACTTGGTGAAGTGCAAGGAATTTATTGAGGACGGCTAGGTCCCCGACAGCAGCCTAGCGTGTGATTCCATAAGCAAGGGAGCTTCCATGCGCGGTTCCAAGCGAAGTCGCTGAATTCTGATACTATGAAGGTTTGTAGGGATCTGGAAGATGAATAACGATGAATCGCAAAGTGATGATCATAGACCTACATAGTGCACACCATTCTAGTAATTGCTACGAACCCCAGCACGATCAATGCTGAAGTTGCTGTTGCATACCCAAACATGTTGATTGCAGGTCCCATATTGGTGAAACTTTGAAAGAGCTAGCAAGCCAGAACAACTTTTCAAGAGAGAACTAAAAGAAATGAAAAATAAAGAGAAATGAAGAGAAGTGAAAGGAACAGAGAAGACTTCTCATACTTTTTGGAAAAGAGAAGACTTCCATGAGACGGAAAGCATTTTGCGTAGCATAGTTTTTGGAAAGCATGAGACTTCTACGGAAAAGAGAAGACTTCCATGAGACTTCTACGGAAAGCATTTTGCGTTCACAGCAAAGGCACCAGCTTGGAGCTTCGAAGCACATTGCCTCCGGCTGGTGCTTACGAGGTTGAGCTTCCCCATTTTGCCATTTGCAAATGCTTTGCAAATGCTTCACATGCTTCAGGTTTCTTCAGATACTTCACATGGTTGAGATGCTTCACATGATCCATATGCTCAATTCAAGCTGATTTAGTGTGGAAAGTGTTTGGAATGATCGATCCCTTGCTGTAGACTTGCAAATGGCCCAGTCTTTTTGAAAGCTGCCTGACCAGGGGTTCCTTATTTCAAGGGAATGACTCTTGCAGCCAGAACAACACAGAGGATTTGAATTTGATCATCCGCACATGCACACAGAGGTGCCATCAGATCCTCAACTCGCAAGTTGTTCGAAAGTGCACCTTTTTTGCGGAGGAGCTTAGAGCTGCTTCTGCCACCTGCACCGCAGGGCCAAGATTCGGAATGCTTCACACAGATCTGACATTGTTTCTGAGACGTTTTCGCTTACGTTGCTTTTACATTTCGAAGCTTGATTGCAAGAAATTGATAATATCGAAGTTCTGTGTTGATGCACCTTGGACTTCTCCGCCCGATCTTCACAACCTTGAAGATATTTGATCATCCAAGTGGCCACTGGGTTCACTCTGTCGGAATAAGAAGTGGAGAAGTGGAGAAGTTCAGTCGTGACATCTCTGAGCTTCTGTTGCCTGACTGTGAGCAGTGGGCATATCTGACAGGAAAGGCGTCAGGTACAGTACAGCGGTGCAGTCAGGTACAGCGTTCTGTTGTGATCTGCACAGATGCAGCTAGCACCAGACTGAGCTGTATAAACCCCAAAAATTTGTCGGGTTTCTGAAGTTCGCACTGTACACAGGAGTGTTTACTTTGGGCAGAAGGACACAAGATTTGTATGTAACCGAAGCCATAGGGAAGTACATAAGGAAATACATTGTGAAGTACATAATGAAGTACATGAGGAATCACATCCTGAGTACTTTGGGCAGTACACAAGATGCAACAGAAGCTATGAGGAAGTAAGGAAGTACATCGTAAGTATAATAAGAAGAGGTACACACTGTATAGATGTGTATAGTGTGCCAAGCATGGGGTGTGCACGGTGTGTGGACGGTGTTCTGTGTTTTGGCATGTCAAGGCAGTGAGAAATGTAGCGCTAGTCATTGCGGTCATAGTGGATTTGTGAAGCTACTGTTGTACCTGGCACTGTACGTAGATGTGCAAGGAATGTAGACTGTACCGATGTACATTTTCAGTAATTTAAATTCGAAACCGAACATCTTACAATCTGCCCATCAGTAAATGCTTCTTGCTCTGGTTGCTTGGAGTCGTGTTGCCTTGCAGCCTTAGCAGACACGGTCGGTGCGCACTTGCAACTGCTGCTTCAATGCTCGATGTAGCGTGTGCCGCAAAGCTGAAACGATCCTTTACATGAAGGCTCCGGAGGTGACTGGTCAGACCAGAGTAACTCAGAGTAACCTGGAACATGTTGAAGCTGGAGAGAAGTCTATTGAAAGCCTCAATTTCTCCACGTGTTTTCTGGGCTCGACTCAGGGAAGTCATGACATTTCTTGAGCTATCGGACAACTAGTTCCACTAGTAATGCAGGCACATCATTTGCTGCAAATGGGAACCATCAGACGTCATGTTTGGGACCGTGGATGAGACCGCATGATTCAACGAAAGCTTTGGAGCGGAGCTGTGTGAGGATCATTTCGCTGTATCCATAAGCGAATACAGTGATTCTCTCGCTTTCTCCGAATCACTGGGAATTCAGAGGGCACGGAGGCACTCCGGAGAACTGATCCCAAGAAGGATTGCAAAAAGGAAACCGCAAGGAGGAAATATGAAAGGAGAAAGAGGAGAAAGAGGAGAAAGAGTTGAAAAGGAGAAAAAGGAGAAAACGAATTGAAGAAATTTGAAGAATCTAAGGACGAAGAATTGAAAGAGAGAAAGAGTTGAGGAAGTGATTTGTGGAACTGATTTGCAACGCCACAAAAAGGGCCAAAGGCGAAGGCGGCACAAAAGGAAGCGCCTGAGCCTTGGGTGTGTCACGTCGACAGGCAGCGCCGAAAGTTCCTGGCACCGCCCACGACGTTGCAGATACGTCCGGACAGCGAGAAGCGAAGAATGAAACAACGAAGGAAAAAAGAAAAGAAGAGAAGAGAAAAGAACAGACACTTAGAATAAGAGAAGACACTTAGAATAAGAGAAGACACTTGGAATAAGAGAAGACAATTAGAATAAGAGAAAGAAGAGACATTACATAAGAGAAGAAAGAAGAAGAAATTACATAAAAGAGAATAAACATCAAAGACAAAACGAGAAGAGACGTGGAGGGAAGAAACGTGGGAAGTGTCAGCGACTTTAGTGCTCTGAGGCGTGGAAGCTTTCGGTCGCACTTTGACCATGGAGGCGACAATGCTCCGAAGTCGTTGCGTTTCAGCTCCAAACCTTCATGATATGCCGTGCCTTAACCTTGCCTTAACCTTGCCTTACTTGCCTTAGTCTGACTGTTGGAAAATAAATCAGAGAGAAATCTCGTGACGGCCTCAGAAACAAGGTATGTTCAATCGATTACATTCAAGTCAGTTACTTTTCCAGTCAAATACATTTCCAGTCAAATACGCTTCCAATTAATTCGATTTCAAATCAAATACATTTCCGATCAAATTCACCACATCAATCACAAGAAATCCGTTAACCAAATCAATCACAAGAGGTTCACATCAAACCCATTACAACAAATTAGCACATCAGATGCATGGCGCATCAACTTAACACATAAAATGCATCACACAACAAGTTAATCATGACTTCAAATCAATAACACAGCAAGTTAGCAAGTCAAATTAATCACACAACCAATAAGTACACCAAATCAATAAGAAAACAAATAATCACATCAAATCACTGACACAGCAGGTTAATTAACACTTCAATCACACAATGCTGACAACACTTCTTCAATTCAAAGGGGAACATGCACGCTCTCTACACTACAAGACCCTTGACCACGTCTAAGTACACAGTCTACCACTTCAGAATGTCAATGCCGTTTTGTCATGTACCGATCCTTTCTTATTTTCATGACATAGCACCCTCCCTTCAAAGCACTGCTACCTTTTGAACCATTGCCATTTCTGGTTCAGACAACTGGACGCCTCTGCTGGAAGCATTGCTTACCTTCTTCATATTCATGTATTCATGCATTTATGTATTTATGTATTTATGTATTTATGTATTTATGTATACTTTGATTTAGTTTAATTTATGTATATTTTAATTCTGATATGTGTTAAAGAAAAACATTTTTGTTTTCCATTGGAACACATTGCTCACCAAACTGCTCCCCCCAAGACTTGGCCGCGAAGCAATCAGGCATGGCATGTTTTGCAGTCCCACACAGAACCCATACCTATACATGCATATACAGACCTATACATACCTATATACGATATCATATATACCTATAACCTAAGAATGCGCAACTGTTTGGTTTGGTCAGTAAACTTCGTTCCTTGGGTCCTGCTTGGGTTGTGGTCCTGAGAACCCATGCGGTTCCCGTCGTCTTTGGAGATTCTTCTTGAAGCTACGAGAAGTTCAAACTCATTACACAGGTAGTCAACTTCGGTGAGTTTTGTTACAATTATGTCATGATTATGTCATTATTATATCATTTATTCACATTTTTCATTTGATTTTCTTTATATTTGATATACTTTATTTGGCCTTTTAAGGTAGGATGCAGTTCCTTTGCGCTCTTATTGCTGACTTGAGCAAAGCCCAAGTGTAAAGAAAAAAGGACGGAACACACACACACACACAAAACAAACATGGATTCAGGAGTCAAAAAGAACTGAGTTTTCTCAAACATGACTTAAAAGAAAATGAGTGGAACAAGAAGAAATAAAAGATGAGTTGGTCAGACTGTTGGTCCTTCTCTTCAGGATAAGACTCAAATCATGGAAGAAATTCGGCCACTGTTCGACGGAGATGAGGCAGGGTGGTGTGTTTGAAGCGCAGTCACAGGGCAAAACTCTGTTTCTTGGAGGTTGTGGATTTGAAATCTCCACAGACGACCCTTTGGGTGCTCGAGGAGTGACAATTTGATTAAAGTTAATTGGACTTATTGACTCTTAGTGACCGAGTTGAGGACAAGTGGACAAGTGTTTTTGTGTTTTCAGGAGCATCGGCATGAAAGTGATGAAAAGACTCACTTGGGCCCGCGAAAAAGCAGGAGCAGAAGAGAGAGAAAGAGAAAGAGAATATAGAAAAGAGAATTTATAGAATGCACAGGGAAAGAATGACCGAGTCAATAGAGACTTCAATGATTTTCTGCTCGAAATGAATGACCGTCGATGCACAGAGAAAGCGGCAGAGAGTTCGCCAGGCCTCAGCGTGTCATCATCGGTCGCCAGGCCTTGGAGCTGTCACTTTGCCGTGAAGTCCTCGTGTTGACTTCCTCGTTCTTGGAATAAAAGAGCTTTCTTCAGAATCTTACTTCTTACATCTTCGTACTTACTTTCTATACTTCTTACTCACTTCTTACTTCAGAATCTTTCTATTCACTTTCTTACTTCTTACTTTCCGTTCTATCTTCAGAATCTTTCTATCATAATTTTCTTTTTACGTCTTGTCTTATATCAATCTGAGATTTTTCTTCAATTTCTTCAGTCTTTGGGAGCTTGGAGGTGGCGGGTGGACGGAGCGTCGACAAAAAGTTGAAAGGTGGTGAGAAGGCCGGAGAAAGCATCAAAGTTCAACATGAAAACTATGGACTTTCTTCACATGAGAAGTTTTCCTTTCTTGATACTTTCTTCATATACATACTTCTTACTTTCTTGAAGTTTTTTATTCAGACTCTTCATGCTCGTCATGCTGATCTTCATTCTAATCTCCACCTGACTGATTCGACGTTGGATTCGCAGTGCTACTTTCACCGCTACGACCTGTCCAACCGAGCAGTGCTTGGGCCAACTACTTTAGAGTGTGGGCTCCCAGAGAGAACTTGGACTCCAGAGAGAAGCCCAGAATGAAGAGACTTCGAAGAGACTTCTTTGAATTCGAAAAGAGACTTAAGAGAAGCCTTAAGAAGGATGGAGAGAGAGAGAGAGAAGCCTTAAGAAGTTAAAGTGAAAGATGTGAAAGTTAAGAAGGACTCAAGGGAAAGGTCTTCTCTGAGGAACGAGTTGGCCTTCATCATGGTGAATTGTGCACGCGTCCAGCGCAAGTCTCAGTCGCTTTCTTCGCTTTCTGTCCAGCTGTTTCCCTCTTGAGAGTCGTCGAGGTCTGGGCAGTTCGGCATGGATCCCTTTTGCGGGACACAACGATGGGAGGGGATGCAGAACCATGCGGAACCAGGGAACTCTGCAGGGGTCAACTGCTGCACGGAACAATTGCACTTCGACAGGACCGGTGGCTTACTTCTGGCCATGACGCACTTTGGAGCGTTGGGGTGTCCCAGCGTTCCCAGACAGTCACCACAGCCTCAGACATGATGGTTTTCCACAGAGCTGGCGACAATCTTTGGTGAAAGTCTAAAAATCTTTGAACGATTTTCTTTCGGTCAGAACTGCTTTGTTGCTATTTATTCTTTATTTTGGACTTCTCACATGTCTACAGTACTTTTTCTTCACTTTCGCTTTTCCCAGCTTGCACAGTGCTCACAGAGCGAGGAAGCTTTTCGGTGGAGAGATCGACATCCGCGTTGTTAGAGGGTGGAGGACCGTCTCATTAGCTGAGCAAGGCCAAGGAATATCAAGGAAAATCTTTAAGAAGAAACATGCTGAGTTTTCCATAGAAAAGATTCACTCAAGTGCGTTTGTGAATGGTATACATACCCCCTCCTGTGAATATGCATCATTCTCTCGATGATATTCTGTAATACTATTTTTCGGAATGTTTGGAAAATTGAAATCCTTGGCAAGGATAGCTTACACCAAGAACAAGGCCGAGAGACACGAAGAAGCCAACTAGATCGTTTGGATGTTCAGCATCAGCTTCATGGTGACCGTTGTGACCCCTCCTAAATATGGATGTGCGTCAGGCTGCTGTTCTGGATGCTGCAAAGAAGAGGGGCTTGCAAAGTACAGGTCCGTGAAACGTTTGACTGGCAAAGCCTCACGAAGTAGTGCCATGAGACTGCAGAAAGTGACAGCTGCCGGAATGTCATACAAAGAAGTTCCCTTTTTTCCCTTCTCTACTCTACTTTGCTCTGCTCTGCTCTGCTCCACTCTATTCTATTCCATTCTATTCCATTCCATTCCACTCCATTCCATTCCATTCCATTCCAAGTATTCTATTCTATTCTATTCGATGCTATCCTCTTCTCTTCTCTTCTCTTCTCTTCTCTTTTCTCTTCCG
>VSDK01002086.1:57753-96514 GCA_009767595.1 Symbiodinium kawagutii | reverse complement strand
GATGCTGCTGCTGCTGCTGCTGCTGCTGATGATGATGATGATGATGATGATGATGATGATGATGATGATGATGACGATGAAGCTGCTGATGATGATGATGGTGATGATGGTGATGATGATGGTGATGATGATGATGATGATGATGATGATGATGATGATCACCCCCATTCCCCCCCCGCTTCGCCCCCCCGCCTAATGCTGCTGCTGCTGCTGCGGCACTGATGCTAATGATGAGATTATGATAGAGTCTCTGATCCTAAGGGTGCTGCTGCTTATTTGACTCCGCATCAACACCAGGGATGATCCCACTCTCGAGGATGATGATGGTGATGCTGATGGCGATGAGGTTTGCCATGCGGATGCTGCGGATGAGGACGAGGAAGAAGATGAGGAGGATTAGGATGATACCTGTGCTGGTGATGACGACAATGATGGTGCTGAAGAAAGACTAGGGATGATTCTACCGCTCGATGATGATGATGGTGGTGCTGTTGGCGATGATGTTTGTCACGCGTCAAGACCAGTGACTTCATCATGATGATGGTGATGCAGGTCCGCTGCCACTTGTTATGGTTTGTAGCCGGAAAATGTTCCAATGTGTCACATTCTTTTTGCGTACCTGTCATGGAGCAGGCAAAAGAGACAGCTGGTTTGTAGCCAGAAAACGTTCCAATCTGTCATTGCCTGCGCCGTGCTAAAAGGGCGTTCGCACCAACACATCCACTTCCAGCCCTACTAGCTTTCGTTCCCCTCCCTTTAGCCTCAAGTAGATAAAGAGAAGTAGACAAGACAGGGGCGTTCTGGCACCTGGTTGTGAAAAGATCTCTTAGAAGTTCTCAACTGAGAAAGATGAAAAGTCTCGAAATCTCGCACCCCTTTTGTTCTCGAGGATTTCATTGTGACCGATCCGCCCTACGGCGTTCGTGTATCTTTGCTCAGACTTTGAGCACAGAATTCTTCATGAAAAGGATGAGAAAATAAGGACGAGAAAGAAAACAAGGAAGAAAAAAGGAGAAAAAAAGAAAATCAAGGAAAAAAAGGTCACGAATTGCACACTCCTCCAATCTCAAAACGAAGAGAGACAGTTCTGCAATTCAAAAGTGATGAATGTGATACGTTTGTGCGTCAGGCTGGCGCAAAGAAGCAGGGCCGCGAGGGCAAGGAGGTTGTGGTGAAGGTGCGCTGGTGGAACCTGTGCGTCAAAGGAGACAAAAAAGTGACAAGGCCTAATCCTAATAGTGATCAATGCTGCAAGTTGCTCGGCTTAAAGCTTGTCTCTATTTTCAAGCAACACTACAAGATCTTTATACAACTGGAAAGGGAAGTATTTTGTTCTTTTTAAATGGATTAATCCCATCTATGCCTGCTATACTCATCTATAATCCTATTTTATCCAACCCTTCATTATTTATCCTGATTTTGACTTGCTTTTTGTTTTCTAAGCACACATGTTCCACAGCGGATGCAGGATGTCAACAGCTACATCCCATCAAAAGTCTCGTATGGTGAGGCCCCTTTGAGAACCAGAAGAGTGAAGAAATCAAGAAATCCAGAAAGAAATCCAGAAAGAAATCCAGAAATCCACAAATGAAAGATTCACTTTTGAAACTTCAGAGGACTTCCAACTTGGACAAAAGTTTCAGGATGAACTGTCCCAAGACTTGCTGGACTTTGCCGCGCAGAGCTTGCGCGATGGTGGCAGGTTGGTCTTCTTGGCTGGAAGCTCAACGTGACGTTGTGATGCTGGTGATATCTTGTGATGCTTCGCCAACTCGAAATTAGAAGCAACCGTATAATTCTTGTTTGTCGGAAGTGCAAATTAGACGCGACAGTCAATGGCGTCTGAGTTTGTGTTCAAGACCAAAGTTCTGTTTTGCACATCTAGGCACTTCTTCCCCACGTACCCACTGAATCATTGAGAGAAATGCGATCCTTTCCATGTACGACTCGCTTGTGCCAAGTAGATGATATTTCCCGAGGTTCCTGTGGACTTGGCAGACTTCCTGGGCATTGACCGTGCAGTAGAACAGGACACTGAAAGCAGGCGCGCAGAGAACTTTCCGAGAAACTTGAGAGAAACTTAACATAAATGTCAAGCAAGTTTTTCATGTTCTGTTAGTATATTTTTTGACAAAGGAGAAGACCTGTCTATTTTGTTTCAATCTGTTTGAACAACATATATATATATATATATATTATCATATCTTTTTAATATGTCTTATTATATCGTTTGTTTATTGGTGAAAAATGTTTCTTTTGTGTTCTCTTGTAGTCATTTTTGGCAAGTTGCCAGGCCCAGCAGCCTCCATGACGTCTGTCACCCGAAGACTGGACGGAAAAAGGATCCAAGGCGCGGGGCCACGTGGGGCCACGCGGGGCCACGCTTCCTCGCTTTCGAATCTTTGAATTATCATAAATTATCATATTATTTACATATATATGTATATATATATATATTATATTCCAGTAGTGTGTGTATTACATGAAACTTCTGTGTCTTATATTTTCCACTTGAGTTACTTTTATTCTTTACTACTCGTTCTTTTTGGAGTCTGTAGGAGTGGTTTGCATTTCGTGTTTCCTCGTTTCGTCTCAGGCTGTGCATTTCTGAGACGACACGGGACCCGTTGCTGCTGGATGAGATGCGTGGCCTGGCAGACTTGGGCGCAAGGCAGTCGAAGAATTATGAAGAGCCTAGAATTCAGAAACTTCTAATAAGAATAAGAAGAATTAAGAATTACTTTAAAGTAAGAAGTACACAAGTAAGAATGTAAGCAAGGAATTCTCAATTGCAAGGAGTGAAACTTCTTCGACTTCAAAGTCTTGAGAATTCACTTTGACTTTTCCTCAAAGCTTTGCTATAATTCTATGGCAATGTGACACTTGTAGTTTTGACCATTTGGCTGAACACTTTTGGAACGGAGAAAACTACTAAGTCTTCCCTTGACTCTGCTAAGTCTTCTAACTCTTCTCTTCGAGGGCTTTTTGTCGGTGTCTTCTGCTCTATAGACTCTATATTCTACTCTATGTTCTTCTTTCTACATTCTACTCCATATTCTATAGACTCTATATTCTTATTCTTCTTATTCTTTATTCTATTCATTTCTTCCTTCTTTCTGTCTTCTCTCTCTCTCTCTGCCTGCAAAGTCGCCAGGCTACGCGGACTTCATACCGCAACACACGGAGTTGAAGTCCACAGCTTACAATGCAAACTCAACGGGCCATGTCTCGTGCTGTGAAGGTAAAAGAGTGCACTGTGACATTTGCTCAGACTCAGACTCTCATCAGACTCTCATCTTTTATCTCTTTCTTCAACTTTTTGAATTTCTTCTCTCGTTTTTCCATTTTCTTCCATTTTTCTCTTCAGCTCTTTCTCTGTGGTTTTCATCTTTTCTCTACTTGTGAATCAATTTTCGTTCTTCCTTTCGTTTTCTTCTCTTTCAATTCCTCCATTTTCTTCCTTTCACTTTCTTCGATTTTCTTCTCTTATACAATTCTTCTGCTTAGGTTGCTGGGCGCCTCTCTTCAGGTCCTCAGTGGCGGCTTGGGACGTCTGTTGGTTGTCATGTCTCGGTCTCAGTTCACATTGAACTGTAAGCAGTGGAAAAAGGAACAAGAAAAAGAGAAGTGAAAGGAAAAGAGAAGAGAAGAGAAGTGAAGAGACAGTTTTGACTTTCGAACAGAAGAACTTCGAAGACGCTGAGGCAGCGCCGGCCTCGTGCAGGCCAGTGAAGTGCTTCGTGTGCTTTGCACCGTGTGAAAAAAGGAGCTGCGGAGGCTGCGCTCACAGAGAAAGGAAGATGAAGGATGAAGAAAGGAGGGAAATGAGAAGAAAGTATGATAAAATAGCAATATAGAGTAAAAATGAGTAAAGAAATGAAGTAAGGAAGGAGGAGGAAGGAGTTTCTTTCAGCCTTAAGGCTAAGCTTCCCATGCATTCGAGATGGATGTGATTTGTGTCCGGCCCGTTGACAATTCCATTCTTAAAAGACATGCTCGAGTGTGTCATTGAGTCGCAATCTTGGCCGCAGCTCGGCTTTTTCCTCCACTCCAAAGGAGTTGGGATTAGAAAGAAAGAAGCATCCTTTGAATCCAAAGGATTGGTTGCAAAGCATACGGACTGTACAGAAGCCATGTTGAGCGCGTTGGCATCCATGCCTTCGTCCATGCCGTCATCCATGCCGACGCAGGTGGGACATGGATGGACGCAATGGACAAACCATTCACTGCAGCTGGAAAAGAGCTGAAACATTGCGTGTTCTATTTGGAAGTTCTCCTCATCACTCTGCGATGGTCATTGTCAATCTTCCTCTTCATCAGCAGCATGACATACATCTTCCGTGTTGCGATCATTGTGATCATGATCACAATCATGATGATCATCACCATCACAAGATGCTTCTACTCACGCTTTTTCACCATCTGCGCATCATCTTTTTAGAATCGGGTTGTCTCTACACTGCCTGGCTTTCGTTATGAGTTTGCCTGTCTTCGTTGTTCCCAGTTTCCCAGTTTGCGCAGTGGAAAGGTGATGGCAAGATCTGGAGAGCAGCTGCAGAGCAGCTTGCCAACTCCAGCCAAGCGCCATGAGAGGGTCGATTGGGACGTGTCACGTCTGAAATGCTTCGAATGCGCAATGTGGAGTTCTTTTCAACGCGCTTGTGTAGCTTTTTCTTTCGAAACATTCTCTCTTAATGGAGTTCTCTCTTTGTGGAGTTCTTTCTGAAACATTTTGTTTTCTTTCTTAAGAAACTTAATAAGAAAGAACATTAGCAAGGAACTTAATGTCTTTCTTGGAGTTCTTAGGACTTTGAAGAAGACCGAGATCTCTTGGCGAAGCTGCCTTTCGATCAGCTTCTGAAGGACAGAACAAGACTCCTCACGACTCAGCAGAAGTCTTTTTGAGACCACATTGGCACCTCTAAATCTGTGCACTTTATATCTTGATATCTTGATATCTTCATATTACTTTATATGTTTGTCAATTTTTTAGTGCATCTTTCTTCGGTGCTCTAAGTGAAGTGCACAGTGGAACTCAGTGGAACTCAGTGGAACTTCTCTCAGGAGATCAGGGAGTTGCCACCCAGGGAGGCGAAAGCGTGACCATTGGACACTGCAGGAGGAATAAGTACATCAAGAAGTACAGAGAAGTTCTTCGATCAAAGAAGTAGCTGAGGAGTAAGTTCTTCTAAAAGAAGATCATGAAAGAAGTTCCTAAGGAGAAATTCCCAAGGAGAATTTCCTAAGGAGAATTTCCTGAGGAGAATTTCCTAAGGAGAAGCACGCATAGAAGCAAAGAAAAGATAGGAGTTCCTAAGGAGCAGTATTTCTGTCAAGGCAAACCCCTTGACAGTCAGGTGCACAGGCGATGCCATTACATTGCACGTGAATGAATTCTCCAAGCTTTTCGAATACTTCGCTGATTAAGTCACTGCTTAAGTTGCTGCTTTTCCATCGTACTTGGCACTGCGAGGCGTCTGGTGGTGCTGAGCTGAATTTGTTCGACACTAAGAAACAAGAACTGCGTGCGCCTCAGTGTCCAGAATGTCTTGCGGTTGCAAACTGCCATCTCTTGCCCTATTGAAATTTGGAAATGTGAAAATCATGTTTCATCATGTTTGATGATGTTTGATCTTTTGGAATTTTTGACATTTGGAAAAAAATGTTCAATTCGATTGCTGAGATTCTCTCACGGATTTGTGGGTGTGGCAGCGTGATGAGTGATCGATTACAAATGTTCCTGTTTGACACACTCTCTATGCCATCAGTTTGCTCCAAAGTTTTGAAGATTCCAAGAAGCCTTGTGAAGTACAGCTTTGATGGCCTTGCAATGGACTTTCAAAGATTCTTATATAGTATTTCTTAATGCTATATGGTACAGATTAGTATAGTAATACAGTTTAGCAAAGTGTTTCTATATAGCTTATATAGTATTGATTTCTTAATATACATATATGTATATTTCTTATTTCATTTTCTATTTTCCGATTTCTTCGGTTTTTCTCAGAAAGTCTCACTGGTTCGAGTGAAGCGAGGTCTCCACGCGGTTTGACATCTTCCTCGGTCTTGGTGCCTTTGTGAAAACATCCTGAGATGAAAAGGAAGGGATAAGGGAGTAGTTGTGAATTCTGTCGCGGTTGGATTCTGAATGAACTTCAACTGGTTACCTTTAATCGATTTTCTGTACTCATTCCCGTGCCCAAGCTTTTTCCATTGCTCTGACCTCCTAAAGTTCCTTCAAAAACCCTCCTTCAAGTTTTTTTTGCATGTCTCTCTCTATGCTGAGGTTCATGTCTACAACCTCAATGAGGCATTTGTTTGCGCCCAAGTTTTGATTACCATTACATCTGATGTGCAATGTAAGACACAGCTCCATTGCCAATTGCACTCACACTGCAACTCAACTCACAAAATTGGAAAACGGCACAATCACTTGAGTTTGTTGAGTTTGGCGAGTTTGTAGTGTGACTTCCAATGAATTGATGTGGCTGTTCTCCTTGGACGTCTCAAGACTTTCAATCTCTGAGACCTCGGATTCAGGTCCGTACCAACAAGGTGGGGATGGGACTACTTGGCGCCTTCCATGCTGGTGTGGAGGCTCTGAAGAGCGAGTTTTTCCGTCAACAGAGTCTTTTTCTTGAGGAATGTCTAGGCAGAGCATTGCCGCACAGTCACACGACATACTCTTCCTTTTCCTCTATCCTTTTCTGCTCCTTTCTCTTCCCTTTTTTCATTTTTTCAACATTGCAAATGGCCGCTCTCCTTGGAATGCAGCTTCACTTTTCGGTCTTGGACTCTTTGCCCCTTCCCTTTCTCCTTTCTATTCCTATTCCTATCATTCCTATCCCTATAGGCCCTTTTCCTTCTCCCTCCTTTATTCCTTCTATCCTATTCATTCTATTCCATTCTACACATTCTATTCTTTCTATTCTCCTCTATTTTTCTCCTCTTTTTTCCTCCTTCTCTTCCTTTCTCTTTGATCGTATGTGCTGAAGTTGGGCATTGTACCTGGTTTCGCGCAGATCTTCGGTTGGGAATGGTCCTATGGAGTCTATGGTGTCGCTTGGATGGAGACATTGGACTTCTTGGTGCACTCTGCCGGGCTCTGCCGGGTGCACTTCGCCTCTTTGAAGGTGAAAAAGAGCTTTGCCCGAGTGCAAACACGACATGTCTACAAGTCCTTCCCTCAAACTCTCGAGATCCCTCGAGATCCCTCGAGCCCAGCGCAGCCTTGGACACCACACCGCATTCGATGAGGTGCAGCGTCTTTCTCGGGGAGTCAGAAGTGAATCACACAGACTTTGCGAAGATCTTGACCGAAACCTTCCAGGCAAACGCGGGAAAACCTGTAGACTACATTGAACTACGCAGTAACTACTGTGTCTGTGGTGGTTCAGATTGACTCCTAAGTATGGGGAAGCGCTTGACACGATTTGCCATGAGGATTTTGCAGGGGACAACTACGATCTGATTGGGTGCCCTCAGACGCTGCATAGAGGATGCATAGTTCACAAATGGATCTAATGCGATGTCCGAGGCGCAATTGCTGCACCTTTGCGAGGGCATTGGTCCAGCAATTGGGCGTCAAGTCCATGCCGAAATGGGTAGACCGATTGGTGACTCAGCAGCCACGAAGCTTAGCGCAGCAATGCGATTTGCATCTCAAGCTGCAAGGCAAGAGGATTGCACTACGGTGCCCACTACGGTGCCAAGGACCGAGTGCCTGTGCAAACGACAGGCAAACATGAGCACTTTCACCTTGACGTCCAGGCTGCTCGACTGGCAGCACACCCTGTGAAGAAGGACTGCCTTTATGTGGAACAGGAGTCTTAGAAGAGGAGTCTTACTGAGTCTTACCCCATTCAGAATTGTGATTAGTAGGTACGAGTTTCGACGAAGGGCCAAAAAGTATCCTTAAGGCAGTGCTCACACATGCTGAGTTCTAGAAGCTAAAAGACATGTAAGAAACTCTCCTAAGAGGAGTGGTTCCGAGGACAAGACTTCCGGGGAGATGCTCTGCTTGAGATCCCGTGACCGTTTGGAAGATCACTTAGCACCTCTTAGCACAATCCAAATTTCAAAGGATCCAAAGAAAGAGCACATCTTAGGATCTCATCTTAGCATCTTTATAGCATCTCTAAATCCCTTTCTTTAAGTCTTAGGAGGACTTGTGATCCCTCAATTCTTGAGCTCTGCTGTGAGGATCCCAGAGCAGCTTTGCATCCCTTGAGATCTACATCTCTCTTTGAGTTTACAAGATCTCGAGAAAGATCTCAGTGCTCACAATTTGTACAAGACGCCCAACATGAGATCCTTTGGGAGAACTCAAGTGCCTTGTGAAGATCTCTGTAAGAGTTCGCCTAGTTTGCTACAGATCTATTGGTTCGAGTTCTGCATGGGATCCTGTGAATGAATTTGTTCAAGATACTCTCAGAAGATCTTTTTGAGAGCTCGATGTGAGATCCTTTAAACTGCTTGCACAAGATCCTTTCAACGGTCTCTAAATGCAGTGGTTCAAAAGTACATGTACAAAATCGGCTGAGAGCCATCTGACATATACGCAAGTCAGAGTCCGCAGAAGGTTGCACAAGCCAAATCAAAACATGCATGGCACACGGAGGAGAACGATGGGACACGCACAAAGCCCGCAGAAACTTTCGTGATCGATTCACACACAAAGTCTGCATACGGTTCAAGAAGCGAAATCTAATGTGTACGGCAGGCAGGCGAAAGTGATTCGACAATG
This sequence comes from Symbiodinium kawagutii, assembly GCA_009767595.1. Classification (NCBI taxonomy): domain Eukaryota; class Dinophyceae; order Suessiales; family Symbiodiniaceae; genus Symbiodinium; species Symbiodinium kawagutii. The sequence goes on along the minus strand of VSDK01002086.1, from coordinate 87,768 downwards.
CCAACACAATCCTATGAGACACACCTGACCTGTACCTGTCATGCGAAGCAATGTCAGCATACACGATCCGAAAGATTGCGCTTGCAAGCTGATGATTCTGCGCAAGACAAGTTTCATGTTTCGTAAACTGTGTCCCTTTGTGCTTTTGTGGGATCCCTAAAGCCCCGGAGGTCAAATGTCACGATTCCTTTGTGGATAAAACGCAGCTCCAAAAACAAGCACAACACGGCAACAGCTGCGGAAGCCCAGCCCAAGCTGAAGTCAAAAGACGACTCGACGATAAAACGATAACAAAAACGATAGATAACAAAAATGATAGCAAAAACGATAAAAAACGAGCAAAAAAACAATAAACCTTTGTTGTCTAGACGCTTGCTCGTTCCTGTGTGGAACCGTACCCTTCGAGTGGCAATGGGGGAAGCCTGGACCACTGTCCAGAGAGAGGTGCTTCGCTCGTTCAGGCTGCAGCTTTCGGTGGCCGTGTGCTGCGGATGGGGCGTAGTGCTGAATCAGAGGCTTCGGAGAAAGAGAGGGGCTGGAAATTGAATCAGTTTGCGTCCATGAAGCATTCTTTTTGGAGGAAGGCACCGACGACGACGATGATCTGGAAATTGACGGTCAGAGACCCATCACCGGTGAGTCACAGACACCACAGACACCACAGACACTGTCATTTGCTCTGCACGTCTGCATTTGTCAGCACTGGCTACTCGAGGGGGCGACATGCCTGGGCAGATTGCTCCGCCATCAACTCGAGGTTGGCCGTGTGCCGCTGCTTCATAGAAACAGTGTGCGAAATTGCATTTCTTTATGCTGCATATCTTGCTTTAACCCAGATACACGGTAGTCACGATAGTGCAGCCGTGACACTTTGGTTTTCAAATTCCATCATTTTCCAAAGATGTCCACAGCTTGGTTTTGATCTTGACATCGCACAGGTCCGACCGTGCCCGTGGCCCAGCCGGCTCCGAAGCCCCTGGCACAGCCGGCTCAGCCACAGCGGCCGGCGCATAACGAGCGTCCGCAGCCTGCCATGTCCGCAGCCCAAGCGTCGCATCGATGATTTCCTCAGGTAGTCTTTCACATTTGCGCAGCTTAGATGCGGATCTTTTCTGCATCATTCGGAGCCTCTGTTTTTTTTTTCTCTTTTGTAGTCGTGGTTGTGGTTTCGACTGCTGAAGTCATGCTGATGCCGATTGGTATTGATGCTTGTTCTTCTTCTTGTTGTTGTTGTTGTTGTTGTTGTTGCTTTTGTTGTTGTTGTTGTTCTTGTTGTTGTTGTTGTTGTTGTTGTTGTTGTTGTTGTTCTTGTTCTTGTTCTTGTTCTTGTTCTTGTTCTTGTTGTTGTTGTTGTTGTTGTTGTTGTTGTTGTTGTTGTTGTTGTGCGGGCGGTGGCAACACAATGATATTCCTGTCTAGTTGCACAAGCATCTCTCGTGCCTCAAAAACATTAGCGTCGAGTATTGGCATTCTGGCACCTTTCATTCGTATCAGAAAAGGTGGACGTCACGTTTTTTTTGTTGTCGCTGCGCCGTTGTACTCGTTGGATGCAGAGCTGAGGCAAGGCTGCCATCAGTGGCAGGGTGCTCCAGTTTATGCTCAGGTGCGATCACTACAACCATCTTTCCACGACAGAATCCCATGGAGTCCCAGTGTTTGCATTTGTGAAGTTGCGCCCATGCTCCAAGACATGTCAGCACCCGTGATCAGGTGCCACAGCCACATTTGCCAAGGCCAGACTTTACATACCGTGACCCAATCATTGCACTGTAACTGTTGAGAAGGTAAAAACGTAGAAGGAAATGCCTCAAAAATGGAACGGTCCGAATTTCGGAATTTACAATCTTCCTTTTCACCCTTGTATAAGACATGAGAGTTTGCAATTGTCCATTCCCCGTTTTTTTGCATGAACATAAGGCATGAAATTTGCATCGTGGGGTGTTTGCAAGAAACCACCAGTTGTGCGAGGCATGGTCAGGTCCCTGCTGCAGGCGCGAAACGTAGAAACGACCTGACCCCGTTGTGATGCTCGTTTTGATGATCTTGGTCGTCTCTTTGCCTCAGGTTATGCCCCAACAGTCTACGTGCCCCCCCAGCCGTACCCGGTGCAGGTGCAGAGATTTCTTGTGAAAAAAAGAGAAGGAGAAAGAGAGAAGAGAGTGAAGAGAGAGGAAGAAGAACAGATGATATAGATACAGAATGATATACTGTAGATGATATACAGATAGATATATTGATAGAATATAGAAAGTAGGAATGTAGAAAAGAGAGGAAGGGCGTGGCTGAGTTTCTCATGTTGCCGCAGGCGCTGCATCCTGCGCCCGCACCTAGAGGAGGCCTTGTTGACGGCTGAATTCCACAGGAAGCTGAGAATATATATATATATATATATACATATATATTTAAATAAATAGATAATAAAAAGAAACAAATCTACCTATATATATATACATATATATATATAGAATTTCTTTCCTATAGAATTCCTTTGATTCTCCTAAATTCCTTTCATATATAGAGAACATGCTGATTGATCTGTCCAAAAACTGATCTCCATGAGATTTCCATGTCACAGGCTTCGGCTGAAGCGGTCCAGGGCCAAGATGACAGCAGCATGCAGCGTTGGGAACTTCATTCGCAATTCCGACAGCTGATTTCGGTGACGCTTTTATTTGACTTCTATGATTTTTCCTTTGTCTATTGAGTTGTTTGTTCCCATTGTATTATTTGCTTTCTTGTCATTGCTGTTCGTTTATCTTGTTTTCATATTGTTCAGTTCTTGTTGTTTTCATTTCTTTTCTTAGTTTGCTCATGCTCATGGCTGCGTGCAATATGAGGCTTTGCCGGCGAGGCAGTCGCTGCTGAAAGCCTTGCACGAGTTTGTCGAGCTGCGGCAACTGCAGCTGTCCATGTCGCAAAACTGTTGAAGATTCGGTGTATATTCGGTGTATATTCGGTGTATTCAGTTTGTATTCAGTTTGTATTCAGTTTGTATTCAGTTTGTATTCTGTGTATTCTGCACGCGTGTTTCCGTTTTGTTTCAAGTTGACATACTAGAGCCCGGCAGTATCCAACAAAAAGCTGTGAGATCCTCCAGTGCTCGTATGAAGCTGTCGCACTTGTCCCTCCAGCGATTTCAACGATCTATCCCTCTACCTATCTCTATACCTAACTCTCTACCTATTTGTGCGTCCATCCGTGTATCCATCTATCTTGATCCTATCTTTCTTAGTCACCAAACCTATCTACAGCTGGATGCATTGTGAGCCTTTTGACACTTCACTTCTCTTGCTTTGCGATGTGGAGATGTTGCCCGATCAAGCCGCACATGTCGGCAGCACAGATGCCTAGGTCGTGGCCGTTAGTAAAACTGGAAGCCTTAGGGAGCTGCAGGAAGCCGTACGAAGTGCTGTGCCACTGCTAAAGCTTTCCAAGATCTCAGTGCTGAAAGCCGTGAAAGCCTTGTCTTTTCTCGGTTTAGAGGCGCGTGTTCTCAGTGTAATGTGATCCAAGAAGTCTTGCCGCATGCCTGGGTGCAAATACACGCAGGAAGAGGAATCGAGAGATGGAAGTAACAGATGGAAGTAACAGATGGAGAGATGGAAAGAGAGATGGAAAAAGATTGAAGTAGAGTAGAAAGATGAGTAGAAAGTAGGGTAGTTTGGAGCGTAGGAAGCAGTGTAGAAAGAGGAGAAATCCACGATGAAAGAAGGCTATGCTGTGTCAGTTGCTCCTGTGCCAATTCTCTTAGCCTTGGCTGAAGATGCAGAGTCCAGGATCCTCGACAAGTAAAACAAAACAAGATGAGACAGAAGAAAAACAGTACTCACAAAAAATCGTCATACATTCTGCAAAAGTCTTTTTTTTGGGAAAGACATATGCAGCGGTTTCGGTTTGAAGTCACGCAATTCTCTATCTCATTTTTATGGGGGATTTCTTGAAGACTTCAAGCATTTCGCAAAACTTAGAGACGAAACAGAACCAGAAGTGCCGCAGTGTGTGGAGCAATGATTGCCAGTGACTTTGCTGCAGTGGCCACATCCCTCAGAACCGCACGGCTCCCCACTGTGTTGCAAGCCTTGTTGACCTCAGGATCAAAGAATCCCGGGATTTCAAGACCTGATTCAGACACAACTTGCATTCATAGTGCCGTTTTTAATCACGGTTCAAGCAGTCGTGTTTGGTGCACTTGGTGGTTGAAAAGTGCTATGGTTCCGTGTTGCCTGTAGATTTAGGGCTCGGGAAACAGCCAATTTCACAGTGTGGCAAGTTGGAGGTCGCTCAATGTGTTCGCGATCTGCTTTTGGGAGGCCTTGGAGGGGCCACTCATGTCCCATGTCCTTCCCCTTTAGAGCGACTTGATGTCCTCAAACTTCTGGGTGCAAAGAGACATAGCTTAAAGAAACTTCAAACAGACACGGAATCTGTGAATCCTTGCAAGGTGTCAATGGCGAGCTGCTGCTACCAACCCAGGTGGGGTCCAAGAAATGAAAAGAAGGAAAACAAAGAGAAGACTAAGAGAAGACTAAGGAAAAGACAAAGAGAAGACTAAGGAAAAGCAACATTTTTGACACAACATGTCCCTTGGACTTTCCTCAGAGCATTTGCATTCGATCTTTGAGTTGTGCTCGTTGCAGGTTCACGCGTTCGGCCAGTGCCTCAAAGCATGCCTCAACGTTCTTCCTTTGTAAAGAATGTGTGAACATGTGTGACATCGGTCAAATCCTCCAACAAATCTGCAGATGAATAATTTGAAAATTTGAAGATCCTCCGTACATCAACAGAATTTCTTCCACTCTTACAGCAGTCGGCAGAAAATTCGACAGCCTTTCAGGTTGGCGACCTCTGAGCAGATCGTAGGTTTTACCATCAAGGAGTGCCCAACGGAGCCCAACCAGGAGCATCAAAGATGTTGAGCAATTTTCAGAGACGAAGTCCTTCAGAACCCAAAGTGAGAAATGGTGGTTTCTCAAAATGGGCGACCCCCCAAATCGTTTCCATTCCCCAGTTTACTACTCATTTCCAGGAATCAACCAACCATTTTTGGGTACCTCCATTTTCAGAAACACCCAAACGGATTTGATTGTGATTTGGTATGCTGTCATTGTGAATTGCATTCAAGTGACTTTGAGTCTAGGTACAAAGGTCTGGTCATGGGCTCAACCGTGGCACTCTGAGATGGGTATCACGGACACCTGAGATGCCAGGAGATGAAATGATTTCTGTTCGTCGTGTCAGGTGCGTGCGAAAGACGTCACGAAAGATATCACCAGTGCGATTCGAGCAGCAAGAAACTGAGAAAGGAGAGGGTGAGGACAGGTGAGGAGAGGTTGAGATCAAGTTGAGATCAAGTTGACACATAGAGCAGGTCTCCGAGGTTGATGCACTTGGTTCTCGAAGGTCTTTGGTGGAGAACTTCCTCATTACACACAGTTGATGCAGGTCTGGTGGCTGCTTAGGCTGTGCATCCCAGTGTCTGGGCTCTGTGCCCTGGCACCCCGCCCTGCGCTCTGCCTTGCGCCCTGCAGGATGCCCGAGAAGAAGCCATGTCACGGCTTGAGGCGGCGGAACGCAGGCCTCGGCTGAGCTCTCCGCTGTGTTCCCGCTGTCAGGAGGAAGCTCTGAGATTGGGAGCCAATGCCGTCACCAGCTGAGCCACGTGGCACTTCCACGAGCTTCGCTTTCGGTGACTTTGGAGATGGCTATCACATCTGACAATACATCACTCACAATATCTCACAATACTCACAGCTTTTATCGTTCTCTTATCGCCTCGTGTTGACATCTTTGCTTACGAAGGTTGTCAGCGTGAGACTTTCCTCCACGAACATCGCCGTGGGAAACTCAGAGAAAGCAGTCCTTTGCAGCTGCTTTCCGGCCTCAAGCCGTCTCTGCGGTCGAGGGAGCTAAGCTCAAACAAAGCACAGCAAGTCATCGTCGGCACTGCGAAATAAATTGAAGAAAAATGAAAATGAAAGAAATGAAAGAGAAATGAAAGAAATGAAAGAAAGAATTGAGAAAAGGGGTGTTTTCTAAAATTTTAACATAGTCTTCGAATCTTCAAATTGCAGCATTGCAATGCTTTTGTGTTGAGCTGAGGCGAATTCTTCTGAAGTGATGGTCTATGGCACGGCAGTCGTCGTGGAGTGAGGCTCAGCTCGTTGCAGCACCAGCTTTGTTTTGGGGCGCGCAAATGGCACGGGAAATTTCCTTTCTGATGGCTATCAAAGTGGGAAATAGAATGAAACATATGATGAAAATTGATGAAAACTGATGAAATATTGTGATATTTGTTTGTTTTTCCTTTCTGGGAATTTCGTGGTTGCTGTTGACGGATGCGAATGTCTCTCAGCAGTGGCATCCTCAACGCTTGCACCATGGCCATGTGATCATGGCCGTGCCATTTCTTACGCCTGCAATTTTCGCTTTGGGGTCAAACCGCTTCAAGTCTTGGTCTGGCCCCCGCGAGTGGCTCTTACCACAAGCAGTCACTTTTTTTGCTGCTGCCCTCGGCACTTTACTTTTGTATGCAGCAAAGGAATTGCAGTGGAGAAAGTCAATGCAGAGTTTCTGCCAAGCAGAGCATCAGCAGTGTCTGTTTTTAGAGATGGAGTTTGGCCCAGGGTGTAAACTTTGAAATCAACCGTAAAACCAGAAACCCTAAACTCAACCCAAAACCGTAAAACCCAAAAATCAACCCTAAGACCATAAAGAATCAACCCTAAAACTATAAATCCTATGCCAACCCTAAAACAACAAACCCTAAAATCAGCCCGAGACCATAAACTCTAAAACCAAACCCTAAACTCAACTATAAACCATAGCCCTGAAATCAAATCTAAAAACCAGAAAACCCAAACATCAACCCCAAAACCGTAAACCTTTAAATCAACTCTAAAAACCTGGAACCCTGAAATCAAGCCTAAAACCAGAAACCCTAAAATCACCCTAAATGGTGATAGCGGCCCCAAAACCTTGCAATTGCCATTTCCAGCCCCCCAGCGGAAAAAACATCCAGAATTAAATATGCATGCGATGTTCCAGCTCAATGCATTCATCCATCGATCGCAAGGAGGAAATGAGGAGATGGAAAGTGTCACTTCAGATTCCCCACAAATCCTTTGCGTTTTGCAGCTGAGCTGCTCAAACTGCTCGACGCCGTGCGCAGCCATGGTCCGGGTCCCAGAGGGTGCACTGCACAAGGAACGAAGTGGTCCCACAGCGCTAAGATGCGAAGACCCGAGTTCAACAGGGATGGTTTCAGCGTCCAAACATGGTGAGGAATCCAATGAATCAGCAAATCGTGCACCTTAACGATGGTGTGTTAAGGTGTTCGACAGCATGTTCCTTAACGATGGGCACTGGCAGGCCGTCCCAGTAGCTGTCCCAGTTTCATTTGTCACCAACTCCTTCCAACTATCCATGCTTCCTTACAGGATCATCACCACCTGGCTGGAACGTTGCCCTCTTAGGGGGACTTAGATCTGAGTGGCAATGCGCAACATGTTGAAGTTGTCTGCATTCAAATTTCTTCAATTAATCGATTGAAGAGATGCAGTATCCATTTTGTCCATTGTATTCATTGTATCTTGCATTAGATGCTTGGAGTCCCCAGACCATGTTTGGCCGCCCCCAGGGATGCCATGCTCCACAGACATCGCTGGCGCCCAATGCAGGTTTCAAGCACAACATTCCACAGAAAGAGAAGTTGTTGTGTTTTGTTTGGAAACTACAGGGGAGGTATTATACTCTGTATTCTTTCTGTATTTCTTTTCTTTTGATTCAAAATGTTCTTCGAAACCACAGGGCGACGTGGCGCACACAGCGCACATGCCTGAGATGCCTGCAAGGTCACGATCAAAGTTGTGACAAGAGGGGCATGCTCAGTCGTGAAGAGTTCTTTCTTCTCTTATATTTCCTTTCCCTTATTTCTCTTATATATTCTTTTATACTATACTATACTAATTTATACCATATTCTTATATACTATTATATACTATATTACTACAGTATATATACAATATTCTGATATTTTCTTCTGTTCTTTTTTCTTGACTTCTGTGAAATGCTTTCCTTCGCCAGGCCACCGCGAATTCGAAGCCAAGAGGGGCTGGGCGGCTAAGCTTTGCCTCGCTTAGCTCCCTTGGCCCCTTGGCTCGTGTCGTTGTGAAGTTCCCTGAGGCCTTGGTTCCTTGCGCCCAGAAACACTCCAGAAGCTGCCTTGGTGAAGCTCAGGTGCGGCGACATGCGCCTTGGCATCGTGGCTCTTTGTGAAACTTTGATCTCGAACTCTCTCAGTCTCTCTCTCAGTCTCTTCTTCTTCTCTCTCTCTCTCTCTCTCTGAGTCTCTCTCTTTCTGAGTCTCTCTGAGTCTCTTTGATCTCCAGCTGTGAAGTTCCACGCACTTATCCACTTTTCGCACCCAAGCTCGATGTACAGGGAGCCATTGCAGCCAGAGAAGACACAGGAGAGCACCACTTCTGCATTTCAAAACGCAAGGAATTTTGACTCAGCTTAACAGTGCAGCACAATTCCATGGATAGATGAGTAGAGAGGTAGATAGTGAGGCAGAAAGGGAGATGAGAAGGCATACCCAGAATTTCCGACAGATGCCTTCCCCTCCTGCTGCTTTAGTTCATTATTTTGCTCTTTTTGTTTCATCTTTTTTCGCACCTCCTTTTCTCTTCTTTCTCATTCATTGACTCCTCGGGCTCAAGATCGGATGAAGGTCGATTGTTCATGTGGTCAAAATAGCTGCATGGATGGCTGCTTTCAATAGTTCTCCACACCCAGTCAAGGATAAGGAATAGCTCCTTGTTTAAGGAACGGATCTTGATTATCTCTTACTCACAGTTTGCAGTTTAAGTTCCAATGTTTCAGGATCACCTGGAATGACACTGACAAGTCTGAGGACCAGTCCAGAGATCTAGGGAGACACAAGAGACACAATGTTGGGTTCTCCTTTCCAAAAGACTTCCTTGAGAAGCAGATGGAAGCAGTGTTGGCTTCCTGGGTCATGCCATGGGCCTCGAAGCTATGCGCTACGTCAGCAGTCGGCAGGGAGCACAGCTCGAACCATCACTTCCTTTGAATGCTGCCAGGTGCGCAGACAGTGTTGTGGGGAACACCTTTCTTAGAGAAGCTGAAAAAGCTTCATAACTTGAAAAACCCTAAATAACTTTTGAGTTTAAGAAATTACTTTGAAAAGAGTTGAGTTCTTTGAGTTGAGAGTTTGATGCTTCAACTTCGAATCCAAAGCATGGCTCCAGGATCTCACTTCCTTGGATGAGCTCTGGGAGGTGAATCGCGAGGCAGCCAAGCAGAAGCTCGGAACCTGGCGAACACCTGGGGAACAAATCTTGACCGCAGAGGCACAGCTGATTTTATGCCGTGCAGCCACTGTGTTTTGCAGCATTTGCAACGTCTCAAACCGTGAGCCTCGCATCTTTCAAGCGCCATGGGAAACCTTTGCGGCGGTGGCAACGTGCACTATGAAGGTATCAAAGCAGCATACAGCTCTGAGCTTTGTTGAGAATCAGCAGCGTTTCGGAAATTTGGTAAATATAGAATTTTACTAGACACAGTGATTATTTCTGAAATTACTCGCAGCTTTGAACAGAAAAGTCGCACAAAGTTTCAGGCGTTGTTGAAAAACTGCCGAAGATGGATGGCAAGGTGGTGGCTGTCACTGGCTGCACCACTGGTACAGGCAAAATCTTCGCGCAGGTGCGACGGATGATTTTCTTCGTCGCGTTGGGTTGGTTGCACTGAGCGGATCTAGACGTAGCTTTTGTGTTGAAAACAGTTGAGCATTTGAAGTTCTTGTCCCAAATGCACTGCTAGGTCTGCGCCCGCAAGGGTGCGAGGGTAGTGATGCTCAATCGAGATTCTATCCGAGCAGATGAGGCGTATGGATACATCAAGGCGGAGCATGGCGGTCATTTTTGTTGTTTCGTTCTTGAAACACCTTGATACATGTATCATTTTCATGAATGCATATGATATAATTATGTATGTATATATGGGGGTTTCTCAAATCTAGGGTACCCCCTAATCATCCTTTGTTAACCATTTGCAGTAGTAAATCAACCATTTTTTGGGCACCCTATTTTGAGAAACCACCATATTGAGTTTGTATTATATGTATTTCAATTGTACATTTGGGAAACTTTTGTATGTCGTTGGGCGCTTAGGAGGTGGCAAAGGACAACGGTGCCCCTGAGCCTTTGAAAGTTCCGTGCGACTTGACGAGTCTTGTCTTCCTGTTTCCATTGCATGGAAAGTCAATGGGAGGGCCATTGTAAGGCGCACAGCATCCACAATAAGAAGTGGAAGTATTGGAAAGATGTGGAAGCATGTGGAATCAACGAAAAAACATCACAAGAATTCAGTATAAACAAAAGGGGAGACAAGGGCATGTGCTTGACTTGGGGAGCTTTGACTGAACTGCCAAATCGGTGCAAAGACGTACCAGCGTACATTTGGCGATGCGCATTGATATGTAGATCTTTTCTGTGGTCAAGAGACATTTCTGGAGACGTGAGAGAAGAAGGACAGAACAGATCTCAGATAATGAGATGATAAGATGTCTAAAGATTTCGTCGCTTTCAGATGCTTTTGACGAGGAGTTTCAAGAGTGTCCGTGCTGCTGCATCGAAGCTGAACACAGAGCTCGGGGAGAGTGGCGTGGACGTCTTGTGCAACAATGCTGGCATCATGGGATCCTTGATCCAGAGACAAGATGAGACAAGAAAACATTAAGTAAACGTATTCAATAGGCATCAATAGTCGAATAAGAATCATGAAGTTGAACTTTGGAATCCAGGACTTCAGTTGGGAGGTTTTCGAGAGATGAGGTGAATCTCATCATTTCACTCGTGTTTCATTCGTGTCTTTGATCTGGCCTTCCATTGACACCAAGGATTTGGTGACATCGCCACTGAAGATGGCTGTGACATTCAGACACCTGGACCTGAAGTTTCTGAGGGAAGACCAGACATCATGCGGATGTGAAGCTGTGCACTGGCGGTAACGTTGTAAGGACACTCAGAGGGAGCAGATAGACTTGGCAGCTGCGGCTATCTTTCCTTCTCCTTTGATCCAAACTCTCATCTTTTCTCATCTTTTCTCATCTTTTCTCATCTTTTCTCATCTTTTCTCATCTTTTCTCATCTTTTCTCATCTTTTCTCATCTTTTCTCATCTTTTCTCATCTTTTCTCATCTTTTCTCATCTTTTCTCATCTTTTCTCATCTTTTCTCATCTTTTCTCATCTTTTCTCATCTTTTCTCATCTTTTCTCATCTTTTCTCATCTTTTCTCATCTTTTCTCATCTTTTCTCATCTTTTCTCATCTTTTCTCATCTTTTCTCATCTTTTCTCATCTTTTCTCATCTTTTCTCATCTTTTCTCATCTTTTCTCATCTTTTCTCATCTTTTCTCATCTTTTCTCATCTTTCTCTGCTCCGGATCAATGCACGGTCACAACATTGAAGACAAGTCTTGGTCAACGCCTTGAAGCCAACGAGAGGCATCCTTGCGATCTTGGGATCAGCGTTTGGCACGTCGTGTTGAACTGAATTGAAGCAAAGAGGAATGTCAATCCTCATCTTTGCCCACTAAGGATGCAAACCAATCACACCTCTCACTTCCTCTTGACTGGCCTGTGCATGCCTTTGTTGGAGAAGGTCGCAAACTGCTGGATTTTCTGTACTGATACGTTTGCGTGTTCAGCAAAGAGTGACAACAGAGGGAGAAATTAGCAAAAGAACATCATTTGATCAACAACGTTTCTACATCTGCGGATTGAAAGCATCTGCGTTCAGATCTATTTTTTTCCGAGCAAACCCTGTGTTTCTCGCAGGCTTCCTCTCTGCGGGGTGAGGCTCGAGTGGTCAATCATTCAAGCGCTGCTCGAGTGATGGAAGACATGGAGAACAAACTCGACGCCAAATATTTGGAAACTTGGGATTGGCAGTGGGCGGTGGATGGCACTGGGCTTGGGTCCAAAACACTCGGTTTTGGCCATGTTCACCTTGTACCCGGCTCGCCTCATTGTTGGGAAATCCGAATCGCGATGGGAAGTTTCCAGCTCCGAAGTTATTTCCTGTGCCTTTTGCTTCACAAATGGATCACTCCGAATCACTCGTAGGGATGACGACCAGGATCGCCCTCTGCATTCTAAGTCTGCCGTAGTCCGCTTCGGACCATGTCGGTCGGCTCTGCAACACGCTCTAAGGACAAGAATGGCGGCAATCTGGGGGGTAACAGCACCACCATGTTCAAGGGAGTGAACTTCCAGCGACGCTTGGCAATCCTTCGAAGTGACTTCCAAACATTCGAAGGCGAGAGGAAGGAGTTTTTGCACAAGCTGACAAGGATGATCTTGGACCCATTGGAAAGTCTGACAAATGGGGCGCTTCAGCATGACACAGATTCACAGCGGCCTTGGTTGTTTGCCTGTCCTCGAACATGAAACTGTTGCTGTTGCTTCAAAGTGTTGCCTTGATGCTTCCGGAGAAACGATTTGCTTCTGCGGCTTCCTTTGACTTCTCAGGATATCAGCAGTCGAAGTTGGCAAATGTTGCCTTCACCTATGCATTGCACCTGCGCTTGCAGGAGAAGGGTTCCTTGAACTGGAGCCGCTGCACCAAGCCCCTAGAAAGTTGCTGGAGAATGCTCGGTGTTACGTGTTGATGACCGTCAGTACTGTGGGTTTACAGGTGCTGTGCCAACTAATGGTGACTTGCAAGAAAACGGAGATACTTTAGCGAAGACTCGGAGTGAATTCCTTTTGAGATTGAGTAGTTTTGGCCCTGCAAAATTTTGCAATTTCAAGCGACTTCTTTGTCTTGGAACGACTGCAGGTTCAAGGGTGAAATCCTTGTGCGCGCATCCTGGAGTTGCCCCAACTCAGTGCCTCGTAGAAACATACCCAAAGACAAAGAGACAAGAAAGAGAGAGAGAGAGAGAGACATAGAAGAGATACAGATATGCACTCGGATATATAGAAAAGAGATAGAAGAGACAAGAGAGAAGATATAGAAGATAGAAGACATAGAGAAGTACAGAGATACAGAAGCGAGGATAATTTTGAATCCAAAGAAGAAAAGTTGAAACTGTCGTCGTGCACCACGCTCGAGGTTGTCAGCCGGCACCATGAAAAATGGCGGTGCTGAAGACATGGCAAAGGTCCCCAGGTGGATCTCAGGACAGGGTGCTCTGGGTCCTGTGATGTTGAAACCTGCACTTAAAAGGTGCTACTCAACGAAACCGATGAACAGTTCTTTGGACTTGTAACAAGGACTTATTACAATTCTTGAGGTACTATTTGTAATGAATATGATGAATATTTTGGTGTTGTTAAATATTGAATTGAAGCTGATTAATATTTTGGATTTGTTACAATGCCGAGTTCGCTGCAGGACTGGCAATGTCTTTCATGGCGCAGTCAGAGGAAGATGCCACTGCCCCTTGGCTTCTTCAGGTCGGTTGTTCTCGGGATACTTGAAGTAGGTATGGTCCGTATGGTATGCCATGGTAATTTCAAAGGCTTCCATTTCACTGGATGAACCTCCCACAGTGACTCTACGCAGCGATTGGCCAAGGGTAGCACCACGGATAGCTCCAAATCAAAAACCTAAGAAACTTCAAAGGGCAACAGCATTGTGGCCTCCACGGCCTCCACCTTCGCATGCTTCGCATGTCACATCGCAGCACCCTTCAAAGTCAGATTTCTCATCGTATCAAAAAGTAGCGACTCAGATTGAGGCTTTACCATGCGAATTTGGCCACAGCAAGCTCCGTACAGTACCACTTACCACACACAAAGCAAGCCACCATTTGGGCAAGCATGTTGCATCCAATTCTGTGTCAGACAAAGACTGGCAACTGAAGTGTGCTGTGAAGCCCGAACCATAAGCTCATCGCCACACTTGGTGACCGAATCGATGCTGTCACATTGCTTCTGCATTTATGTCTTGAGTTCAGCACAGCGCTGAGCCTTTCGGGGATTCTTTTTGTCCAGTCGCCCATAATTTTTGCATCCGTCGTCCACAAGTCTTGCATCCATTCTCAGAGCGAAAAACTGCAGCGAAAAACTGCAGAGGCACCTGAAAATCTCAGATTTTCTCCTTGATCTCCCCGGTGTTCCTTGTTCATTTTCATTGATTTTCATTGGGCATGCGGCCAAAAGTTGCAAAACAGCGCTCCGCAGCGCTGTGTGCGATCGATAATATCCTTTCACATGCGGCCAAAAGTCATGGTCAAAGAATTCATATAAAACGACGTTAATGCCAATGCTGTTGCGTGCATAACAATTTCGTTAAGTGGCGGGCCCCCAGCTAAATGCAGCAAAACACCAGCTAGGCGCTAGTGCAGCGCTAGCACCGCGCTAGCAAACTGATCTACTGGGAAAGAAGTGATTCAGTGATCAATTTTTCCAAAATGAAGTCGCGATTTCGCGCTAGCGTGGCGCTAGCACGGCGCTAGCCAAAGTTACATTTCTGGGTGTTCAGAGGACATCTCCCTACATGACCATCCATGTTACAGCTTGTTGCATTTAGGAATTCAGTTTTTAGCAACTCATCATCCAAAGACAGTGACACCTCACCCTCAGACCAGTGAACAAAAAGAGTACAAAAGTCCTGCGGTAGTGTGTATTGCACCAAATGTCTACATGAAGTAGTTTTTCTCACAATTTTGCAGGGTCTCCGCAAACAATTACGCCAAGCAGCGGGCCCCCAACTAAATGAGTCTTTAACGTCATTTCTGGGAACAAACATTTTGACCATACGCCATATATATGTTTGGAGCCGTGTCTTATCGACTACGAAAATGTTTTGCTTGAAACCTTTTCCGCCATTCTCAGGATTGGAATCGATCGATCGTTCAGGAAGCTGAATCATTCTCTGGAATTCTTTAGCATACTGAATTTCCAGGTTGGATATCACATGGATAGCGAATTGGGTATCGCAGATGAGTCAGTTTCCATATTAAAGACCAACTTCTGGTAGTTCAATTTCAACGACACTGAGCTGCGACCTTGGTAAAGAAGACACAGGGCCCCCAAAAAACCAGCTGCTTTGAAAGGCCTGGTTTGATGGTTTGAATTCTGATCAATTGCAGCACACTAAGCCAACCCACGAGATCCTACAGGACCCAGGAACCGTCCCTCTTCGGATTGGTTTCGGGTCATGGTCTCAGGTTTATGATTAGTTCACGCCAAAGTACACCTGGTTCTGCTTCTCAAGTGACAACTGGTTGGTTGTAAACATTTTTATCGTTCCCTAGTAATTCAAAAAATAAAGGTTGGTTGACAAATATGTTTCGTGGGGGTGGAAACTACCAAGCAGACAACCATTGGCTCGCTGGATCTGAGGAAGGATTCTGCCTTCCACGTCGTGGTTTGCTCGCCATATTCTCGCTGTGTACAGACGGCAGTGAAGATTTGCAAACGTTTAGGCCGCGGCCGTCATAGTTTTGGATGCCAACGGGTGGTCAGCGGGATGGTTTTGAAGGGCCAATTTCAGGGACACGGTTTTCGCTGCTGTGTGATATTGCGTTCTCATGAGAAACCATCCATATATTGGTCACCATTGGTTTGTATGCTCATGAACGGTCATCCCAACCACAGTATGGAGCAGTTTGAGCATGACACTTTGTGTTACAATTAGCTCCAATGGCGTGATAGTCATGGGATTGGTGACTGGCAAGCATTCTGCTATGGCTATATGTCTATTTTCTTCGTATGCTCGAGAATGTTGTAGATCATGTTTGCTGTATGTGTGTATATGTGTGTTACTCGTGTATTTGTATATCTATATGTTATGATATGATATTATATGTTTATCATGTATATCATGTATATGTATAGATGGATAGATACCGACATGTTTATCATCATTTGTGTTGGTATAAAGTCGTTGGTCACAAGTCACAAGCACTGTTACTACTGGCTGGAGGTCGCCATCCCCAGCATTGCTGAGATCAGCCACCTTTCGGGCCACATATGTTGTTGATGCTATGCTTAACTATATGGTTAAACATGTGGTCAACTATGGGAGGTAATCAGGACAGTAGCGGGGTTTGATGGACATGTTTAATTTTCCCTAATGTTTGGGATGGCTGATTTCAACACACACTATCACGCCTTTGCTTCCTGTTGATTGATATGCTTATTTACCCTAATGTTTGGAAGGTTTTTTGTGTTTAATCGTGCAATTTCCGAATGTTGAGGAGTTTTTGTTCCTCATGACTCATGTCTGTTTGATTTTCATATATTTTGCTGGTTGGCTGATTCACTCCGTAGTAATTTTGGGGATGGCAATTCACAACGAGCACCAAGCGTATCTCAGCTCGCCGCCTTGAGCTGGTGCAGGCCCCAACGTGAAGATGCTCATAGACCTGTCTCTGGGGGAGGTTTATGGCCCTTCCGTCATGGGAGAGGCGAGGCGGAGCGAGGAAACCCTTTACTTGTTGAAGTGTCATGAAGCTACCTGATCACTGTATATCAGGAGTATATGATGCTTATGACTAGAATCATTACAAACTATAAAAAGGTGATCAATAGGAAGAATATGGCTATGGGTCAATATTAATCAACCAACTGTCATGGGGGACAATCACCAACAATTTCATAGGGAAAACAATGGTTAATTATGGGGAAGCAGGGGTACAGGGTTTTGACCCACAGCCATATGATACTTATGACTAGAATCATTACACACTATAAAAGACCAAATCTTGTGAGAACACTTGTGAATTGGAAATACAAATGAAGCGACCTGCAAAATGGGATGGAACATTGGTGCGATTTTCTCATGGCTCAAGTGACTTGTGTGCGCCATTTCCATAGAACAAACATGGAGATGGTTTATTTCATGCACAAAAAGAGTTGGCTTTGGAAACACGGGTTTTGCTTCATGTTGCAACTTCGTGTTTTATTGCATTCAAAGTTCCATACTTTGCATTGGCATATTTCATGGCATTGGGAAGACATCATTCTTCAAAGATGGTGATGGGATCCGACTGAAGCAAATGTACATGCCACATTGTCAAAACCCCTATTTGCCCAGAGCTTGCTGATATTGTCCATGCTTGGACAACCAAACCGACTGGGTCTTTTAAACATTTTCTTGTTCCCCCCAACCCGGACGTTCGCCCACACCCATAAAGCGGCACTGCAATGGAGGATGTTGTGCAAAGTCAAGATGGCTTAGAGAAGTTGCGAAACCACTGGCAATACGCAGTGATTTGTGGTTTAGGACTTTAGGGTTTACGGTTGAAGGTTTTAGGGTTTATGGTTTAGGGTTTAGGGTTTTAGGGTGTGTACAGTGTCCGCTCACGCCCCATTCATCGGGTGGGCTAGCCATGAGTCCTTCACGCCCACCCTCACCATTGGCGTTCGCTTTGCGTCGCTGTGTTCCCGCCCCAACCACCCAGTCTATGCTCATTTCGGGTTTCGGGTTTCATTCTATGTGAAACCCGCGGGTTTTTTCTCACGATGATTTCCGGCACCTTGAGCGCTCTTTCTAGGCACACATCTCCGGAGCTTCACGAGGTTTCCCACGCAACGTCCGAGAACCAAATTTGATGTTCAGACCCTTGGATGCTGTGAGGTCAATGAGAATCTTGCGCATCAGGCCTCCAAGGCTACATGGCAATGGCAGAAAGACCAGGAAAACCCAAACAGATCAAAATAAGGCCGCAGCTGGGTTTAATGTACGCTGGATAGGCTGCACGCGCTTGATCCACCAATAGACTTAAGATTTGAGCCACATGCTTGTATAGGGCCGGTAACCAGAAGAAGAACATTCCCAAAGATATTAGAATTAGCAAAGCATGGCCCTAGATGGGCTGCAAAATGGTACTTGGATGAAAACATTCCCAGCATGGCTACCAATAGGCAGATGACCCGCCAAGTCACACAGATGTGTTTATCGATGGGTACGTGCGCTGACGCCCCCAGAAAAAAAGGACTTAAACCCGAAAGTGTGCAACTTCGATTTTTGCGTTTCTGTAGTTGGCAAATATGTTGTTAATTTCGGCTCCGAGGTCGCTTGCGGCGAGTGGGGTTTCGCGTTGGGGCGCGAAAACCATCATTTTGGAATTGGCTTTGTATCTTCAAAGCTGAGTACGCAAAGCCAATGTTTGAGGTGTATATTTTCTTCCGGTTGTTTCGGGCCTGTTGTTACCACGTGGCATTTTGTTAGGCTTACTTGACAAAGGCAGAGTGATTATAATGTTCGTAAACAAACGGGTTCATAGATGGGACCGTGTGCTGACACCCGCGGAAAAAAAGGACTTAAACCCGAAAGTGTGCAAATTCGATGTTTACGTTTCTGTAGTTGGCAAATATGTTGTTAATTTCGGCTCCGAGGTCGCTTGCGGCGAGTGGGGTTTCGCGTTGGGGCGCGAAAACCATCATTTTGAAATTGGCTTTGTTTGCTTAAAGCTGAGTATGCCGAGCCAATGTTTGAGGTTTATATTTTCTTCCGGTTGTTTCGGGCCTGTCGTTACCAGGTGGCATTTTGCCAGGCATACTTGCCGAAGGCAGAGTCATCATAATGTTCGTAAGCAGACGAGGTCATAGATGGAACCGTGTGCTGACATCCGCGGAAAAAGTGACTTAAACCCGAAAGTGTGCAACTTCGATTTTTACGTTTCTGTAGTTAGCAAATATGTTGTTGATTTGGGCTCCGAGGTCGCTTGCGGCGAGTGGGGTTTCGCGTTGGGGCGCGAAAACTATGATTTTGAAATTGGCTTTATTTGCTCATAGCCGCAACATCCCAGCCAAGCTATCGGCTGCATCCGAATATTAAGGTTTTTGGTTGGGCATATATGGCAAGAACAAGTTCTGATGTCCGTGATGTTTACTTGGGGATCATAGATGTAGGTTAGGGATTGTCAACATGGTTCTAGCAGCACTGAACACGAGCCCGTGTAGCCACCTATGGGGGCCGTCAACTTGAGTAGCACGCCCAAGATAGCCCTTACTGTATGGTAACACTGATGCCAGACGGGCTGGAAGCGGCAATCTGGCAATGCCAGAAGCCAGAAGCAAAAAGGATAGGATCGACAGGGCCATGTAGGAAGGAAGGAAGGACGGAAGAGACGGAAAGGACGGAAGGCCCAGAGGCCGGACGGAAGCCGGACGGAAGCCGGACGGAAACCGGACGGAAGCCGGACGGAAGCACCAGGACGGAAGGGGGACGGATAAAATTCCGGCCGGCCCGCCGGAAAGGACGGAAGCCCGCCGGAAGCAAGGACGGAAGGGGGACGGAAGCCAGGACGGAAGGGGGACGGAAGCCAGGACGGAAGGGGGACGGAAATGCGTGATTCCTCTTTACTTTTAAATTCGGTGGCTATTCCGGCGTTACTGGCCGGCCGCAAGTCCGGAATTGAGCGCCTGAAAAATTAAGGTTTTTTGAAAAACATTATAAGTAAGAACACAACCGGGTTACGGGGACCCGCGGCCGCCTCCCAGCGCGCCGGGCCGAGAGTCCCCTACCGGTTCTCCCTAGGAGCCCGCTGGACCGTCTCTCTCTAGACGGGGTCAGGCGGGTTAGGCAGCTCCCGCCGAATGGCCGCAGCTTATACAGATACGTAGGTCCTCCCTTTGTAGGATGGAACGGGTTGATCAGGGGAATGTTGGTTGGAATCGAGGTGGGTGCACATTCTTGTTTAGGTAGCAGTCGGTGGACCTTGGTATGAGACATTGTCAGTTGCTGTGCTCTAAGGTAATGAAGTTGCAAACGAGTCTTGGCATGCGATATTGCCCTATGGAAAGATTTTTTCACAATGTGGAATGTGATGTCTGAGCTTTTAACTTTTGGTACTGGGGTGCGCAATTGTGAACCTTTGCATTTTAGCTTGACCTGCAAGTCGCTCAGGTATGCGCGGAAGCCTCATCGTCGCGCCTGCGCTCTACGGGGCCAAAGCGCCAGCGATGACATAATAGATTGTCAAAATGAATCGCAGAAGCGGAGTCTTGTGATTCAGGTTGAAGCCGAACATTCCTTTGATGAAGTGGAAACCAAACACTGATGTCACATGAAACCGGCTCTTGTCATGGCAGTCTGCGCTGCTGCTTCATCGAGTCTTGTACATCTTGCGTGATTGCTTGTATGCCGCTAGTTGTTTTTCGAAGCTGCTCAAACGCGCCAGCGCTGAATTTTGGAGAAGATTTTGTCGCGGCCTCAGTTACTACAATGTTCGAGTCAGCATGAGTGATTGCCTCAGTGTTTGGAATTCAAAGCGGCTCTGAGGTTGCGATGTCTCTTGCGCGGCCCTTGGTTTTGGATCGCTGACGCATCAGGGCCGTGGTGTATGTTGTGATGGAAAGAATAATCAGTCTGCAGGCCTTTGGGTCCTCAGCATCGGCAGCCGTTCGAGCTACGGCCTCAGCAAGCGATTTTCCAGCTATTTTTGAAATCGTTGTCACGTTTGTATTCCCTTCTGTTTTGTTGCGAATCCAACTCGCAAGTTCAGGCTCCATACACCACCGGCGGAAGGGTCCACGATTCCCCGTGGACGGAGACAGGCAGGGACCCCAATGCAAGTACAGCCAAGAAGACAAGCATGTTGAGTGTAAGCATGAGATCACTTGCTGGAGGCATGCTTTTTCGCGGCGCTGATAAAGTGGAGCATTGCCTGGCGCCGAAGGGCGCCCGGAGCCTCTCCGTGGGCGAGCATATCGCGCACACGAACGGCGTGCCTTGCCAGCAAGGGATGCGCAATGTGCGTTTACAAGTTTATGAGCCAATTCTTTGTGAAGGACTCACCGTGGATTTCGTGGAGCTCCGATCTGGCAGTGGCACTTTGGTATGCGATCAGCGGCTGCCGCGCAGGCAAGGTTGGACATTGATTGCGATCTTGCTAGCATCCAGCGCATTGTCCAGGTGACAAGAAAATCCTCGCTGCAATTCCGGACACTGGCATTCGCTTCTGGAACCTCCGGGAGGACCCGCAGGAGTTGCAGAAGAAAAAACAGCAGGATGTCGGTCGAACGTCGCCCGTGCAGGATTGGCATCTCGACCAGCATGGGCAAGATGTCTACATGCACCGGAAAGAGTGGGGCCGGGCCTTGCGGTTTACCGAGTGGGCCCGGGAATCCCTTACTGGCCCGGTGCTGCCGACGCAGCTTCGATGGTACGTCGTGTCTAGGATGCATGTAAGGGATGCCGTACGTTTTCAGACGGAGGCCCCCTCGCCAACGCACTAAGGACATCGAGGTGACGGCTGAAGACGTTCGCTGGGCTGATACGATGGGAGCTGCGGAGGCTTGATGCATGGTCCCCGTGAAGGGTGTGCATGTGAGTGGACTTCCCTGTAGGAGCCTTACTTCCCGAGTCATCGGCGAGACCTGTGGGAACAGGCGGGTGGTGTTCTGACATCAGACTTTCAATGAAAGTACACTGTGGCTTTGAAGGTCATGGCCTGGAAGCGCCGCTGAAACCGGCTTTGTTGAAAGGAGCTGATTGCAGGCGGGCTAGTATAGCACAAGCTCTGTTGGTCATTCACCGAATATAAAAGTATGGAAGTGCTTGCCCACATCGCATGCCAGGCAGCACGGACAGCATTGCGCCGCGAGATGCTCGAAGTTTTGAAATTTTCGAGAAAAAGCTTAGCGAGATTCATGCGGCAATGGGTTGGGCTGACCTGCTGGGGGCCATCCAATACACTAAGTTAAGAGTCGCAGCTGATTGGAAGGCTAGGAATTACCAAAGGTCAAAGAGAGGCAACGATTTGATAGTGGCCCGGAATTTGCAAGGATACAAACGGTGGTCTGATGCTTTTCAGTTTCTCGTGTGGTGTTTTTTGCGATGCATAGAGGTTGGAGGCAGCATGGATCCTGCGGTGTCAAGCATGCAAAAGCACAGATCTGCATTTCATTTCTCCGCTGTGACGGGCCCAAGCGAGAAGACTTGCACTGAGATACAAACGATTTGGTTTTTCATACTTGGAGATAAGATGTTATGTCAGTTGTGTCATTGTTTTAGACTATGGAGCGTGACCAATTGCAATTGTAATTTGGCGTGAAGCACTTTAGCGTGCAAGGAAAATCTTTCAAGCTTAGCAATTGCAACTCCTAGACATGACGGATCCGACGCCATGTCTTGTGCTTCATTGTGACATTGCTTTCGACCCGACCACGTTGGGCTTCAGAGCGGAGTACACGACGATCGCAGGCCTCGGGTCAAATTATTGAACCAATACAGTATGGCAAGCACAGGTTTCGATGATACAAAGTGATTTAGATGAGGGCATGGCAAAAGAATTGAAGAGCAGCCTGCATGGTAAATGTGCCCGTCAGGCCGTTCGATCGGGACCACGGCATTCCCCTTCTGGGAGATCAGCTGGGGCGACGTCTGGATGCTCGGTGAAAAGTGGGCCTATGTGGATGGCCTCCTTCCACCGCAGCCGATGCTGGACCACAGTCGCATCCAAGTGCAACTGTTGGGACGTCGTGGTTGGCTTCCACCTGAGACATTGCTATTGACGCCGGAATGGTGTCACAGCCTTCGGATACGTCGAAAGATGTCAG
Source organism: Symbiodinium kawagutii (assembly GCA_009767595.1). NCBI lineage: Eukaryota > Dinophyceae > Suessiales > Symbiodiniaceae > Symbiodinium > Symbiodinium kawagutii. The sequence continues at coordinate 65,224 of VSDK01002086.1, read as the reverse complement.
TCCAGCAGCTAGTTCAGGAGACATTTGAAGCGAACCTGCATAAGCTTCGTTGCGAGGAGTGATGAACGTCAGTGTTCTGTGCTTCAGAGAAGCCTGTACAGGAGGCGAACACTTGAGAAGGAGAAAAAAGGCCTAAGCCAGGGCAACGCTTATTTCTCCATGCGAATTGGCAGGTTGAAATATGTCCCTAGTGTGCGAAGCGTAAATTCAAGACACTTGAACCCAAGAATGTTTTGTAACCCAATCTCATTTGTGTGACTAGGGCACCTGCTGCAGCACCTGCACATGTGCATGTGGAGGTTTGCTACACTGCAAAGGTAAGGCGTGTGGTTGTGAATTGCCTGTGTTTAGCCACGATTTTGGCAATGATCTCAATGATTAATTGCATGACTTCTTGATGAGATGAGCACCTGCAGCAATCAAGATCTCAAAAGTTCCACTGCTCTTCAAAGCCTTGCTATACCCAGCAGCAGCCATGTCCGAGCGTCGGCCGTTTCCCGTGAGCGATGGGGTATCCGAGTTCGTCCGCCTCTGCAGCTGTCACGGCTGGCCGATGCATGACATAAGCCCTGGGGGGGGGCCCTGCCGATAGTGGCTTGGCAACGCCGCACTGACTTGCCCTTGCCCGCCTATCTCTCGCTTTTCGCTGAACCCATTGAAAGGGTGAAGTTTTGCGGCTACGCTGGACAGCGCACATATCAAGTCTGGCGTGACCTTGAGAGCATATTGGTTTGCCGGCCAAGCCCTCCAACTTTGCTACTTGAAGCAGACATTTCATCAGAGGGCAGATTCGTGACCTGCAACTTCACGCTCTTGGGCGAGCGCGTTGCCGAGCTGACGATTACAGTCAGCAAGCGCAGGCCCTTGTTCATGAGCCACCTAACCATGGTTGCTTCTCGGGCTATCCATTTGAGAGGGCAGCTGGAAAGCATCCATCAAGAAATCCGTGTCCGACTTCCTGGTTTCCGGCACTACGTGCCAGACGGAGTGCTGCTATGGGAAGGACATGGTCGCGCGCCGCGTGGTCGGAGAGCTCAAACCAACTCACTCCCAGATGCTCTGGAAAAGCTGCGGGCTTTGAGTATCCAACAGCTGCAGAACCTCGACCAGCACGTCGTTGCAGGCAACTTTGCGGACCTGTGCAGCGCCCTGCAAGCTCTGCCTGTTCCTGAGAGGCTGGAAATTTGGAACCATTTTGTCAGCGACACTGAGTTTTCCAGAGATGTACACTGCTTTCGGCTTTAATGAAAGACAGAAGCATGTTTTCATCAAGAAGCCAGCTACATCTGCCCGCGGCCTTCCGAAGTACAGACCATATAATGGCAGGCCACGACGGGTAATTTCATAACCTCCAGATGTACAGCTATCCAAGGAGGCCACAGGGCCTCTGGCTTGATAAAAAGACGGAAAGGGACAGAGACAGCAGAAAAGAATGACACCCAGAAAGTTTTAACATGTTATAACATGCAACTGCCTACAATCTTGAAATGCGTTGTTACTTTTCAGAGTCAACATTGGAAGGCTTTCACTGATTGCCCAGAAGCTGCTGCTGAGTGGTAGTACAGTAGTACATGGATTACCAAGCACTGCCCATTCTCGCACCGCTGCAGGGATTCAAATCTAACAGAGCATATCTCTCAACACCAGATCTCAGCAGCACGCCTTGAAATGCAAAGCCATGATTGGCTCAAATCTGTTTATGATACTCCAGATCAATTTGGTCCTTTCTGTGATAAGTCATTGGCACGTGGCCCCGGCTGCCATGGACGCTCGCGCTTTTCGTGTCTTGACGGTGAGACCGGAGTTTCTATGCAAGATCCTTGCTGGCGAAAAGCTCTGGGAAATCCGAAGCTCCAATGCAAATTTTCGGGGTACAGTACCGTTTGCAGCAAGCGGAACCGGCCGTCTGTGGGGCGTAGCGGAGTTGGTGGGCTCCTATTGGCTGGAGTGGGATGCGCTCTTGACGCCGCAAGCGCGCAAGCTACATTGCCTGCAAGAGGATGATCTGTTATCCTATGGCTGTTGCAGTGGCGCATGGGTTTGGGAGCTGCAGCGGGCTGAAGCCTTCGAAGAGCCCTTGGCATGGAAGCCTCCTCGAGGATGCGTAGTATGGGCCAACGTATCAAGGGCGCTCGTTGCAGCCATCAACATTGCCCCCAGAGAGTCCAAGCCTCAAGAGGCGCAATTACTGGATCGGATGACGGCGGCTTGCAGTCAGAGACGCCGAGAAGCCCAAGAGACTGCACGTCTGAGAGCGTCCAAGCGCAAGCATGAGTAGCCGGTGCGAGCGGTGTAAAAACACATTGTGGCCCAGCCTTGTACAGAGTACAGCAAAATGCCGCCCGGCGAGAGAAATGATCCTGCAATCAAGTGTGACGACGGTCAAACCGTGATGTTGACACATTATTTGTGATATCATCGTGGCTTTTCAAGTATATTCAAAAGATTTAGAGATCAAACAGTGAGATTTAAGAAACTTTTTAAATCCAGTGCCTGGCACAGGAAGATGCATGCAAACATTCGTTGCATCAGCACTGCAGGGAACCAGCTTCGGGGCTGTTACGCCAAAAATATGCGGAGACATGAGTTGTAGCCTTGTCAGCTCATCCAGATATCGTCAGCGATTCAAATCATGGCCAATCTCGGTGAAAGATGGGAAGGCGCTGAAGTCTACTGGCCTGGGCCGTTGGTCTCTGATGCCGACTTTGCCATGTTTCGCAATGCAGCTTCTGCCCTGCACCCTGCGAGTTGGATCGAAGCTCGTGCGCGGTCGTCGCTCGAGGATCGCCTCGACCTGGGGCCGTTCTTGCTGAAGCCTCCGTCTCGGGAACATTTCGAAGACTGGGACTATGTCGGCGGCTATGGACAAGAGCTTTGGGCAACGCGCATGTGTTCCTGCGAGGGTTGGAGCCCGTGGGTGCTCGTGCTGAGGACGGTGAAGTCAGGGGACCTGGTGTTGACATGCGACCTCGAGGCAAAGCAATCACGCTTATCTGCCGGATTCAGCACCGCCTCGGGTCAAGTCATCGAGGACGGGTACGATTTTGGAGAGAAAACAGTGACCGTGAAAGACTTGACGGTCGTTGCTCGAATTTCGGCTGTTCGGTCTGGGCTCCTGCGATCCGCGAACCAATCGCTCAAAGTGGTCTTGCGGCAGCATGCAGGAGTGCTGCCTGAGCAAACCGTGGTCTGGTCCAAGAAAATTCGAATGGAAACGCCAAAGAAGCGGCTTCGTCAGAAGACCGATCTTTCCAGTGTCAATTTGAATCACTTGATGACGCACTTAACTCAGCAGCTTGCGGGCTAATTTCAAATGCGATTGCAGCACGAGCTTGTTTTGACCAGCTCGAGCGCTGCTAGCAGACAGTTGGGCAAGCCCGGTTTCACTTCTGGGACAGCAACGGGCAGTTGTCGTCTGATCAAAAAGAAGGGGCTTTATTTGGATCAAACGCGCATGTCAGAGTTGGTTGCTTGCGACTGAGACGCGGTTTGATTCGAACACTCAAGCAAATGACCAGGGCTGCATTAAGTATTCTGACGTAGTGAACTGTACTTCGGATGTGAGTGTGTGTGAAAGCTAAAAATGGGATCGATTGCAAAGTAAGTTTTAGCAGTTTTTGTTTGGACGCCTGCTCGAGCATGTCAGTTTGCGTATATGTCGGTTGTCTGGCATCAGAGAGCTGTGCCAAGCACTGTGCTCCTTGCACTCCAGCTAGTTACGTCGCAATATCAAACATGTAGTGCAATAATTTGTGAAGTCACTGGTCAGCGCTGCGTCTCGAAGATTTTCCGCTGTTTGTTTGAATCAGCTCAACAGACAGCCGGGCTTCAATTTGCCGTACGTTGTGTTACCTGTGATCAACATGTCGTCTGCTACGCGTGAGTTCGCAAGCGTGGCTGCTGTTTGGCCGGCTGATGATGCTGCGAAGGAAGCCTTTATTCGGGACATTCCTCTGGTGTTTTGGGAGCGTGACGCTCGTGTTGTGGAGCTTACGCCGCGCTTTTGTCGTCGGATCGACCAAGTGACTGTGCAGGGGCCCTTTGGAAACGCCATCTACGAGGTCTGGCAAGACCTTCGCCGGGGTTTCCTTGTGGTGCTCAGGGAGTCTGAGCCGCCAGCTTTGATGCTCGTTGCGGATATGAGGGCAGAGGCGGAGCTCATAACTTGCGAATTCAAGTTTATGAGCGGCGAGCCAGTTGCCGAGCTATCGCATGTGGTGTCAGTGGAGAAACCGCTAATCATGGGGGAGCTCAACGTGATAGCGTACAAGGCGGTGTACGATGCTGGGCTGCTACAAAGTATTTATCAAGATGTCAAAGTGATGCTGCCTCAGTTCCAGTTTGTGGTCCCCGAGGGCGTGGTGCTTTGGTCTGGTCCGCAGCAGACACCACCACGCAATCTGGAAGCTGCGTTGGAAGAGCTCCGGTCCCTTTCCTTCGAAAAGCTGCACCGTCTGGATTTACATCGACGGCCCGAATTTCTGGAGTCCAGCCGAAGTGCTCTGCAAGCTCACCTGCCAAGCGAGCGTGAAGCGCTTTGGAGAATGTACATGGGAGAGCCCGTGGCCGAAAGGAGATTGTGCTGCGAAGATCAGGATAGGCAATAAAGATCTTCCACAGCAAATGAATTCCGGAAGCAGGCTGCCAATGCACAGTGTACAGAAGGCCTGCCGGAAGATGGACAAAGCGGTTGCATTCTTCACAATATGGAAGGCAAGTGCATGTACAGGACTGCGCCTTCACGGTATTCACGCTCCTTAGAAAAGAGCTGGGGCGGAAGAAAAACTTGTAAGAATACTTTCTTATTGGCTGCATGCAGCTAAAACTGCAATCTGGACACACCACCAATGAACACTGCAGACATATAAACGTGGACTCCCGGAAAGCTAACTGCCAAAGTCACAAGTTTGAGACATCGGGTTACCTGAGGCCGATATGGTTGTACGGTTTTGGTTTCCCATAAGTTGCTGTTGAAGCATGTATAGATTTACCTGTTCAGTGGATCAAAGCAAACGGTTCGCATTTTAAAGGCCTTTCATGGCAGAAAGCTCGGCGCCAGCGGAGATAGATGTCTTTGCTGCGGCGAGAGGCTTGGATATCCTAGTCAGCCCAGCGGGTACCGTCCACACGGTAGGCTGCACTGCAATCTCAATAGCGGTCATTGAGCGGGCAGTTGAAGGCAACCTCTGCAAAGCTTGCGTGCGCAGACTGCCGCAGACGGGTCAATTTCTGCTGGTGAACAAGCCAGACACGTGCCGACTGGCGCACGTAGATCCGAACTGCTTCTATGTGGGCAACTCCGGCTTCGATGCTGCAACCGTCTGCAACTGCTGCTGGCGCGCGCCGACCAGCGATAAGGTGCAGAAATTTGAGGCGGCGCAAAACAATTGAGCAACCTTAATATAAAACTGGGTAACTGCAAGTATGTCATCATAATTTAGCAATAAACATTATGCATCATGCGGGGGCAATGTCCAGTCTCACTTACTAACACGCACCTTTGACACCAGCAGACCAAATGTCCAAAATGCAAAACTATCGAGTCTTAGCTTTTGTGCTTTAGGTCTTGACAGCAGCGTCGACGCGATTTGAGAGGGTGAGAAAATTATTTCATTTATTTGGCTTAGAATTTCATTGGAGTTCCAGCACCATAGCAATATCGATAATTTTTCCTGTCACTGTGTAGCCCCTGGGCGCACATACTGACGTCATCTTTTGGCCCTAAGAATCATTGTGGATAGCTTTTGCGCGTTTTGCTCTGATGGAAACACCGCCTGCGATCGACTATGTGCATGATTGCATCTTTGGCAGCCTGGGCCCTCTTGACAGCGTTCGCTTGCGACCGATGGTTGAATGGTTCCCTCTGAAGGTGAGGCGAAACAATTGTTGCGATGCTATCTTTTGCCCAAGAAAGCGGCAGAACTTCCGTTGGGGCAGCCACGACTTCATTTACATCGTCAAGGAGCAGTCTGAAGATTTCTGCCACCTTGAAGACCCTGATGGCATCGTTCCTGATTTGTATGTCAAAAGATCCATCCGTGGCACCATTGTTCCTTGCTGGCAAATGTGTCTGTTCCTTGAATTTTTTTTCCGTAACCTGCAAATTGCAAAAACCTTGTTCTTCAGGTCCTTAACCTACACTACATGGCCACAATGGACGATCTACACTTTCAATGCTCTTTGGCGTCTGGTCGGGTTCTGCTTCGCTTTTCTTCGTCAAAGCATAGAAATCTACGGGCTTCCCTCATTCTAGACCGCTTGAAAGTGGAAATTTCAAGTATACTCAACGTCAGCAAGCAGAATGTTTTCCAACTATGCGGCTCCAAGTCAAGGCATTGCTGGAGTCCTCAGGACAAAACCGAAGCTTTGCTTCTTTTAATCCCTGATGGTACTTGATATCTAAAATATCATGTGTCTGTGTCAATTTGTTCGTGTGTTGTTGAGCAGGAGGACATCTATGTGGCTCGAAACCTTTCGGCATCTTTTTATGAAAACCTCTCACAAAGTGGGAAATGCCGCTTTCAATACAAGTACCCTTCGGGCCTCGCATTGACCCACTACCATTGCCACGGCTTCCGGCTCGACATGCATGATGTCGAGACTCCCTGGATCAGACTGAGCTGAAGGGCCCTTTGAAAGTGAGACCGAGAGAAGCTTGTACAGCATTATCAAAATGCAGTTGGCTGACAAATAATTGCGCAAACTTTTGACTTTTGCACAGGCAGCCAGGAACGATACAGCCACTGGCTCCGCAAGAGACGCCTGTTATGGCGAGGCGTTCAGTCAGCCTCCAAATGCACCATATCGCGCTGAAAAAAAAGGCGCTGTCATATGGTCAAAGGGGTGCCAACGAAAGAGATTTTATGGCCGAATCATGCTTAGGGTTAAGAAGTAAAAGAGTGAAGCAATTTACCTCATGGAGAAAGAGAGGCAAGGCCGAAAAATGGTATTACAATGTTCGAGCCTACGGCCACCTTGGGTCAAATTCCAAGCTTATCAAACCAGCTAGTCGCATTGCAGATAATGTCGTGCTACTGCTGAATACCAGGGGCAATGCGCATGAGTTACTTACTGACGATTGAATCGCTAGGTCAGTTCATTCAAGTTCTTCGGTCCGATGACTTCGCAATGGGCCGCAAATGCAGCCACACTTTCCGTCTGGGTCTATCAATTTGTCTCAAGCGACGTTAAATCTATTTAGTTGTTTCTGATGGCACATAAGAAAAACTGCTTAATCAAAGTAAGCCCCTAAGTATAGCAATGCATAGCACCAATGCTTTGCAGCAACCCGTCGTAACAACATGCAAAGTAAGAGACATCCTAGAAACCTACAAAATCAGAAGGGCCACAGATGCAAGACTAAAACACTAGACGGAACACGTGAAAGAACCGAAGCCGGACGGAAGCCGGACGGAAGCCGGACGGAAGCCGGACGGAAACCGGACGGAAGCCGGACGGAAGCACCCGGAAG
>VSDK01002086.1:31905-49217 GCA_009767595.1 Symbiodinium kawagutii | reverse complement strand
GCATTCCTCTGGTTTTCTGGGATCGCAATGCCACCGTGGACCGGGCAACGCCGCTATTCAGTCGGCGAATCGACCGCGTTACGTTGCACAGTCAGCGCGGTGAGATTGAATATGACATCTGGAGAGACTGGCGTGATAGATTTCTGGTAATCTTCAGGGCGCCTCGGCCTCCGACTGTGACCCTTTGTGCGGACTTGCGGGCCGAGGGCAGCGAAATAAACTGCGAGCTGAGCTTGCTGAGCGGATTGCCCGTAGCAGAGTTCACCCAAGAAGTGACGACAGAGAAACCGCTCATCATGGGCCATCTGAACATGATCGGGCTCCTGGCAGCTTACGACTGGGATCTGCTCGAGAGCATCTACCAGGATGTTGTCGTCCTTCTTCCGGGGTTCCAAAACATCATCCCTGAGGGGGTGCTACTATGGTCCGGTCCGGACCAAGGCCAAGATCACGAACTGACCGTGGCCATCGGGCGTTTGCGGCGTCTTTCGGCTAGTGAACTGGGACGCCTTGACCGGCACTATCTCCCTGGATTCGTGGCCGCTGCGCGTGCTCGAATGCAGCAGATGCCACTGAGTCAGCGCTTAGCATTTTGGATTCGGTATGTGGGACCTGGCCGTTTCCAAAGGAAAATGGCCGAAAGTGTTGAATAAGACGACAAACATGCTCAGTGTACAGAAAGGGTATAGCCCATTGAGCATGTAACTAGATATTAACATTATTTGACAAGTTTGGAGCGGCGAGCTAGGCACAGCGCACGCCCTCGAAAAAAACAAACAATGCACTTTGAATGTCATCCATGGGCGGAAAAAGCAGTGGCCTGCAGCCACATGTAGATCATGTGAAGTTCTTGCTTGAGCATGATCATGAGAATCCTGCGCAGGGATGCGAAAGGTATAATTTGAACAGAAGCCAAATAACAATTTGAAATTTGGGTGCTTTGGCAGGTCAGGCTCAAGATCAGAAAAGGCTGAAGCATGCTTGAAGTCCGCATGTCAAGCCTTGCGTTAACTCATCCTGATGTGAAGTTCCTCGTCTTGAGCTTCATAGACTTCTTTACCTTGGTCCGCTGGCAGCAAGCCTCTCGCAACTTCATCCCCACCGCGGTCCAAGAAATCTACAAGCAACATGCTAGAAATTGCGGAGCTGCGGATACAAGTTTACATCCTGGATTGAACGGATTTTGCGCCATTGCAGATGTACTCTGGCAAAACATTGGCCGTCCTTTGGATGCATTGCAAGATTTTGCCATCACTTTCCCTGGCTCAGACGACGTGGCCGATATTTTTCTGTGGAGGTACACTTCCTTGGACGCCTGGAATGCCAAGACGTCACGCCCAAGGGCATTCGGGAGCTCAGCGGCATGTCGGACAGGGCGCGCTGTGCATTCTTGGACGACGACTCCAGGCCGCATGACACGGACGAAAGCTTTCTGGATCTCCTGGAGAAGGAGAACCCAAACAACGATGTCCTCGCAACAGCCGTGCGCGTTCTGCGACGAGGTCAGTGGCGCTATGAGCTCTACCACGAAAACTGTCACATCTGGCAACCAGATGACACTGTCGCGGCAATCCGCTTTGATGTGCACGGATTAGTAGGCGTCATCTTGTTCATCGAGGGAGTTTCGACCAGTGAATCTGAGACTCGCGGAATTTCGTCAGACAGCGAAGCGTGTGGCTTACCACCCCATGTACAGGATGAACTTGACAGCGATTGACACAAGCTTTGCAGCAACCCCCTGTACAGCCCTCAGAACTCGGACAGACAGCTTGAAGAAAACAAGGTTGAGGCTAATTGTGCGCGGTACCGTTGTACTCCCACATTTGACTCTCAGGCTCGAATTTGCATGTTCTGAAGGGATTCATGACATTGCGCGTAGTGATTTGAAAGATTGAGCAAAACAGTGATCAACTTCATCAGGCCGGACAGGCAGTGAATCTAAGAAAATCGTCGGGAATTCGCGGCTTTTTGGGCTCAGCAAACACCATTGGCAATTCGCGACCCTGTGAATCAACCGTCCAAGCTTTGCGCAGCAATGGCAGCTCCAGAAGGCCGTTTTCATCGCCTGCTCAAGGACAGACCGCATATGACACAGCCAGTTTGGATTCCAGGATCAACCCTGCACGCATAGCAGCGCAGGATGCCGTACAGAACATTAGCTTGTCCTCGAGCGATGAGAGCGAAATGGTCGCTGGAGCACGCGGCTCCGAAGTTGGCCAGGCACAGAGGGTAAGGAATCACATGATCAGAGTCAGTTAAGTGCACTGGCACTTGCTGTTAAGGCTCACAATTCACAATCATGAAAGTGTATTCTTGACTCATGCGAAAATTCTTCTGCAGGTAGCGACCCCTCCAGAGCTTGAAACGGAGACATCCGATGATGCAGCGGGTGCGGAGGACAGCGCGCCCCTGGAAAATTGCGTGGTGGAGCTCGATTTGGCAGATGCCATTGCGCTCGCAAAGGAGAGAGATGATTTTTTTGAGGACAGGGGTTTGGGCACCATGTTCAAATGCTATAATGCTTCACCATTATGGCTTGTTCCTATGCTGCTGTCTTGCCTCCAAGGACCCGTGTCCAGATGAAACTATGGAAGAAGAGGCCGCCAACGAGGCAGATGTCGAGCACAGAGCATCTCCAGCGAGCAGACATCGAATTATCGACCTTTCTGACGCAGAGAATGCCCCAGAAGGGGGCGAAGCCGACGCTTTACCAATGGCAAGCATGAAGAGGCCTGCTGCAGCTTCAGGGGCCAAGAAACGGCCTGCAGCCCGAGAACTTCGGCCGAGTGAATCTTGCCCCGGAATCGATGATGAACACCGATGCGTTTTTAGCACTGTTCTTCCTGGACAGCCGGCAAGACTTCACGCCGACAGGGGCGAGACGCATTGTCCATTCTGCTCAAAAGCCGCGTGGGAAAAGGCAATCGGATCCAGCCGACCAAAGGCCTTGCAGACTTTGAGAAAGCTGGAGGCTCCTCACGCGGAGCAGGCGCTGAAGCGCATCCAGCGCTGGCAGGGCAGCTCGACTGCAGAAGAATATCGGAAAAAGCTTGGGCTCACCGATGCACCTGCCCAATGGAACATGTTGCTGAAGAAGAGGAAGCTTTTGCGCGCAGAGCTCGACGAGGAAGAGAAGCAAGAGTATGATGAAGCCGTGCGCCGAGATCAACGTCTGGTCCGTCGCAAAGTCATGTGCCCAGAAAACAAAGGTGTACGAGGCACAAGTAGACAGGATCGTAAGGAAATCGAAACGGTTGCCAAGAAGTTCGGACCTGCAGCCGATTTGGCAGAGAATGATACTGGGTTACCAGCACCTTCAGATCCGATTGCCTTGGTCATCGAGAAATGGTGCAAGATGGGATCATGGGCTATGTGTCAAGGCTGCTCATCAGTCCAACCACGCCGATTGACACCATCAGACTTCAAGCAGGTGGCGCCACCAACCATCACAGAGAAAGCTTGTACAGCATGCAAGCATGGGGAGTACGTGCCTCAAATCGATGACATTCCCCTTCCGCTGCGAGACCTGCCCCCTGCTGTGATTGCAGCTTTGAGACCGTTGGATGTCAACGCCGGTCCAGACCTTCGAGCACAGCATGGTTACAGGGTGCATGCCTGCATGATCACGTTTTCGTGGGCCCCAATCAGTGTGAAACAGAAGATCAAAGAATTGGACAGGCAGGATGATAGGAAGCTTGCGCGAGCGGCGCACCGACATCTGCTGAAGTGTCGCGACAGCAATTATTCTGCTTTTCATCAACGGCATCAAGATTTCCTTCGAAAGCATGGTGAAGACGCCCCCGAGACGAAGCGTAAGCGGCCGCTCCGATTCATTGAGCAAGAAGGCGCGGGATCAGTTTTCAAAGTGAAAATAAAACACTGACAAGCATCGAGCCCCCATCATCCCGCCAGGCCTCGAATGTGCGCTCTGGCCACACCTCTACTGGCATCGAAACCTCTGCGAAACAGTTGTTCGAGCATCGCACGAATCCAGGGCCGGAAAGAAACGCAAAGCGAGCTCGAGCAGTGCCGACGAAGAGGACGACCAAGAAGAGGGCCCCAACATTCAGTGCAGCAAGATGGGCCGTATTAGAAGGAGCTTTATGCGCAAATTCTTTTCCCCTGTGATTGGCTACGGCACGGACTACGAGCTTCTCCATTTCGTCTACGATCTCAGCATGTGGACCACTGTTGGTACCAAGAAGAACGTGGCCTCCCGGCATGATGTGCCATTACGCCTGGTGCTGCGAGGCTGCCCCTGGAGCCCTCAATATTTCCGCGTGCGGCATCTGGCCGTCATAGACATGCAGAGGCAATGCGGCAACGCGGCACTGTTCAGAACCAGGGCCCCTTATGAGAAAAGCTTTCCTTACCATATGTGGATCATGCACGAGCAGCGCCTAGCTGGCCGAAGCCGGCTTCATCTTGCTGGAGCGGAAACTCTTCATCATGCCCATGTCCTGACTGAACTTGACAAGGCTTTTATCTGTGGAAGTCGAAGAGTTCATGGAAGACGAGACAGAAATTGGACGAAACATTTGCTCGCAGCAGAAGTGCCGGATGAGAGCGGCAACTACCCGGAAACCGTGCTGGGCAGGTTCACTCGGCTAGAGTTCCAAGACGGCAAAAGAAAGCCGGCGACGCAATCGTACCATGGCAAGGGCACGACCCACAGTCATTCGTTGGAATACTTGCAGAACATGGACGCCATCGGCCTCGAGCACAAGATTTCAGCACATTTGCCGGACAAGGAATCTCAACCGCTCCTGCATGGATTGGTTTTGGACGGACAGTGTGACCGCACCAACTCTGGGGTACCGCTGCGAGAGGAGCCTTCGGTGTGGGATCCAACGGCGGAAAAACTATTGCTGCAACACGCCGAAGAAGACCGTGACTTGCACATTCGGCCGTACTTTCCTCGCACCATGGAGATCACCAAGTGCCACGAGGATGTGCAATTTGCTCGGGACAACGGGGCGGTCTTGCACTACGTTGCCACGTACGCATTCAAGTTCAGCGATTCCATGGACAAGGACTGGCTCACCGACCATGCCTCTGACTACAGTGTGGCCCGGCGCATTTTATTCAGCCACCACCCGTTAGAGCCCGAAATGTGGTTGACTCTTGCTGCGGAGCGGTTCCCACAAGTGGACTACAAGGGCAGCCTCGTGGACATCTTCGTTCCGTTGCCAAACTGCTCGAAAAAGCCCAAGTGGCTTGTGAACTATGAAGAGTCCGCTTGGCGCGCTGACAGCATGCCATTGATTGCCTTTCTTCGCAAGAGCAACCAAAATGGTGAAATTCTCCGGCATATCAAGGAAGCCTATCACAGGTATGTGTGCGAGGAAGTGGAGAAATCTTTGCTGGCTGCAGGACAACCCGAGAAACAGGCCAAGAACTCAGCCGCAGAAATGCTCAAGGCTTACAAAAGACGCGTGAAAGAAGGCGAGGAGGAGACTCTGACAACCTACACAGAAAGACGCTTCGGTGTGGAAGTTGAGGAGCTACACCGCTTCGCAAACGACTACATTCCCCGAGGAGAAAAATTGATTGCAGCAGGCACCTACAGCATGCTGAATGACCGCTACTATGGACAGTGGCTGGGCTTGAACACTCCTTTTCGAAAGCTCGAAGACTTGCAAGCATTGGCCGCGGAACGCCTGGCCAAAGTCCCGGAACATTACCGCTTCTTCGCGATGGCCCTGCTGCTCGCGCCAGAGATGTGGAAAGACCACTGCAAAATCCAAGAACAGATGGAACTGGAGGCAAACAACAAAGCAATGGTGGAAACAGTCATTCAAAAGCTGCGGGCACAGACTTCTCTGGTGGAAAAATACATCAACGGGGAGCTCGCGCTCGATGACGAAGTTGTGGAGAAAGAGTACCATGCGCCAGGGAATGAGGCTATCAAGCTGACACGGTCACAGAAGATGTTCAAAGATGCCTTGGAGCCACGGATGAAGCGTGCAATTGCAGCAGCTGCGGCCGATGACGACGACGAAGTGGAACGCCTGTTAGTAGAAGCAGAAAACCACCAGATCCTCTTCGCCAACGGACCGCCTGGCACAGGCAAAACGTTTGTGGTGCACCAAGAAATTCAAAAGTGGCAACAAGAAGGAGCCCGGATCTTATTCTTGCTTCCAACTGGGCAACTGTCCTCTGAGATGCGGGCTCGACATTCCGACATCGATGTCGACACCTACCATGGCGGCTTGCTACTCTTCAAGGACCTTTCTGAGGCATTGGGCATTATGACGCAATATGACTTAATTGTTTTGGACGAGGTCTCCATGCTGACGGACGAACACTTCGGCAAGGTTGTTGCAATGTGGCAAGCTGCTGACAAGATGCCTTGCCTGCTTCTTTTGGGTGACTTTTGGCAGCTTCCAATCGTTGACCCTACGAAGCAGAGGTGTGACCAAAGCCCCCTGTGGAGGGCAAATTTTCGGGTGATCAACTTCAGAGAACAAGTTCGTTGCAAGGACCCACGGCTGCAAGAAAAGCTTGACATCTTACGCACGGCCGTTCCGAGCGTGAGGCAGCTCAACAATATCAAACGGGGCCACTATGCTTGGACCTCCGCGAAGCCGACAGACTGGGATATCCTGACGTTGCTTCGGAAACACCCGGACACGACTATCGTCACATGTACTCGAGCCGCTGCGGCGCTGGTCAATACCTTAGCCACCCAGGTGCTGTTTGTCAGCCGCCACAAACAGCCTATCGGCAACATCCCGCTAGACTTTGAGTGCAACGAGGACAATTACACAGCCAAGGGCAATTTGAAGAAAGGCCCCCTGCAAGCTGCTTTCCTCGACGTCTTCGAAGGGCAGAGGATTTTCCTGACCCGCAACCTGGACAAGGAAAACGGCTTTGTGAACGGAATGTCTGCAGTGATCGAAGACTACGACCCTCACAGCAATTGCCTACGTGTGGTTACGAAGCTTGGCACTACCTTAGCAATTTATCCTTACACTGAGGAAGTGCCTGGCGGCGGTCGGGTGACTTCCTTTCCCGTGCGGATCGGCTACGCCTGCACAATTCAAAAGATCCAGGGCGCAACGCTTCCGCATATCACCGTTTGGCTTGACCGCGCAGGTTGCCGAGCAGCTGCATACGTTGCATTGTCTAGGGTTGAGAAAGACGACAGATACCTCATTGCAGGCAAGGTCGCCCAAGCACATTTTGTTCCAGCGCAGTGATCTCTCCGAGTGTACAGACAGGCGACTCCAGTACAGATTTTGCCTGTGACGGATCTCTGCACATTTGCAATCAGACAGCTTCAGAAGCCAAAAGGGCAGCGAACGCGTGCACAGTCAGGCATTGGAAAAGTTTCCTGGCGTTTCCTTGGTATTGCGCAACATGTGCTTCGCAGCACGCTTATCAATAAGCAAGAAATGCATTTGTCAAAATTCGGTAACATTGTCAACTTGAGCAATTTGAATCCCTTGTTGGACGCATTTTTTGATGGAATTCCGCAGCCGTATCCAGTCAATATCGCAGGAGCTCTCCGCTGACGCAATGTTTGCAAGCCGCCTGTTTATCGATCCTGACAGCGAGTTCGTCCTCCTCGGGAACGGTCATGTTTGGCCACGCCATGACGAGGAAAGAAAACAGATCATCATGCGAGCCTTGCCGATGGTCGCTTGGCAACGCCACTCTGGAATAGTGGCCTGCCTGAGCGTTTTCGGTGAAAACATCGACACGGTCACATTTTCCAGCGAAGCTGGCGAGCGTACATACCATGTCTGGTACGACGATGATATCGGCCTGGCGGTTGTCAGGCCGAGCCGCACCACATTGGTACTTCAAGCAGACATCACCTCTGAGGACAACCGAGTCAAATGCAAGTTTACGCTCCTCAGCGGCGAGTGTATCGCAGAGCTGAGCATGACGGTCAGCAGACGGAAGCCGCTCGCTATGGGCCATCTGACCATGGTCGCCGCCCGCGCGATCTACGAGAGAGGGCTCCTGGAAAGCGTCTATCAAGAAATTCGTGTGCTGCTTCCTGGATTCGAACACTGCGTGCCAGATGGTGTGCTTCTGTGGGAAGGGCAACGAGGCCGGCCGCGAGGCCGCGAGGCCCCCCGACCCGCTGAGACGCTCCCAGCTGCACTCGAACGACTGCAAGCACTGACTCCTGCAGCGTTGCGGAATCTCGACCGACGTGAAGTTCCAGGAAACTTAATCCAAAGGTGCCGTGCCATGCGGTCTTTGTCTGTTCCAGCCAGACTGGACCTTTGGAACTTATCTGAACCCGACACCGAATTTTCAACTGAAATCCGTAGATTCACCCTCTAAGCATGTGGAAAACATGCCTTGGGCCAACGCATTTGATGCCTTGCAAGTACAGATGGACAGGCAACGGCTCGTCATGCCAACACGATCATACCGTTGGCGCAGTGGTCCAACGCGGCCACTCCGCGGATAGCGTCGGATAGAAACACGCAAGGACAGGGAACCTCATGGCAAAAATGCAGAATGATGCAAGCATGCAAATCATATTTGTACGCAAACAAAATCCTTGTTATCCTCGACTACTTTGAAAGCAACCAAAAAACGCATTGCCGTCATTTCCTTGTAAAAAACATGCATATTGGCAAATGCTACATAGACATGATCCTCGGAGGTAGTCATGTTTCACTCGGTTGATCCGCAGCCATCCTCAGCAAACCCAGAATTTCCAGCAGCTTCTTCCTTACGCAGGCCCAAGATCTGACTGACGCAATGGACGGCAGGTTGATCCAGTCATTGAAATTCGTTTGTAATGGTTGCGACACTAAAGCAAAGGAGCCTGCCAGGACAACCAGAAGAATCATGCCGCCGAAGATGAATCGTGAAGCAGAGGCAGGGCCACGGTGCATGGGTTTCATACCGCTTTTCTGTAGACGTCCACGCTCAGGTGGATGCGCTGGAGGCCGCCGCGCGCGCCGAGACAGCCGAACTTCGCAATTTCTTTCGCCAACACCGGTGCCCTTCGGAAGATGCCATCTTGAAGTGGTTCGAAGAGGAGGGAATTGCCTATCTACGACGATCAGGCACAAGGTTCTTGCTCAATGACTTTGACTACGAGGCCTTCAAGACGCTGTGGGAAGCTCCCGCGCTAGATGAGGAAGAAGCAAGACGCTCACGGCGAGAGGTCGGCGAAAAACTGCATCGTCACGGTGGCTTTGCGTCCATGCAAATGCACCATTACGCGCTGCATTTCGCACTATGTTCTGGAGCTTTCATCGACAGGGAGGCATTGTCTGTTGTCATTGTGTCAAGCGGAAGGGACTTAGAGCACGACTGGCACGGCATCGGCGAGTGGCGCGAATGAAAGTGCGGAGCTACAAATGATCTGAAGTCCGCATGCATAATTTCCCGGGAGCTGAAAAACTTCTTGTCCAGAAGAATCTTCAGATGTACAGAAACCGTGGATCCAGAAATTGTTCATGGTCAGCGCTTGCCCTTGCACAGCAAATTCCCTGCAGTGACTAGGATTACAGCGGCACGCCACTGCATCCATGCACAGACAAGTCATCGCGGAACCAAAAAGAGTTGTTCCAATCATTGCTACTGTAGCGTTCCCCTCAATGCATGAGCAATGCTGTCTTGTGCGCTGGCAGCTGTTGAAGGGACCGTGCCATGTGTAAATTGCCTGTCCGTTTGGCTCAAAGATTTTTCGACCGAGAGAGTGTTTCTCCGCATGGCGACGAACTGGTCGGACTTGTCTCCGCACACGCTGCAAGAAAACATGTCGAGGCTGCATCCTGACATGAACCCAGAAGCAGACGCTGCAGCTGGAAGACTCAACGAGGCGGCGGTTCCTGGCGATGACCCGATCCCGGCGTGCCCTCCTACACCACTTCTCTCGCCGCAGCCAGATCCGACCAACATCGTCCCACGAATGCTTCCCTTAGAACTCGTGCTTGATCCCGGCCCTGGCTCTACCACAGTGGCGCCACATGAGGAAGAAAGACATCAAGTCCTCTTTTGGGGCTTATCTCCTCTGATGTGGTGGGCTTTGTTTCAAGCTTGGCAAACACGCCGTGGTGAACGCAGCCGCATCACCCGACCAGTGAGATTCATGATTGCTGCTTATCTCCATGCATATTTGTTCGGTTCAGAATCGAACGATTTCATCCGCTGTCTGCAACAACTTCTGCGGCTCATGATGCCACCTGATGCTGTATACCCAGATGCCCTGCGCCGCCTCATTTTCGAAGGCTTGCGTTCATTCTACTTGCATCGCTAGCAGCTGAAGTACAGTGCAGCTCCGGCGATACCAAGAGAGACAGCCCGGCAATGTCACCGGAAAAAAAAGGTTGGCCGGCTCATAGACAAATATTGAAGAAAATATCTCATTTGAAAACAAACAATTCTTTTTCTTTTCAGCTATTTCGGCTCTGATCACACCGCCAAACTGCAACAATCAGCATGCCTCGGCGCTGCAAGGGGCTTAATGGCGCAACTTGCATTTTTTCCACGTCCACTCCGGGGCAGCCGGCGCAACCTTCGCATGGCTCTTCCAGATGCGTGTTCTGCAGCACAACCCTCCTAGAGGCTCGCATTGCGACGGCAACCGGCGAGTGGGAAGTCATCCAACGCTTGGCGGCTCCTTGGCTAGCACCAGATTCATCCGACCGATCCGCACGGTGCGAAATTTCGCAAAAACCACGGCCAAGGTTTTCAAGCTCCGGAAAAAGCGTGTCTTCGACATGGCTCTGCAACGTCTTAAAGAAGTCTCATCGAATGCAGATGACTTCGAAGCGGCAGCTGCCGAGTTCGACGAGCCGCCGGAATTTGGACGCCCTTCACGGAAACGACCAGCGTCTGCGCTGAACACCTGAAGCCTCAGCGGTCTGCGGTTCTCCCTCCACGGGCTCTAATGTACAGTTTCGCTGGGGCATGAGTACAGGCCGCAACAGTTCAGCGAACCTGAGCCAAACAGCGATGAAACATGCCGCATCGCCGGAGCCACAAACAGGAAACTTATATGGTCATGATTGTCATTTTTCAGTAGGATGGTCTGAACAAGACATGATTGCCCACAAGCATGACATCGACAAATTTTTTAGTCTGCTGTGACCTCCAACAGTACGATGCGCCCGCAGATTCTTCTCAAAATTCGTCGCGCTGTTTCTCGCCATGGAGAAATGCATCTGTGATGCAGTGGTGATGGAGGTCTTGGAGGAATACATGGGCTGGCTGCCGCTGCTACAATTACGCGCTGCCTCCAAGAATTACCCCCGGCATCTCAGCAAAGCACGTCTTGAAGCCCTGCTCCAAGATCTTTATGCGCCCTCTGACAATGCTGCTTTTGGAACCTTACTGCATCGCGCATACGCCGCTTTGATTGACCAGCTGGAGAAAATGCGCAATGGGCCACGAGATGCGACCCCTTGGGATTACCCTCTCGGTTCGCCGCCGCTGCGCAAGGTCGATGTTCGCTACAACGACGAGCTTGAATGGGCTCCAACGTATTGGCACCTTGACAAAGCTGAAATTGGCAGGTTCTTTCCACATCCGAGCTTTCAGGATGCCGTCGCCATTCTGCAACGACGCGGAGACAGATTTCATTGCAGCACATTGCTCAGGCGAGGCGCCATGGATGTCAATGAAGCCCTGGTCGGCGTGAAGATCAAGACGTACTATTTGCAAGCTAACCTGCGTGGTTTCGAAGTCCAATTGACGATGGTCACTACATGGCTAGATTGAACCTCCAAGTTCTTGGCTGCTGTACAGAAGCCAATCGAATGGAGATGCGGACAAAAACTGTCGGGCTACGACTGCCGCACAGCAACTGCTGGGTTTTGAAGCCAAAAGTGGTATAAAAAGTTTTTTTGCCATGTTATTTTAGAGGTGCGCCAAAGCCTTCATTTTGAAGAGGCGTCTAAATTTGCAGGGCATGTTGGAATTTTTGTTCGGTAAATCTAGGTACTAATGGTTATGGAGGGTGTGGGCGAGCAGCAGGCAAAGCCAGATGCGAGCACATCACCCGAAAACATGCAGCTGCTCATGCCGCAGCATCCTGAATTCATTGTGGATCCTTGCGGGGCCTTCAAAAGAATGCTTCGGCTTAAGCCCCTGGCCCTTGTGGGAGCCCCCTGGAGCCTGTGGGCTTTTCACAAAAGAAGGTGAATATAAGCCCCCTGGACGTTGTAGGCTCTTCACAAAAGAAGGTAAATATAAGCCCCCTGGACGTTGTAGGCTTTTCACAAGAGAAAGTGAATAAAAGCCCCCTGGAGCCTGTAGGCTCTTCATAGAAAAAGGCAATATAAGCCCCCTGCAGGCCCCTGTAGGCTCTTCACAAAAGAGGACGATATAAGCCCCCTGGAGCCTGTAGGCTCGTCACAAAAGAGGGTCCATATAAGCCCCCTGGAGCCTGTAGGCTCTTCACAAAAGAGGGGATATAAGCCCCCTGGACCTTGTAGGCTCTTCACAAAAGAAGGTGAATATAAGCCCCTTGGAGCCCGTAGATTTTCACAACAAAGATTTATGTCTTTTTAATATATAGCTATTATTTTTAATTTTTGTTTTTTTTAAATTAATAATTTTTTTCATATAATTAAGAAAATTTAAATTATATTTCTTTTATTTTAAATAAAAGTATTTTGATTTATTCCAAAATATTTTTGAATTTATATTAAATTATTTTGGTTTTTTCAATTTTGAAATTTTAATAATTAAATATTTTTTAAATTAAGATAAAACAATATCTCGGTTTTATAATTATTTTTTTTCTATGGCCAATTTTTCCAGGTAATATTATTTATATACTTTATGAAATTCTATTTTATAAAAATTCAAAAATAAATTGTGAAAAAAAATATTTAAACTCTTGAAAAAAATATATTTTAAAATATCAATATTTGATTTTAAAAATAATTAAATAATAAAAACCGTTTGTGGTTGCTTTTATAAATATAATAAATTTAAAAATATTAATTTATTAAAATTTAAGAAGAAAGCAGGGCGGTAGCAGCCATTGATGCGCAAGTAGAAACCGTAGATACTGGCAGTAGGCAGCTCCAGCTTCAAAGATTGTACAGAGACCAACCAGCATGTATCAACAGATACCATGATGTTGTCACAGCAGCAAGTGTTCCGGCTCATTGGATGATAAAATGAACTTTTGCATACTTTTCTTGCGCCGTATCCGCAAAGCCAGTGCCTCGGATCACCCTGTGTTGAAGTCGACAATTCCTATAAACATCCAGGTGTGCTCATGGAAGCTGAACAAGAATTCACTTGCATATTTTTCACATGCGTTTTCGTGTCAGGCATTCAATATCTCTAGCAAAACTGTTTTCCGTTGCGCAGCCATGGCAACCTATTGGGACATGGTGGAATTTCGTTGCTTAGACCGCCCCTGGCCGGTCACAGAGTCGGCTCGAGAGCATCTTCTCCGCAGACTTCGCGACTGGGACTATGACTCAGAAATTGACGAACATCTGAATCTGAGTCGGCATCGCCTGGTTGCAGAGTATACGTTGGATGCAGGTTACGGGCCTCGCTGGTTTCACGTGTGGGCACATCCCGTGAAAAGCAAAATCGTTGTAGTCAAGCAGATGCCTTCTTCTGCCCTGGTTGTGCAATGCGACCTGAGCACAGCACACCAACATATTCACGCTGAATTTGCGACCTTGAGCGGCCGAGTCTTTGCATCCAAAGATTTTAGCGTCGCCAACGTGACTCGATCTGAGCCCTTCTCGGTATTTCAGCTGCAAGACGCCGCCCAAGAGGAAGCACTGGCACAAGATCTCATGGAATCCAAGTACCAAGAATTGAAATTGATGATCGTGGGCGTACAGCATGATCTCAGTCCTGGCTTGGTTTTGTGGGACAAGAACACTGTGGAAAAAACCGAATTTGAAGCAAAATTATCGAACCTTGGTTCCATGTCCCCGAATCAACTCGCTGCCCTGGATTATTTTGATGGCGCCGACTCTGGGCCAACCGATGAAACGTCCATGGAAAGCGTTGAGAATGGCGATGATTATGATCAGGCGGAATCAAGCAGCGAAATGGACTAAGACGATTCTGACACGTTCGTGTGCAGGTTGCTGAGCGTGAGCTAATCCATATCTGCACAGGACCGCATCGTGGCCCTGAACGGCCACGGGTCGCACAGCCTTTGGCGTCACCAAAATAGAAGAGTGCCACAGACAGAGCGGCCTCTCAGACCAAAGAAAAACCATTGCTGCATTGCTTCACGGCTCCCAACTAAGATCACTATCCAAGCAAAGCTTGGCTCCAAATGAATCGCTACGTACATATGCTTGCGGCTTAAATTCAATTTAACTACCGACAACGAAATATTGTAGATGCAACATTTGGCATGCTATCCTGCATGATGATTTAGGCCGCCAAAACCATCACAATTGTGAACGCTAGCGCAAGCTTTGGGCTCTCAGCAGCAGTTCGTTGAGCTCTGTTCCCATGGAAGCTACGCCTGCGACCAACTACGTCTACGATTATACCTTTGGTCGCCTGAACGTGCGCGAGGGCCCTCTGGCACAAGTCCAATTGCCACCCATGGGCGAATGGGGCCATCTCAAAGTGAGGCGAGCAAGTTGCAATTGTTGCGATGCTTTCTTCTGCACAAAAGAGCAATACGAATTTGGCTTCGGCAAACTATCCTACATTGTCAAGGAACAGTCTGAAGACCTTTGCCACTTTCGACCTCTGCATCAGGATGGCGATTTTGCCGACCTATACGTCAAAAGATCCGTTCCTGGCACTATTGTTCCTTGCAGGCATTGATAATCTTTTCTATTTCGCACGGTATGCTTGTCCTGTTTGAAAAAGGTTTGAATTTTGTTCTTCAGGTCATACATCTACACTACATGGCCACAATGGAACATTTACATTTCCAATGCTCTTTAACATCTGGTCGAGTTCTACTCCGCTTCTCCTGGCCAAAATACAGAAATCTGAAGGTTTTTATCTTGGAGAACTACTTGAAAGCAAAAATTTGTACTATACTCAATGTCAGCACGCAGAATGTCCTCCAACTATGCGGCTCCAAGTCAAGCCATTGCTGGTGCCCACAGGACCAAACCAAAAAATGTTCTATGTTCTGATTCCTGCATGATGGCAAGAGTCAAAATAAAAATGTTTCTTACTCGATTTTATTTTCTGCCGCGCTGAGCAGGAAAGCATCTACGTAGCACGAAACCTGTCGGCATCCTTTTATGCCGCGCTTTCGCAAGATGGAATATGCCGCTTTCGATACAAGTACCCTTCGGGCCTCGCATTGACCCATTACCATTGTCACATCTTCCGACTGGACATGTATGACGACGAGACTCCTTGGGTCAGACTGGGCTAAATTGACCTCACAACGAGAGAGCCAACAGTGGCACAATATATCCATAATTCGGTTTGCTGGCGAGGCTCATCCGCGATTTTCCATAGCACAGTCAATCGCCAATCCCTACAGCCCCGAGCTCCAGACCTGCTAATGGACAGAATAGGCAGGCGGAAAAAGATAGTGCGCTTGCAATTTGTGTTGCATTTGAAATGCAGAAGCTTGGCTTAGTATGTCCATGTCTTGATCATTGGTCGATAAATTGCCTGCCTCCTCCGAAATCAGCCCCTACCGAGGCATCCCAATTTTCTGCAGTAAACCATCAAGTGTATGTGTACAGTTGAAAAATGCCTCCTGACCATCATGTTGCTTATTCCCATTATATGGCAGAACTTGTGAGTTCAATGCGCTTCCTTTTTTTGGGCCAATTCTTGACTGTGCTATGCCTTCTCTTTGTCATGGAAGAACCGGTATACAGCAGAATGCGCCGTGGAACTCGAGCAATATTGCGTTCGTAGCACCGTCGCGCTTCTCGGGTGCTGAATCGGCTAGCAATTGTGGACTGTATCTCGGCATTGATTGAGTCAACGCTTGCAAGACAAATTAATGAGCATTATTTTCAAATTTTTAGATCAAAATTAAATAGATTTAGGACATCGACCTTTTATATTGAAAAATTTTCGAAGTTGTTCCCTTCTATCACGGCCGGGTTTACAATTTTCAAGCTCCAAATCGGGTTTAATGCCAATTCGAGGGTCCAAAACAATTTCAAAAACCCAAACCCTAAATTCTTCAGAGTTACATAAGCTGCCAAAAAAACCTTTGATCCAATTTTGGCGACAAATGCATTTTTACCAATACCTGTAATAAAGATTTTAATAGCCAAGCTGCAACTATGATTTTGGAATTTCGACCTACTTTTAAATTAAAAGGGTTTAACGTTTCAACCCTTCGTCGTGGAAAATGCTTCTAAATTGGCAATTTTCAATTTATTTTGGTTTTATTTAATATTTTCAACCCCCAAAACGGGGTTTCAAGCCAATTCTGGGGGCCAAAACAGCCTCAAAACCCCAAACCCTAAACCCTTCAGAGGCAAATAAGCTCCAAAAGAAGCCCCTGGTCCAGTTTTGCCTGAAAATGTGCATTTTCACCAATATGTGTAATAAAGATTTTAATAGCCAAATTGCGGCTTTGATTTTATGATTTTACGCTTATAAATTAAAAGGGTTTAGGGGTTGGACGTTTTTTTATTGAAAAAATGCTTGTGAATCAGCGGTTTTCAGCTTATTTTGGCTCTTTTTGGCATTTTCAAGCCCCAAAACGGGGTTTCAAGCCAATCCTGGGGGCCAAAACAGCCTCAAAACCCCAAACCCTAAACCCTTCAGAGGCAAATAAGCTCCAAAAGAAGCCCCTGGTCCAGTTTTGCCTGAAAATGTGCATTTTCACCAATATGTGTAATAAAGATTTTAATAGCCAAATTGCGGCTTTGATTTTATGATTCTAAGCTTATAAATTAAAAGGGTTTAGGGGTCGGACGTTTTTTATTGAAAAAATGCTCTCAAAATAGCCGTTTTCAGTTTATTTTGGCTCTATTTGGCATTTTCAAGCCCCAAAACGGGGTTTCAAGCCAATTCTGGGGGCCAAAACAGCCTCAAAACCCCAAACCCTAAAAATCCTGGGGGCCAAACCAGCCTCAAAACCCCAAACCCTAAACCCTTCAGAGGCAAATAAGCTCCAAAAGAAGCCCCTGGTCCAGTTTTGCCTGAAAATGTGCATTTTCACCAATATGTGTAATAAAGATTTTAATAGCCAAATTGCGGCTTTGATTTTATGATTCTAAGCTTATAAATTAAAAGGGTTTAGGGGTCGGACGTTTTTTATTGAAAAAATGCTCTCAAAATAGCCGTTTTCAGTTTATTTTGGCTCTATTTGGCATTTTCAAGCCCCAGAACGGGGTTTCAAGCCAATTCTGGGGGCCAAAACAGCCTCAAAACCCCAAACCCTAAACCCTTCAGAG
>VSDK01002086.1:9527-31101 GCA_009767595.1 Symbiodinium kawagutii | reverse complement strand
CTGGTCCAGTTTTGCCTGAAAATGTGCATTTTCACCAATATGTGTAATAAAGATTTTAATAGCCAAATTGCACCTTTGATTTTATGATTTTAAGTTTTTAAATTAAAAGGGTTTAGGGGTTGGACGTTTTTTATTGAAAAATGCTTCTAAATGAGCCGTTTTCCGCTTATTTCGGCTTTATTTAGCATTTTCAAGCCCCAAAACGGGGTTTCAAGCCAATTCCGGGGGCCAAAACAGCCTCAAAACCCCAAACCCTAAACCCTTCTGAGCCAAATAAGCTCCAAAAGAAGCCTCTGGTCAGTTTTTATGATTTTAAGTTTTTAAATTAAAAGGGTTTAGGGGTGGGACGTTTTTTATTGAAAAAAATGCTTCTAAATGAGCCGTTTTCAGCTTATTTTGGCTTTATTTAGCATTTTCAAGCCCCAAAACGGGGTTTCAAGCCAGTTCTGGGGGCCAAAACAGCCTCAAAACCCCAAACCCTAAACCCTTCAGAGCCAAATAAGCTCCAAAAGAAGCCTCTGGTCCAGTTTTGCCTGGAAATGTGCATTTTCACCAATATGTGTAATAAAGATTTTAATAGCCAATTTGCAGCTTTGATTTTATGATTTTCAGCTTTTAAATTAAGAGGGTTTAGGGGTTGGACGTTTTTTATTGAAAAAATGCTTCTAAATGAGCCGTTTTCAGCTTATTTTCGCTTGATTTAGCATTTTCAAGCCCCGAAACGGGGTTTCAAGCCAATTCTGGGGGCCAAAACAGCCTCAAAACCCCAAACCCTAAACCCTTCAGAGCCAAATAAGCTCCAAAAGAAGCCTCTGGTCCAGTTTTGCCTGAAAATGTGCATTTTCACCAATATGTGTAATAAAGATTTTAATAGCCAAATTGCACCTTTGATTTTATGATTTTAAGCTTTTAAATTAAAAGGGTTTAGGGGTTGGACGTTTTTTATTGAAAAATGCTTCTAAATGAGCCGTTTTCAGCTTATTTCGGCTTTATTTAGCATTTTCAAGCCCCAAAACGGTGGTTTAAGCCACTTGGGGGGGTCAAACCGGTCTAAAACCCCCAAACCCTAAACCCAAGATCTTGCATTAATTTCCGGGGCTTGGTCAAATTTCCTTATAAAAAGAAATGTCCCCCAGAGGCCGTTTTGGCGGAGTGGCTTTGGCAAGCTTGATTTTAAGGTTTTTTAATTACTTTTAAAGAAGCTTTGTCAAAACAATGTCCCCCAGAGGCCTTTTTGGCGCAGTGGTGTTTTCAAAGTTTGTGATTTTCATTTTTTTGCAATTTTTAGGAATTTTCTTAATTACTTTTAATAAGGGTATGTCCCCCAGAGGCCTTTTTGGCGCAGTGGTTTTGGCAAAATTTGTCCCCCAGAGGCCCTTTTGGTTCACAGTTTGGGGGCATTCTATATTGTACATATATAGAAAGTCGTGCTTAATGTGCACGTTCTAAAGTGTATTCTCGTGTGACGGTATGGCAAGGCCTTACTTGTAGGGCGTGTAGACGGTCTAGCTCGAGGCTTTACCCTCTCGCAGCAGGATGCATCCAGTTGACAATATAGAATACCCTTTCGGGTCGGAGACCCTCAGGAGCTGCCTGTTCTCGGCAGCTAGCGTTCGGGCTCTGCTGTATAGCGCCATCGAGCCCTCACTTGGTTTAGGGTTTTAGGGTTTATGGTTTAGGTTTATCAACTTAGAAACTCAAAAACAACGGCCCTGCGCAGGAATTTTAACGTAGGGAAATGCTCCAAGTCAAGCGCGGGCAAACGTCAGGGTTCGCGCGTTCTTGTTTTCCCTAGTGATTATCAACAAATGGTTGCTTGACCACTTGATATAAATCCCTAGTATTTAGTAACCCCTAGTATGTTTCATAGGGGTTGGAACCACCAGCCAATAAGACTTGGTGCATGCAACTCCATCAGTACAATCCAAGCTACAACCCTCAACTCATGAAGGACAAGCATAGCCTCCCGCGCGGCTGGCCGCTCGTAGGCTATGCCAATCTCGCATTTGCGATCATTTTCCATAGCTGTTGCTTGGCGCATTGGGATTGTGAACGTCCTCCCCATCAACAAAGCTAATCCAGCTGTTTAGAATGGTGAATAATCAGTGTCAACTAATTAAGTGTTTACGATGGTGAACAATAGGGGGATAATACGCAACCATCATCAACAAGAAAGGTAGCTGCTTCAAATTGGTCTTGGTTGACACCAGACAAATACCAGACAAAAACTATGTGTTTGGTTTGAACACTTGTTTTTTGTGTAGCAATCATATTGTAAAGCTAACTATTGACTTGGTGTTGCTTGTGCAGCCATCATATTGCAAAGAAAAACAAATAAACTCAGCCTTGTTGCACATTCAGACACCAAGGCCCAGGCCGGACCCAACATTCTCACAGATGTGTTCCATTGATCTTCACGGTTTGGTTCTCTAGTTTGAAAGGCTAAGCGGCTAAGGTTGTATGGGATTGTGTCATTTACTTTGACTTTGTCCTAGCAAGCATGCTATACACTTCAGACTTGACTACACAATCTGACTAAAACCACAGCCTGTGAAAGGATACTGTGCGTAGTGGTACAAATAGAATAAGATACATGTAGGCTACTAGGTTCTTTGACTCGGGTTCTAGCAATCCATTGTCATTTTGCAGAAGTATTGAATTGATTCAAGAGAATGCAGCACTTAATTTTGATCAATACCATGCTCTTGCACTAAGATATTGCCTGTTTTGAAGGAGCATTCTTTGGATGAATGCTGCACTACAGCACTTCTGTTACAACATATATACTCATGATTTCTTTGTGAGAAAGGATACTGTAACCATGGTTTGTATTGAAAGGGTCTTGTCCGGATGAACCAAGAGCAATCACGGTGGAGATTCGCAGCGCGCAGCGTTTTCATCTACTATGTACAACTACAGGTACCCTTTAATCAGGCTAACCACTCCAGTCAGGATCTACAGGTATCATTCGATCAGGGACTCCAGTTGCCACGCTGCCGTTGAGGTTGAATATTGTCGTGAGAACAACATTAGCATGGTGCCGCGGGTGATCGGTCAAGCGCCTGTCACAGCCTCAGCGTCCTGTGATCAGCTGGTACTTGACATACTTTGAAGGCCTCTAAGGAATTGGAGAGGTCGGAGAGGGCAACTATACTGATCAGTGGTGTTGATCATTTTTTAATTTTCCCTAGTAGGCCCTAGTAGTTACTAACAAAGGGTCCAAAGGGTCATTTACAAGGGGTTAGCTGACTAGAAGTTAGATGGCAAGGGTTTTATACTGATAATGTTCCCTAGTAGTTACAGTATTAACAAAGGGTTAGCTGACTAATGTTTTTCATGGGGCTTGAAACCACCAACCAATCTAGTTTGATGCAGCTCTCAGCGTAGTGGAAGATGTTTTGAATTCATTAAAGATATCAGACCCCCCCGGGTCCATGCAGATGCTCATTCGTGAGGATTTCCTGTCAAAGATCTGGGAGGTTGAAATTCGGGTGGGATTGGTCTATAGAACTAGGGTAGCTACATATAACATGATACATTTGCTACTATAGTTTCTACTTATGGTAGATATAACTCTACTTAATTGATTGAATGGCTAATAAACCAGGATGACTCTGGGGGCCCCACCTCGTATCAAGACTGGGAATGATTTGGGGCATTTGGGTGCAGAATGATAATCCCACGCAACCATGCTGAACCAGCAGAGGGACCAACGGCGGGTCTTTCAACGCTCCACGTCGACGGATCATAAGATATCACAAGCATCAGTCTCACTGCTTGCAAGTGGT
Organism: Symbiodinium kawagutii; assembly: GCA_009767595.1. Classification (NCBI taxonomy): domain Eukaryota; class Dinophyceae; order Suessiales; family Symbiodiniaceae; genus Symbiodinium; species Symbiodinium kawagutii. The sequence goes on along the minus strand of VSDK01002086.1, from coordinate 27,313 downwards.
TTGTTCTATGGATGTTGATCATGCTTGTGAGTTTTGATTGACTTGTCCTTCCGCAACCAGTTGATCAACATGATGAACCACTCAGCAAATCATGAGATCATGCCATAATCCACATGTTTTCCCAAGGCTTCAACGGGTTATCACCTGTCCCCCACGTCCACCCCACGGGCCCACCGTGTTGGTCGCCATGACTCATCCACCATGGTTGGACCCAGCACCGGGCACCGCTGCCACGGGCCTCGCTGCGCTGCGCCCTCCGAGGCCTGGCCCGAGACGCTGCAGGACGCGCGTCGTCGATTCGCGTTGCGATTCTTGCAGTACCTCCAGCGGGGCAACGTCGCCAGGTGCGGCGCAGCATGGCGCAGCCGTGCACCGGGAGGATGGTGCGGTGGTTACAGCGATAGGGAGATTTGGATGGGGATGATGATCCTTGTCCTAGATTTTATTATAGATATATTATCCTATTCCATTATATATATATATATTAGATTATAGATAGTTAGAGATGGGAAAAAGATAGGAGATTAGGATAGGAGATTGGGAAAGGGTCATATGGTATCAGTGAAGCGAATGGTTCGGCCGCAGACAAGGGGTGCTGACCTTGGAATCAAGATACAAGTGGCTTGTCATCCCTTGCTTCTTCTTGTGCTCGTGGGGGTATGTTGGTAAAGCTAGGGAGTACCAATTCATGGCACCGGGTTTGTCGCTACTTCTCCTTACTATTCCCTCGGTGCTCATTAAGCAGTGGAGGTGGAAGAAGTAGCATTGGTATGCATTGGTCACCCATCAGGCGGCACAGATGGATACAGCAACCTTTGGGGCTGTTCATACCCAGTGGCATCCCCCCAACCCCCGTGATATTGAAAGGGAATCCCTCCCGACTCCCAACAACCTCTCCAGGAAGCGGTGGGACCCCAAGAGCAGCATCGATGCGCATCCCCTGAAGCCAAACATGACGTATTTGTCATACATTGGAATATGTCCAAGTATATTTCTCTATGCAGAATGTATCTCTTAGAAATTTGAATTCAGATCATCTATTGATATCTATTGGGTCTACTATTGGTTGTTGCACAGCAGCGCTTTGGATCCTATGGTCGTTTTCGGTAGGTTCGGACGCCACATTGGTGAGGTTTGGTAGCTGTGACTACCCATCCAACGGCAGGGCGAAACAGTGGCCGAGGGTAACAGCTATGACTCTCACAGAAGTGGTAGTTTCTCAAAGAATGGGACCCCTCAAGTTATGGTTGGTTTCTTGCTACAAATGGTTACGGTAATAAAGGATGACGGCAAATGATGTTTAGCAGTTGCTTATCAGGGCTGATGATCATGAATAACGGTTGATTGCCAATACTGACGGCTGAATCATGGCTCGTGACGGGGGAGTGCAGCTTGTTGAAATATTAGACTTCAACCAACCACGGCACGACTGCAGCACTTGTGCAGGCGCAACTTTTTGATCATCACCCATGGCGATTGCATCGGCTCCGTGATGAGCATTATGCCAGCGCGGAAACTCAGTGGCTCTGACGTGTGGCTCAGACTGGGAGAAGCTGATGGAGGATGGTTGGTGAATGGTTGGTGAATGGTTGGCGAATGGTTGGTGGTTCAAGAGATAATGCTTCGGAATAATGACTGGGTAGTGATTGACGGAATTACTACTTTTTTTTTTGATTGATGGCTCATGGTCCACTGGTGGTTGCTCATGGTCAACTGATGGTCAGCCGTAGGCTTTGATAACCAACAGGAGCCAATATGGGGCCAATATGGCTATGGGTCAAAACCCTCTACCTTTGGTTCCCCCATCATTAGCCATTGTTGTCCCTATTATTGTTGGTTATTATTCCCCACTATTGGTTGGTTGATATTGACCCATAGCCATTTAGCCTGAGAGTTGGTTCAACTGTAGTGTTCACCACCAGTCCTCCAATGATCAACCAGGTCGATGTCACAGCCTTTGATCCGCCAGGGGTGTTTAGTTCTCTCGTTGTCACTGCAACTGCTAAGGATCAGCAGGATGTGATGGTAGAGAAGGCAGGGCTGGGGCCGTGTGCCAACCAAAACTCCGTGTTAGGGATTGACGAAGTCTTGGCCAGACAAGATGAATCTGATGTTGGGGTTTGTTTGAGTCATAGCTAATTATTGGTGATATTAAAAATCATAGCCGATAGCAATTTATATACTTCATGATTGGGTACTAGTAATGGTTAACCAATGTTAACTAGATGGCTATGGGTCAATATTGATCAACCAACTTTCATGGGGGATAATCAGCAACAATTTTATAGGGCAAACAATGGTAAATATTGGGGAACCAGGGGTATAGGGTTTTGACCCATAGCCAGTCATAGAAAATATGATCAGTTTTTTGTTGATGGTGGTTGGTCAAAAAAGAGGTTCTCAGCAGATGAATTAGGATAGTCATCCTTAATTTCTTCCAAAGCTGGTAACAGGACACCCCAGATTGCCACAAAAATAATAGCTTTCCTAGTAATCCTGAGCTTTCCTAGTAATCCTGGAAAAGGGATTTCAGGAAAGATGTTCATTGTTTGGGAGGGACCGTCCGTGACCAGTCTGTGTGACTGTTCAATCGGCCAGCACCAGAGGCTTAGACAGAATTGTGTGCTTAGGACTTCGGTAATTTTTGGCTTAATCAACAGAAGCTCGATCCTTTGTGCATGATTAAGCGGTGGGAAATTGTGATGTCGTCATTGTTTTGGGCAGTGGGGAACCACAGGTCAGATTATGTTGGATTAGTAGCGCGCTGTGCGAGTTCTGGGATTCCGTGGGGAGGAGTCCCTGGGGATGCCCCAAAAGACCATAAAGGACCATGGGTTTCACAACGGATTGGATGAGAAAAGGTGGGGAAATCTATGGGCCACAGGTAATGATGAGGGGAAAACATGGGACAATCTAGGTTGGAAACCCGGTATGACAACCAGCAATTCTGGAAGTTCCCTGTAGAATCCACCATCTCTGGGAAAATTTGAATCAACAAAAATGCTGTGACTCCAAGGCAGCTCGTTAGTCAACTGCAATGCTGGTCGGCGGTTAGCTGCACCATCCCAAAGACATGCGCAAGTCAATTGGAAGCTATCATGCCCAGGGTTTGGCTGAAAATAAAAACCATATGATCATACTTGAAACATTTTGAAACCAGCGACCTCGACGGGTATATATTTGTGTATTTATGCGTGTATGGTAATGTGTTTCGGCACCTATAGAGACTTCCGTATTGAACAAGCCACCGATACAAGCAACCATTCATAGCTATGGAACTTTTGGTCTCAGAGTTCTCAAAGAAAGACATCCCAAAACCTTTTGATGAGCAATAGTACAAGTCCGTGCATGGTCCCTAGATGCACTAAGTATCCACTTGCCGATCTTTTTTGTATATATATATAATATGAAGGGGTATGCAAAAACACATTGCCAACATTCGTTTGGAACTTGTAACAGGTTCTTGATTTTAGTGATAAATCATCACAAGTCGGTAATCATCACCACTCCTTTGCCACTTGTCAAAAAGCTACTAACAACTGGTTCAGCTTCAGTGGTTGGTTCGTAATTACAAGTAAAAAGTCGCTAATCACATCTAATCAATCCAACTCAAGTAAGAGTTGCTAATGTCATCACTACTCAATCCACTTCTAATCATATCAGATCCAAGGCGCAGTGGTTGATCCAAGGTGATACTCAACCAGCGCCGGGTGCCCTCCCGGGCCCTTCCGGGCGCCCTGGCGGGCGCGGCAGGTGGGCTACGGAGCCATGATCCTCGGTGGTCGCAGCGTGCCGTCGCACGAGGGTGGAAGGCGACCGCCTCCCACGCCCAGCAGCTCCAAGGCCGACGGGGTGGAAACAGTGGTGGAAACGGGGAATGGTTGGGGCATGGTTAATGGTTAGTGGTTAGTGGTTGATGGTGGTGAATGATTATCCAAGGTTAATGGTTGGGCAATGTTGATTATTATTGGTTGATGAATGGTTAACTAATGGTGGTGAAGGACAGTGATGCTTAACGGTTAGTGGATGTTGGTTGGTTAATGGCGGTTAATCAATGGTGAGCTAATGATTAGTTAATGATTTGTGGTTGACTATATTTGATGGTTAACGATCATCATAGTCAAAATGATTAATGGGTAATGGTTGATCTAATGGTCATATGATGGATTGATGGTCAATTATGGGTAATCAACTGTGGTTGGTTGGAAAACTATCAATGGTGAATGGTCAATGAGTAATTATGATGTATGGTAATGACGCAACTATGGTTGGGTCATGGTCAATGGTGGACTAATGATCAGTGGTCAACTAATGATTGGCTGGTCCAATGATTGGTTGCTTAGTGTTTGTTGGTTGATGCTCAACTAATGATTAGTCAATGGTTAACTAATGATTAGTCAATGGTTGACTAAAGATTAGTCAATGATTAACTAATGATTAGTTAATGGTTCACTAAAGATTAGTCAATGGTCAACTGATGATTAGTTAATGGTGAACTAAAGATTAGTCAATGATTAACTGATGATTAGTCAATGGTGAACTAATGATTAGTCAATGATTAATCAATGGTCAACTCATGGTTAATGGTTGTGTAATGGTTAACTAGTGCTTAATGATAATCATAACGAAGCACAAACCTCAGTTTCCATGATTTATGATTAATCAAGGGTTAATGAATGATTGATCAATGGTTGATAATGGTTGCAGAATGGTTGATCAATGGCTGTTGGTTAATTGTTGATACTGAAGTCATGGGGCTGGTTAATGGTTGATGGTTCACAATGGTTCACCAATGTTAGGTAAACAAAAGGCGATTTATTGATTTTGTAATGGTTGATTGATTGACGTTTGCTAAATGGTCGGGGAATAGTTGGCAAATGTTTGGGGAATAGTTGATTAATGAATGGGTAATGTTGGTTGATTATTGTTGCTTATGATACCTGATATTACCATTCTATGCCATTATAAATACCATAAGCCAATATTGTTGCTTGGGATACCTGCTATTGCCAACAATAATCAACCAGTATATTGCCATTATATGCCTTTATTGTTGGTGATTGAGTTGTTGACATGGACAATAGCCGTCATGACCGCTGTTCGTGGACAAGTCTGCCCCGATTCCAATCCCATCGCCGACCCGCTCGGGGCGAAGGCGATGGCGTCCGTGCTGCCAATGAGTTCGCAGGACGACCTGGGACCTTTTTGTTCGTATTTTGAGACATTTGGGAGAATCAGAGATACAACCAGAGTTACAGAGGGTTACGTAGTACATACTTATGCATACATACAAATACACACATTTATACAATGATGTGTTGGTACATGAATCCATTGATACCAGGAGCAACGTCAAGAGCTACCAACCAGCCTAGTGCACATGTTTTTGCTCACGTTGCTTGCATGTATGGGTATGAGCCAACGATAACTCGTACCCAACCTGGTGCACAATTTTGTCACGGACACATGTACATTTGTTTTTACATACTCATACATATAGTATAATTTTGTAGATGTGTAATCACATGTATGTGCACACATGAGGTAGTCCGTAAGTATCAGTGCAAGTGGCCAATTGATCTCTGGTAATTTTGAGACTCATAAATCAGAGCTATCATTTTTTGGGGAAGTGGGGACAGCAAGCTATTCTCTTTGCGTCCCTTTGGCATTTGCCAGGAGCAAGACATGGTCGCGCCTAGCACTTTGTTTGCAATGGAACGTCGTTTGCAAGCCTCATACAGTTTACAGATCTTATTGTGTGGGAGTTTCCTAAATCAGGACTAACCCCAAAAAGGATCAAAAAGCTTAGTTTATGACTACAAATCCTTAATAAAGGATGATTTGGGTGTCCACCTGTTTTGAGAAAGACCCACATAAGGCTACCTTTAGGTGTGTTTCCCTCCTTTTGGGAAATGGACGAAAGACAATTCCTCAGGCACGGCACTGAAAAGCTTTGATGGAATATGGGCCCCAAACCCTATGGCTACTTTGAATGCCCTCGTAGACTAAGATTTTCAGGGAACAGGTGAACAAGAGCAAACAGTGTGATTTCACAGCCGTTTGGCATCAGAGGTTGTCAATGGTTGTCGGCATGTCTATGGACAGAGCTACACCAACCGCCCACAATTGATATCAGTGCGTGACATCACCAGAACTTGTGATCATTGGGTTCTGACAACTGCACACAACACATCTATTTTGGCGAATGGGCAGGCCCCATGGCCAAACCCAATAAGCAACTATGAACTGCTTTGTAACCATCCTCAACTACTGCAGCAACCATGGTCAACCAGCATGAAACAGTACTCATTGTCATTCAGCATCACTAAGCTCCATAGCCGTCCCTTATTGTTGAATATTATTACCAACATCTACCAACCATTGTAAACTATTGATTTTTATGAACCATGGGCCCCCTAAAACGTTCAAAAATGTCGGTTTCTACCCTCCAATATAAGGGTTATCAATGGTTTTATAACCATAATTTTTGGGTAACTCATTTTTTTAGGTTACCCTCTATTATCATAACCACTTTAATGGTTATAACCCATAAACAATCATGGTTTTGGGGGCCCCCTAGTACTGGTAATTCATCTCTCAGGTCAGTCAGACTTCTTCCAGGCGTGGGCGTTTTTTGCGCGCGCTGGCGGCAATCTCCTCATCCGAAGCACTTCTTGGGGTTTTGTGTAACGGCACTGGTTTCCTCACGTTTGTGAACATCATTTTATTCCAGGATCCTGAGTCAACATTGATTAAGCGTGTTAACTTTTTTAACTGCTTCATGATATCGCTAGATCCTGAGTCGCTAACTTTATGGAAAACTATTTGTTTATGGCGAGACATCATGATGACTCATCCAGGAGCATTGCTTTTCCAAGTAGATCCATTCCTCAATCGCAGGACCATTCCTCATCGCAAATGCAGAACAATGCGCGCAATGTGCAGTTGTTTGTAACATGTTCTACACCAACTGAAAGGATCCCGAATCGATCAATGTTCATCGCAAAAGCATATCACACATGGCTAGTTTCCCTATTGATAATGGATATTATTATTTGATATTGTCGGATGGTTATATAGTAGGTGCAGCATCCCCATTGTGGACCAACCCATGAGAAATGGCATGATGCGATTCATAGCACTGCACAGTGACCCACAGAAACCATGTACCTTGCGACAGACGCGTTGATTCTAGGGCGCTGGCCTACCCCTCATTGGTGATATGTTTGACTCATACAAATACAGTAATCATCTTACATGCCTGGTCGGTTTCAAATATTTTTGATTGTCCCTAGTATTACCAACTGGTTTGGTTGGTTGACTGATATATTTTTCATAGGGTTTGAAAGCACCAAGCAGTACATGCATGTTGTTCATATATCTAGCTTGTTGCTGCTTGGTCCTGTGGAATTCCCTCCAACGCAGGATCGGCTTCAAAGCGTGGAGGAAGCGCTTGAGGAGCGGTTGCGACTGCTCCAATATGTTAGTCCAACCTGGCTGGTGGTTAGGAGAAAGCTATACGGAGCCAAGGGTCTCCCTATGGATCTTTAAAATCCTTGAAAGGGGAGTTAGGGAGATACCAGGAGTGCTCTATATAACCAAATGGTGGTGTGGTTGACAAACTGTTGATGGGCAAGTACAGCTCCATCAGCCATGCGTCAGTGTCCACCTGCATAGCTATTCTCCAACAGCCAAAGTGTTGCTGCTGTGTTTCCTCGCGTCGAACCCTGGTGCACCTTGGTAGCCTATGGTCGCAGCTCCATGACCAAAGCTGCAGGGATGGGGGTCCACATGGCCACGACGCCAGGAACTAGAAGGTCTTCATGCCATGTCGTCCGACAAATGGGTGAGCCCGGCAGCTTCCTTGGGGGAGGAAGCCTTGAACTCTGTAGCAAGGAGGCTTTTTAGGTAATCAGGTGGCAAGTGCCGGTGCTTTTTTTGATGGTACTTCGAGGCCATTCCAGGTTTTTTTTTCGATATGTTTTGTTTATTTTCAACTGAGCCGCTTTTCTTTGGAGAAAAAAGAACTTGTTCTGAATGGCCCGCGCACAATCATGGACATATATGTATATGTATCAAAACTATATATGACAATATGGTACTACATTTATTAGAGTATTATGTAGATGCACTATCCACAAATGTTTAATGGTTTCATTGTGTATAACTATGATTCATCCAGTCCTGCTATGCTCACTCTCTCTGTGGCAACCGCAACGCGTCAGGCCATGCCCGTGGCAAATTCTGGTGAGAAAGAGGTGTCGAAGCTCTCTGAGAAGGCGAAGGGGCGTTTCTCAAGCCTGTTTGGGGGTACCCCTAAACTGGTTGGTGGTTTGACACATGTTTTATTTTCCCTAGTAAATATGAGCAAATGGTTGGTTGACTAATGTGTTTCGTAGGGGTTGAAGCCCCCAACCAGTGAATCATCCAGTTGACTGACAATTGATCGTAGTAAACAAAGCATTTTGAGGTTTCCCTATTTTAAGAAACCACCAGATCTATTGCATGCGTACTTGTACTGGAGTAAACTTAAATACATTCACTTTGGTTGTGTCTAGCCGGGGGAACACTGAAGTGGAACCCTATCCCGGCGACGGTTCTCAGCAACTACAGTTGAAGTTTTGTGATGTCTTGTGTGTTTTTTGGTGAACACCAATTAAGCCATGGCCATGAGCGTTTGTCCATAAAATGTTGGCGCCTACTATATAACCATCCAACAAAATCCAATAATAATATCCATTGTAAATAGGAAAACTAGCCAGCTAAAGGATACTATTGATTAATATCTATTAATGGACAATCCCATAATAATATGGGCCATGTATAATTTCACTTTCTCATGATGAACACATCCCGAGATCTTCGCGTGGTCCTGTGCGACAGGCAGCAACTGCAGTGGCGGTCGATAGTTGGTACCTGCCAACCCCGCTCGAAATGGTTAAGAAATGTTTCATGGTTCATCTGGAACCAGGTCACCAACCAACCAACCAAGGCAATCCTTACCAACCAACCAACCATCATGCATCTAAGGACTCAGGCAGGCCGTCTGACCTGCGCTCCCTCGACTCTTATGGCAAGCCTTGTGAACTCCTCTATACTCTATACCTCTTGGATCGTGTGGAATAACACTGCTTGACGAATCACTGTACTGTAATCGTCCCTACATCTGCTGATCATATCGCCTTTGAAGTGTTGCCTCCCATCAGTTTTACTATGCAACAGCTGGTCGAATTTCCATGTCCCAAGCTTCGTAGGCCATGAGCGGCTGGGATTGCGAGCTCATGAACATCGCAACTCGCTCCAAAAAGAGTTCCTTGGCGACGGCGGCTGCGCAGCTGCAAGTTCTCAATGACCTGAAACGCTTTCAGTAATTACTAAGATTGATGCTCATGAAAATGAAAAACATCTTCGATTGATAGATTTTGCTGATGAATTGCTGATGGTTGCATGCTGCTTAGTGATCTTTAGCCCAGCTGTGGTTTTGGGATCACTTGCCCCCTGACGCACCGCGGAGCTGCAACATGGCACGTCCTGGTGATCCCTCGGAGGTCCTCAGCTGAGAGTACCCACTTGGTCACGGAAAATGATGGAAAACACAAGGAAAACAGAAGGAAAGCCAGTGGGTATAATGTTGGTTTCTGATTAGTATCTACCTGTTGGTTTCATCTATTTTCATTACTGGGGTTGCACTAGTCAGAAACCAACATTACTCCGAACTGATATGGTCACTCCTTCATGAAGGATAAGCATTACATAAGGAACTTGGTCACTCCTTAATGCTGCATAAGTCATGTTTTTACTTGATTGTAATTTCATACTTACTGTATAAAACAGAAGGGCAAGCGGGTAGAAAACGCTGATGCATAGCACTGTTTGCATGATGCCACTTTAGATTTTAAATTGCTATTGTTCTCTGTGAGAGAGAGGCAGAAAGAAAAAACTGGTTTGTCACTATTTGTCACAACTGACAATTGCTAATTCTGGTAAAATATGGCAAAGTTCTGAGAAAAAATGCTTTGGTATCAAAACATCTATCACAGTCCATCACTGGTTGTGTTGTTTGTCCAAAAGATTAGATTATATTTTTTCTATAAAGAGAGCATCATCAATCATCAAGCCTCACTTCATTCTTCCAAGTTTAGTTCATGTTTCTTCATGTGTGTGTGTTGTTTGTTAGTTGATTCGCTGATGTTTTCCATGCAGGTTAAAACACCAACCTGTAGTTTGTTCAATTCTGGACACAACGAAGCTTTGATGAAGATCCTTGGCATCAAAGTGGCAGCTTGACATCAGAGAACAACGGCAGGGACGCTCAGCCGTCCCTGATGAGCTCAAACAGTTGTTTTCCGTTGGGTGGAGGATGATGCTGAGTTCAATGCTGAAGCCTTTCCCTCTATGATTTTCATTCATACTCCAATAGAAATGTAAAATTAGCTGGTGTCTCAAGATTGATTGTCTATTTTTCTCTTGTGTGGCTTTGACCTTTTCTTGCGAATAAGGTGATGATTCCTGCAAAATAATCTCTGTCGGTCTCCGAACACTACGGTTTCGGAATGCAAGAATGCATTCCAAGACAACATTGATAAGCCGTGCTAAGAAGCCGTTCCATTCTAAACACAACACCTGAAGAAAATCATTGGAACACGTTCCTACTTAATGTACATCTGTCAATGTACCTACCTACACCTATGAATGTAATGGCATGTAGTTGACCTGCAGATCTTCATGGCAGCTCAGCCATAGCAGCTTCCTGGCGAGGCTCCAGAAGTAGCAAATTGGCCAAGCGCCTCAATGCCCTGGTGGAGCATCTCGGATGAGGATGAGCAGCCGTGTGTCGACCTAGCCTAGGGTCACCTTTATCACAAGGGTCGGTGGGTCCCACAAAACAATGCCAACAAAGCAGTGGATTACGGACCCGAATTCCACAGTTGATGGCTTCTTTGTTGCAGGTGCCGATTTCTCATCATCGCAGTGTTGCCGATTGCGACATCATGGTTCTAATTTAGCGTTTGTGGATTGAGCTTGTGGATTGGTTTGGATTCTTTGAGCACAGAGCTCCCTTGGTTCTTTTTTTCAGGGGATTACATGTTTATGTTTACAATGTATAGCTTCATGGTGGGTATTGTGATCCACAACATACAGCCAGGAAGTACACTAATGCATAAAACGAGATGAGATAATTATGTATGGATAGCTCAAGCGATATGGGAGGATTGACTGCGGGGGGCGGCAGAAACCAAGAATGATCGATTGATGCTCAGACGGATGAGTTATAATCAATAAGGCTAATCGGCTCATCCCATCATGCAAACAAACGCACCATTGATTGCTGTTTGGGGGGTTGAAACTGTGCATCCTGCCTGGACCATGTTGACTCATCAATTGATGGTTGAAACTGGTTGAAACTCAGTAGCTGCTGTTGGTCAACATTGGTTGCTACTTCCCTACATTTTCCTGCAGTTGTTCTGTTCTCTACCATTATCAAGATCAAAGACTCGGATTGATAATAGTTGCTAAGGTGGGAATCTTTGGGCCTTGCCTGGTTTAGTAAAGGGAATCTACGCAGTGTTTAGCTGCATAAATAGCCAATGTCTTTACTTTTCCCTGAATCCTGGGCTTCAGCCGCGCCATAGACTTTGATGCAACAGTTTCTTCTGGATTTCAATCAACATACAGTCCGTGCAATGGATGATATACTCACCATAGGGTCTCCCACATTTGCACAGGGCTGAACCAACATCAGTGTACCATGCAAAGTGATCCGTGCTGCGCATCCCTGGGGGCGCCCTCTGCAGAGGTCCGGGCCCTTTTCGTTGCAGAAAGTGGAGAAGTTGTTGGGCGCCAGCCCTGAGACGCCTTGGGGCGACTGCAGCACCCCGAGTTTCGGAAGCACCACTCCAGTGACTTGGCTGCGACGATACGTGGCGCTGTGGCAGGTGGCCATGGGTTTCTTATGACGGGGCCCCCCCCCCCCCGCCACTTTGAGCCATTTACAGCAATGAACCAACCGTGGTTTGGGGGTTCTCCTGTGGCTTCAGAAACATCGCGCATGGATAAAGATCATGGGTGTCGAAGTGCATGATGTGAATTTTGGAATTTCATGTTCTGCAAAGTGTTGCCTGGCATCGAGGCCAACAATAGTGGAGACCTCAGTGGGAGCGGGGTAGCGGTGCACTGTGTCCCAGGTGCCCAAAGCCTGCTTTTATCGCTGGTTTCCAGATGTTTTTCCATTTTCAACTGCATTTTCAAGCATGGCATACCTGGAGATGAATGCGTGTATTTGACCAACATGTTTTGTGGATTAAAGAATCTATTTGACTTATTTTTTTGGTTTGGGTTGTAACCACCAATCGCAAATGTCATAATGTCATGGTTGTTTTCTTGTTGTGCCCACTTGGTTCTGAATGGTGATGATCAGACATGGTGCATCCCAGATATTCCATGGCCATGGCGTATGGGCTCACATTTACCAATCAAATGACTCACACGTAGATTTGAATATATGTATGTACCCGTATTTGGGCATCAGAATCATGATGAATCATCACAATCATGATGGACTTGGCTGCTTCTGTGTGTGGCAAAATCCGCCTTTGTTACCAGCTGGTCATGTCCTGTGATGGTAAGACACTCTGAAGGTATCATGCTTCAGACTCAACTGAGATCAGCCCCGGTCACCAGCCATGTCTGGTGAAGTCAACGGTAGCCGTAGGTGTTCATAAGTCACCTCTAGATTTACCAGCTGAAAAACTGGTGGCGTTCCAACAACTTTGATGGGTTATACTATTATACTTGGTCAACCGCAGTCTAACGAATCATGCGATTTCCCAGCCATGAATTGGTCATGGCAATTAACCATCAACTACTATAACTGACCATAATAAGTATATAGTAATCATCAATCAGCATCAGCCATTGACTGCCATCTATCAGCCATCGTTACCCACTCATTGGCCAGTTTAAGCCACTGATTAATCATTCACCCTTGATACACCCCTGGTATATGGCTGTTTATTTCCAGATTCACCAGCCTGCCTGCCACGGCTTTTCCAACTTTCCCACAACGTGAGGCGCTACGCTGTCCATGCAGTCGGGCTTATCTGCCTCCACCGTTCTGTTCGGCCAAAGCGAAGCAGACTCTGAGGACACGCCGGGATGAGCAGGTTCCGAGATTTCTCCGAGATGAGCTGAGCTGATGGGATCATGTTAAGCTACATAGAGGGTATCCCCTGGTTAAGCCAACTGGTTTCCCCTCAAAATGGTCCCCCAGTGAATCAACCTATGGTTAATGAATCCCGGGTTAATTTGGGTTCTGTTAATTGGAGAGGCACCAGTTCGATAGGAAACCATGATTGAAACCGACCAGGGGTTCATGAATTACAAGTACTCAAAAGAAATATTGGTTTCCAGTACTCAAAACAATGCCATGCTGGATGATCATCATCGTCATCGTCATCATCGTCATCATCATCATCATCATCATCATCATCATCATCATCATCATCATCATCATCATCATCATCATCATCATCATCATCATCATCATCATGGTACATTTTCAGCAATCACCAACCATCCTTAGCCATCATGATGCTCTGTTTCGCCATCAAAACATATCATTCACTATCATTAACAACCACTTTCCATCATCAACCACCATCATTAGCCACAATTGAAGATCATCAGCCATCAACAATCATCAAATCACCGTTGGATCATTTGGCTCTTTGTGATCGTCCAGGACATATTCACCAGCCGGGCACTTGGACTGGGGGCAGCATGCATTGGCAAAGCACCAATATCAACCATGACGAAGCAGTGGTAACCCAAGGCGACCCACGAGGAGTAGGATTGAGTTGATGGACCATCCGTGATTGACCATCCTGGAATATCCTGGACGTGTCGTTATTGTTGGAAGCTGCTAATGGTACAAATTGAAGCATCATCAGCTTGGCAATATGATATGGAGATGGGGCATGACAGAAGCGGACATCACAGAAGTCTCGCATAAGGGCTTTTTCAGTGTTTTTTGTTTGAATATAGAACCGGACTGACGATGCTTGTCGGTGTTGATTTGCCATGGCTCAATATTCATGGGTTGATTGAGCTACCAGCAAAGCTGCTTTGTAGAGGCGCTTGTCTGACAATGCTTCAAGAAGTCCCAAGCAAACATCCATGTATGCATGAGCTATTCAAGTCCCTCATGGGACGCTTGAATGGGGTCCTTTAATTTTGGTTGGTGCATTTCAAATTTGAATCTCTTGATGATCCCTTTCTGGGTCTGGATGTCAGGGTCAGACCCCCACCAAGCCCGTGGTTTAGGAGGGACTCTTCTCATTTTAATCATCCATTCATTACTAGGATGATACAGGGCAACTACTAAAATCCATTGTTATCCAACAGTAATCGTTCTAAACATTAGTGGTTCACTAACCCTTCGCTAACCATAAACTAGATAGTTTGGCTGTTGATTTTAAACAGTTTCTCTTTCCCCAACATTTATGAACAAATTGCTGGGTGACAAGCATATTTTTTCATAAGGGGTTCCACCACCAACCAGTCATGATCATTATCAATCATTACTTAACAAGATACTATATTAACCATATGACATATAAACATTCTTAACCACCAGTTCAACATGGATTGAAACCACCAACCACTAATCGAAACCACCAACCACTAATCATGACCTATCATCACCTATCATGACCTATCATGACCTATCATGACCACCACCACTGGTTGCCATCCACCGGACTTGACACCAACACTCGAGGCATCCGGTCACCGCCAAAGGTCATCAGCTGCTGATGGATTCTCCCTCGGAGTCGGGCAAGCAGCGCAGCTGGGCAAAGAGCGCCGCCTCGAAGAGGGCTCGGTGATCCACATAGAAAATTCCCAGAAATCGATGGCTATGGGTATCTATGGGTCAATATGAACCATATTTAACCATCAACATTAAGCAACAATTTCATGGGGAAAACAGCCTCGTTAATGGGTCAATCTTAACCATCAAGATTAAGCAACAATAATGGGAAAAACAATTGTTAATGATGGAAACCAGGGGGACTAAGGGTTTTGAGCCACAGCCAGATGGTCAAGAAGCCTTTTAAAAATGGTTGATGGGTGTTGATGGATGTTGATCGTTTTAATTACCCTTTGGTAAACTAACATTGCAAGGGAAAAACACCATGCTTAAGCCTGAGAAACCATGGAAAATGAGGCAATAGTTGATGAATTTTCCAAGGAATCCTTGCTGAACCAGCGGAAGGCGGTAGAATCGACTTGTCCAGCATATCTCGTTGCGGGGTCACCCTAACACCGAACGGACATCGCGTGGCTGCGAAGTCCTCACAAGTGACACCAGTTGCATGATTAAGAAGTGTGAACTTATGGCAAGAATTGTGATCATTTCGAATAATTCATATTGATGGTGTGGTCAACCATCGCAACTTATTTGATTTGCTTTTGGTTCGCAGGGTGGTTGGAGAGCAAAGACTACTGCACTGTGGTGAGGAGCAATCACTGCTGGCAAGCGTTCAAGCCACCCTGGAAATAGATACTCGTATATTATGAACTTCCGTATATGCCGAACATTTTGCCGACTCACTGTATTTTTCAGAAACCATAGCACTCTGTGCGTCTCCACCTTTAGATCCAAACACTTAAATCTCTCAAATGATTCCAAGACACGCACCAGAATACGAAGCCGGCAATACACGGCATCCACAACTGCGAGGCCCTTTTGCCTGCGAGTGGCCATGGGAATCCATGAGTTACTAGTTGATTGGATTACTCATGCATTGGCACAAGAAAATGTGACCCAGCACTGCAGTTTCAGCTGAGGTGTGTTGAGTTCAAATCTGGACCGCAGTCGCTGTGAGGCGTCAGGTGTTGTTACCAGGATTGCGGTGGTTGTTGTGTAAACTACGCATCAACAGAACAGGAAAGCCATAGTAACATATGCAAATGTTACGCATATACTAATGATTATATAGTAATTATTTATGCCCTTTTTTAGCTACAAATACCGCATAATTACTATAGGCAAACATCAGTACTCATGTGTACAAATAGTATTGTAGCTATGGTTGAAGTACACCATGCTCACGGGTATGAGCATCCAGCTATAATAATTGCCATGCGTAAGAAGTAGCGACACTGTGATGGAAAGAACAATGCACGCTGACATGTGGGTTGCCACCGACTGTATATGTTGATGCAAATAACACTATATTACATTGTACACGTAGTGATAAATTCGGGGGATACATTGATGAAGAGTTTGCTTACTTGACTCAAGTTGGATGTTGGAGCAGGAGGTTTGCCCCCCGTCAGCCACATTATTCCTGGCTTCCATAGTACCTACAGGTACAATATTGTGTTTGGTTCAAACAAAGTGGACAACCCTTCGGACTCCACTATGCTTCCTGTCAAATTCTGTAGCTCTTGGAAAAGCAATGATGGACACGGAATTCGAAGCATTTGGTCATTTCAGGAGTACATATACGTAGTTTATGGACAAACCAACCAAAAAGAGCACTGCTAAAGACGTTACCCTTTCTGAGGGTTGGTGACAGTTTTGACAGTCCATCGTGCTTTTTTACTGGCTAAGCCATATTTATCAATGTTTAACCACTATTGGTACTACTGATTGTTTAAGGGCTGCCGCCCCTGCCGCCGACCCCGACAGAAGTTAAAGCGCTGGGATTGTTGTGCTGAGATGTGCTGAGCCCATGTTGGGCCATTGCTAGTTCATGCTAGTTCGCATGTTTTGAGGTGCTAGACATGAAGCATACATGAGCGTACCCAAACCGTGCATAAGGGCGATTTTAATCCTTCAGTAGTGCGCCACCGTTGCAATTTCCAGTGTTGGATTGTTTGAGTAGGAGCTCATTTTCTTAACTCTGTTTTTTGCGTCAAGAACCCTGCCAAATGCCTTTGTCTAAAAAAGCTCTGAGACAAACCTGATACTAATTGAGACAATTCAGATGTAATTGCTGCGTAATTGCTTGACCGACAGTTGTTGGGAAACAAAGGTGCCTTGCAGGTTTCCAGCATTTTTCGCCCGGGATATTTTTTAAATTAAAACCCTTGCGACGCGCTTGACAAGACTTGACACTAAATGACATGAATCGAGACGTAATTCAGACATATTCAGACGGATTCTAATTTGAATGCAGGAAAGCGACCAGCATCAAATCCGAGAGGTCTTGAGTTCCTATGGGTGGGGCACTTGTTCCGGAGGTTCCAAAGGGCACTGGTTCAAAAGGATTCCAACTTAAGTTGTCTATGTAGGGGGGCCAAAAGCGTATAGTACATTATTTGCCACCCTGGTTGAGGTCAAACTGTGTAGCAGGGGGGTCTCAACAAACGTACAGTACAATAATAGTACATTATTTGCCACCCTGGGAGAAAATGATGTTGATAGTACATGATAGTACTTGGGTGATGTGTTTGGTCTAGTGGTTTCTGAGGCGGAGTCGCACGTGCTTCTCGGAGCTTCGGCTTTCGGGGAGTGCGGATGCCCTCGGCGCTGGTGCGTTCTTGGGTGTCAGCGACTCTGCTTCGGAGACTACAGGGCTGGACACGGTACATGTTGCGCTGGGATTGTTGTGCTGAGATGTGCTGAGCCCATGTTGGGCCATCGCTAGTTCATGCTAGTTCGCATGTTTTGAGGTGCTAGACATGAAGCATACATGAGCGTACCCAAACCGTGCATAAGGGGAAAAAACGGACGGGTGCGTGGGGATGCCCAAAAATCAGGAAAATCTTTCCAAAGT
>VSDK01002083.1:109766-125627 GCA_009767595.1 Symbiodinium kawagutii | reverse complement strand
TAAAGGGCTACCGGCTGAGCAGCCAGAACATCTCAGTCATCACTTAAAGAGTGAGAGGGAGAATGCTGATCAGCCTGCCACACAAAAAGCACAAATACTGATCTCAACAGAGCATATGAGGTGACCAACCGCCACAAGAGACATACGCGATAAACCAAACGCGCGCGGAAGCGCACACGACAAAACCAGATGTACCCAAGGCGAAACGCGCCGAAGAGAAAGACACCAAGACCAGACGTACCAAAACCGAACGGACAACGTCCATCCAGACCAAGACCAAGCAGACCGAGGTCAAGCGCGCCAACACGCAGCACGCCAAGCGAAAACAAAGCAAACTGCAACAAAGGAAAGCATGCGAAGAAACAACCGCGGCAAGACAGTTCCAGCTGCTGCACTCGGAAGATCGAAGAAGGTTTCCTGAGTCAGCCGCAACGGGTCAAAATGGGAGACCATTTGCGTGCACCACGAATCAAATTAGCAAACATCAAAGGTAGCCAAGTTATCAGGCAGGTCAAGTACGTTTCGCAGTCATGAACCCCGCAATTATAGGTCAAGTACCTATGATCAGTTCAAATGACACGTTGATGATAACTAAAAATCCTACACACGAAACAAGAACCGAATGTTCCAGTCAACAACCCAACATCCGAAATTCGACAGACTCGGCATTCGGGTTGCATGATCACCATCTTCTCAGACATCGCGCGCATAGGATCCATAGGACACATTAACCGCACAATCAAGCGTCATTTTTTTTGGCCCATGAAATCATCATTGGTCATAAACAAAGTATAATCGTTTTTTTTTCCACTGACAGATGTTCCGCCCATCGAATGACCTCGCACTACCATGCGCATCACTCCCATCTCCGTTCTCCGAGCCCAGTGCCACTTGCCCGAAATCAGTCAGACACTGATCATTATCATTATGTTTTGCAGGCCATTATTCCTCCCGTACTTGTCCATTTCATGTATACGAAGGTGACCCGAGTTCAACGAACACATCGAACATGGCCAAAAGATTGATTCATAAATCCTAACACATTTTGTCCTTGTTGAAAGCGTTCATGCATGAGGTATGTATCAGTTCGGCGATGAATCCACAATTACTTCCCTCTGATTCGGATCTGTAAGTGAATGCTAGCTGGACAGTGGCAACACCCTGGCACTGTCGTTTTTTTTTCTCCGGAGCTGGTAGCATCCCCGCGTCGGCATTGAGCACCACACAGTTGATCAATGTGACCGGCAATTGGCTTCGCGATCCAAACACGAAACTCTGGTGATTGAAGTGTCCGGTTGAGCACAAACTCTTGGGATTGAAGTGTGGAGTTGAGCACGAACTCCGCGGATGGGACGGAGAGTATCAACAAATGCCGGTGCTCCACACTCCACCATCTCAGCAGTGACATGTCTTTTGTGCAATAGCACTTCCATGGACGATACTGTCACGGAACCAGTCCGCAATTCCTTCATGGATTCATTCAAAGAATTGCGGGCTAGTTCCGTGACAGTATCGTCCATGCAAGTGCTATTGCACAAAAGACGCGTCACTGATGAGATGGTGGAGGGTCACGCACCATCTGTGGTCACGAAAGATCTCACCATCTGTGGAGCGCTTGCGCATCAAATAAGCTCCCGATGACACGGCTTGCGAAATCTGATTATTGGGGTAGCGCCTGGCCCTTACCAATCAGCTTAGCTAAGCAGTCTGCAGGCTGAGCTGACACCACGTTGGCCGGTGATGGGGAACACACACTCGCATACTTGAGGCCAACGGTCCGTTTGCCATGTCAAACTGCTCTCCTTCTCAGGTTGTTCAATGACGAAGTAAACTTTGCCTCCACATCAAGCTTCAGTACAATTACGATATTTTAACATGTGCACAAACATATACGCATCCTCAGCCGCAGCTTTGTAAATGTTTGCACCGTCATGATGGATGTCAGACTTTGCACTCAGAACACCGCCAACAACCAGCGCCACATCCAGAGTCGCAGGAGACCGGTATTTCGCCTCACGCCCCTGAAGACGTCATCGGCAGACGTCATCGGCAGCTGGATATCATAGAACTTACATACAAATCAATTCAAAATATTTATATACAACACTTCTTGCACTTCTTAAAATATAAGAACTAACAAGATCACCCGGTGTCAGAAAGACCATATCCAGCGAGATTCGCAGGCCGCGGCACTCGCGCACGTGCTCCTAGGTTGTTCTGCGCCCACTTCAAAAACAGCCTGTTTGAACCAAATCCTTCCAGGCGGTTTCATGATGTAGGCCTGCTCGAAAAGCAATCCTGGATGAACAATTGAATCACCGACTAAACAGACACAAAAGACATGTTGATGATGTTGATGATGATGATGATATCGTATTGTGAACTCCACTTAGTCTAGGCAAGTGGCATCCCAAACCTTAACGGGCCATTTGCACCACTGAACGCCACTAACATGTCTCCTCACACATTTATATTATAAACCATTCACTAGATACAAATTCATATCCGGATTCAAGATAGGCACCTGGACTCCCAAGCTCGACCCGATGTCTGGAATCCATACTCCATCGATCCCCGCAGCAAAATGTTTGTTGTATACATGCAGCCATTCCACCTACCATGAGATGAGTGAGCCGGCCTGGTGATCTCATCAACGCATCGATACCAATGATAGACTAGTCCGATAGGCACCTGGACTCCCGAGCTCGACCCAATGTCTGGAATCCATACTCCATCGATCCCCGCAGCAAAATGTTTGCTGTATACATGCAGCCATTCCACCTACCATGAGATGAGTGAGCCGGCCTGGTGATCTCATCAACGCATCGATACCAATGATAGACTAGTCCGAATCAACACACCAATCACCAAACATATCCCACACAATCAAGTTCACGGGCGGTTGCGATGGAGATGAAACTGGGTTCGGACAAGATGAATTAGAATAAACTAAATCCGTCACTCTTATGTCGCGGACAAACAATGGGACCACCACCGCGTCATTAGAGGCTCTTTTCAGGACTGTCCAGCTTCGCAGATGCTGATCTCAAACAGAAACGAAAGCGACACCTCCCTGTGGTCGAATTGATCTGCCAAAACAAAAATAAAGCCGACTGAGACCCATGAGCACACAAATGCACCTCGTTGTGGTGGTATCGACGTACTCACCTTTCCTTCCAAATGTAGAACTTTGCTCATCTATGGTGCTTGGGCTTGCAATGGCGATATTTTTCGCCCTTTGATCCATTTTTTGTTCGACAATCTTGTGGTCTAGAATCTTCTGGAAACCTAGGATCATCTCCTGGCTCCAGTTCCCAAACCTTCCACACAGTTTTCTCCTGCCATTGGACCAAACGATATTTAAATGTTCGTTGACCGGCCTGATGCACACCCCGAGGTTTCTTCACGAGCAAAGGAGAACAAGGGTCATTCTCTTGCGGGTCTGATTGGCGGTACCAATAAGTTGTCTCGTCGATTGTCTCAGAAATCCATGGTTCCCCGCCAAGCTCCCACAGCTCCCAAGGCATCAACCTGGCCCTATTGAGCTGGTCTGTTTGCATTCCTTTCTCAACGAGGATTCTCGCAACATTGCCATCTAAAAGTCTTGACTCCGCTCGAATGCCAATCACCCTGCGCTTCTTCTCATCCGAGCAAGCATCGAACTCACATGTTCGTTCATTTAGAAAATGATTCTTCTCTATTCTGGAGTTGGTCAATTGATGCTTGCGCACAGAGGCTCCAGAGCAAACTTTCCTGATAACCAAAACTAATCGTTCGAAACATTTTCTGCTGTGTCCACCAAGATGTAGACCTACTATGATTCCCATTGGGAACACGGGGCCAAATTCTTGCACCACACGCAGAAAGCACTTCAAAGCGCAACGGCACCGATCATGGCTCGGTGTCACAAGTTGCTTCATGGTCTCATACACATAACTGGTCCCCCAAACACGCTTGCACTGGTCAAAATGATCCAATATCGCTGGTCAATATGATGAATATTTAACATCTTCTCCTACACCAACACTGCCCTGGTCTCCAACATATCCGGGAAATCAACAAGCCGTCTCATTCCCAGAAAATCCCTGGAGCCAAAACGTTCATCCCCGGAAAACAAAAAGAACAACGCTGGCATGATGACATTGGCACGGTTATTTAATAATATGGCAATAGTTCCCAGCACCTCAGGTATTCTCCTTTATGTTATGGTAGTATCGACGTAATCATCTTTCCTTCCAAATGTAGAACTTTGCTCATCTATGGTGCTTGGGCTTGCAATGGCGATATTTTTCGCCCTTTGATCCATTTTTTGTTCGACAATCTCGTGGTCTAGGAGTGCACCACTCTAAGCTCTGTGGGCTGTCCGTTGTTCTTTGTCCACTGTTTCACAGTTCAACAGAGAACAATGGACAGCCCACAGGCTGAAAACATCAGCAGAACACAGTTTTCTCAGTGAATTCAATCCTCTGTGCGCCACTTTAAGCTCTGCGGGCTGTCCTTTGTTCACCGTTCACTGTTTCACAGTTCAACAGAGAACAGGGGACAGCCCACAGGCCAGAAGGTGAAGCATCGCGCAGTAGAACAGAGGACAGTGAACAATGCTTGATGCCAAACCTTAACGGGCCATTTGCACCACTGAATGCCACTAACATGTCTCCTCACACATTTATATTATAAACCATTCACTAGATACAAATTCATCTCGAACCTCTGCACATGCAGACACAAAGCATTATGCCTCGGACAAGTCTATAGTTGTGGCTGGATTTGCATGAGGCGCAGGGGGCACCTGATCCACATCCAGCCACATCCAAGATTTCAATCAAGTCAAGATGCCGACTTTCCTCGCGCAGTACACCCTCAAAACACATATCCCCAGCACCCCGTCCAGCTTGGGAGATGCAGGCGCTGTTCCAGCAGTCACACAGTCACTCCAAATCACAGTCACTCTTGGTGTGCCTTGACGCGATCAACCACATGGAGTCGGGAGTTGATCGTATCAGGCACACCAAGAAGTCACTGGAGTCCAGCGACCTCTCGATGCGCAAGCACGAACCAGCAACGTTTTTCCAAATCACAAAACGCAATGCAAAGCCTTGAGCAAATGAGTCACGAACAATCATTCTATGCGATACACTTGGCGCACACGAGGTGGATAGCCGGAGGTTCTCCCGATACCCACCTCGTTTGCAAAATGCAATGCCTCAAACGGTCGCCGCGATATATCACCACAAAGGGATATGCGAAATTCGAAAGATTCGGCATTCGGATTGCATGGTCACTATCTTCTCAAACATCACCTGCATAGGATCCATAGGACACATTAACTACGCAATCAAGTAACATTTTTGACCCATGAAATCAAGTCAAGATGCCGACTTTCCTCGCGCAGTACCGCCTCAAAACACATATTCCCAGCACCCGGTCCAGCTTGGGAGATACAGGCGCTGCTCCAGCGGTCACACATTCACTCCAAATCACAGTCACTCTTGGTGTGCCTGATGCGATCAACCACATGGAGTCGGGAGTTGATCGTATCAGGCACACCAAGAAGTCACTGGAGTCCAGCGACCTCTCGATATGCAAGCACGAACCAGCAACGTTTTTCCAAATCACAAAAATTGGATAAAGCAACGGGCAGTGAAATCACCAGGCCGACTCATTCACGTAAACAGGTCTTGGAGCTTCAGCTGGCATCTGGTCACGGAAGATCCGACCATGCCACTTTGGCGATATTCTTCGTGGATTAGAATCTGACGCCAACCGACCACATAATATTTTCCACACACAAGCTGTACCCTGGCCCATCAATGTGGCTGGCAACTGGCTTCACGATCCAAGCAGAAAACTCTGGGGATGAAGAATATCACCAAAGTGGCACGGTGAGATCATCTGTGGTCACGGAAGATCCCACCGCGCCACTTTGGCGATATTCTTCGTCCATTAGAATCTGATGTCAACCGACCACACAACTGCCCAAAGAAATGTCCGGCGTCATCTTGTTGCCTCGCAGCACGCTCAAATAAAACGTTTGGTTCAGTATCAGCACCGAAGCCGAGAGTTGCTCGAATCAGGCAGACCAAGAAGTTACTCGCCGATGCTGGCGCGAAAGTTGGAGAGAGGAACTGTCATCTCACTCCATGTTACATCCTGGGGCCCCACCATGTCGTCCCAATGCGGACACCCCTCCACATTCCATCGTGGTATCTTGTCATCGTATAGTCGTATAGGAATTCACAAGCGACCACAGATGCCCAGGTCCCTTCTGAGGCCAAGCCAAGCGCTGGTGCAGGATTCGTTCCTCTGCCAAAAATGGCTTAGTTTCAAATGGTCATATGGCATATGCGCTGTATACTACGCATGCAATCCAGGAAATCAACAGGCCGTCTCATTCCCGGAGAAATTGCAGAGCGAAAACGCTAAGCTCCAAAGTGCTCGGTCTACACACTGACCCATCTGAAAAGCAAAATGCCAGCAGCAGAGATAACCATGTCTCGAGTACCTGTCTTGTTTGAACCAAATCCTTCCATTCCAGGCGGTTTCATGATGTATTGACAATGAACAACTGAATCACCGACTAAACAGACACGAAAAAACATGTTGATAATGTCGTTGATGATGATGATGATGTCGAATCCACTGCAACTCCACTCAGTCTAGGCAAGTAGCATCCCAAACCTTAACGGGTCATTTGCACCACTGAACGCCACTAACATGTTCCCACACACATTTATATTATAAACCGTTCACTAGACTAGATACGAATTCATATCCGAATCCAAGATAGGCACCTGGACTCCCGAGCTCGACCCAATGTCTGGAATCCATACTCCATCGATCCCCGCAGCAAAATGTTTGTTGTATACATGCAGCCATTCCACCTACCATCAGATGAGTGAGCCGGCTTGGTGATCTCATCAACGCATCGATACCAATGATAGACTAGTCCGAATCAACACACCAATCACCAAACGTATCCCACACAATCAAGTTCACGGGTGGTTGCGATGGAGATCACACTGGGTCCAGACAAGGTAAATTAGAATAAACCAATTCCGTCACTCTTATGCCGTGGACAAACAATGAGGTCGCCCATCGAATGACCTCGCACTACCATGCGCATCACTCCCATGTCCGTTCTCCGAGCTCAATGCCACTTGCCCGTGATTAGTCAAAAACTAATCATTATCATTATTTTTTGAAGGCCATTATCCCTCCCGTACTTATCCATTTCATGTATATGAAGGTGATGTTGGTTCAACAAATACATCGATCATGAGATACGTATCAGTTCGGCGATGAATCCACAATTAGTTTCCTCTGATTCGGATCTGTAACTGAATGCTAGCTGGACAGTGGCAACACCCTGGCACCACCGTTTATTTTCTCCGAAGATGGTAGCATCCCCGCAAGGAAAGTCATCACACCCGAATTTCGTTGCTGGTCCAGGGCATGATTTCCTCTCAATGATCTGCGCTGTGCATGAATGGCTCCGGCGGTGCACCAAATAAAGCATGAAGTTAATTAAATCACAAAACACAGAGCTAACACTTTGCAGCCTCACTAGGACCAACCATTTATGCAAACGGATCACAAAATTTGGATAAAGCATCCGACAGTGAAATCACCAGGCCAGCTCATTCACGTAAACAAGTACTGCACAATGCCGCGATCCAGGGGAATCAACGTGAACGGATCGAACCATTTCAACTGTGGCACTGAACATGTCAACGCATCGAATGCCTAAGCTTCGCGCCGGCTTCAATCAACAGACTCTTAATATTCCAAAACTCTCGCTCAACGGCCATACTCAAAGAAGTCTCGCCATCGGTATCCATTTTGTCTATGTCAGCCCTAAATTCAATGAGCACTTTGACAATGGCAAGCCTATCCGGGCCACCAGTCCCCAAAATCGCACGCATCAATGATGTACGCCCGTCAGCATCTGCATGGTTAACATCCACGTTGCACTCCTCAAGCAAAAAACGAACATTGTCCGACTGACCTTCCATGGCCGCGATACACAATGGTGATTCGTATCCACCTCTGCGGAGGCATAAGTTCGCATCGGCACGGTTCTGAATCAAAATCCGAACCATGTGCACATTGTCATTTTCGGCTGCCCAGTGCAGGTGACCAACCCCATCGATCGACCTCATGCACAGATGCATGTGCTTCCAGCAACACCTGACACATCGCTAACCTGTCCTTGCCATCTTCAAAGACATCATGTTGAGCCAGCATCAGGGAAGTCCGGCCATTAAAATCTGGTTTGTTCACGTCGGCGCCACATGTAATAAGCAGCCGCGCAATCAGAAGATTATCCGGACCATATGGCAACCCGTGCTTCTCGACCACATGCATCAGTGTTGTCTGACCTTCATTATCTACGCAGTCAACGTCAATGCGACATTCAAGAAGGAAAAATGCTGTAGAAGCCAGCCAACCGTGCGCGGCTGCAATTGTGAAAGCGGAAGACCCGCACGGATTGCACATATTCACATTGGCTTTCTTTTGAACCAACATCCGAAGCAAATCCACATCGTCTGAAGTGGCCCCAAAACACAGCGGCTCAGAACCTGAATGGTCGGTCTGGTTCACATCCGCCTGGGCGTTCAGTAACATGCGAGCTATGGTTCCACGTCCTCGGCGCATTGCCACATGCAAAGGAACATCGCCGTCTGCACTGGACCTGTTCGCATCGGCATCAGCTTCAAGCAGCAGGGAAACAATGTCAGCGTGTCCATGAGCCACGGCCATTAGCAATGGTGTCTTCATACTGGACACGAATGAACCGTGCGGAGCGGGATCATCTGGATGTACCGGCATCGAGAGTAGTTTTTCCGTTTCAACGAGCAAACCTCTCACACACGCAGAATAGATTTCGCCGCCATAATCATGTAGGAACATGCAAATAAGCACATGGATCCGCGAAACCGACGGAGGAACAAGTTCACCATTGGAGATCTCCGCCATTTCTGCCTCATAGTATAAGCGCTGCTGAAATCTAGAAATCCCGATTTGCTCACGAATTAGGCGTTTGATTTCTAGACCAGTGCGTCCGCATTCATTATCATAGTCAGCCTCAAGCACGCACAGCAGTTCACTGGAAACATGCGACCGAACTTCCATTGACGACATTGCTCACGTTCTACGAGCCAGAAAATTCACAGGCCGCGTTTTTTCTGACCACCTCACCGCGATGCCGCAAAAAAATCCAAATGGCAACAGATGCAACGGCCACGACACAAACTACACAGGATCAAGTAACATCTTTACAAAGTGCGCATCAGTAAGCGTTCCATGTAGCAGCGATGCCAACATCACATTTTGGGACGGCACAAATCAGCAAGGCGCTTCATTTCCTTCGACCTGGTCTTTCTATGATAATATATGCTGCATATAAGCCGATTCCAGTACCAAAGCTAAATTACCAACGGAATGCCGTATAAATATAACAATTCCAACTAAAAAAATAACACATCAAAACACGAAATATAACGAGCATGCCGCTCCTAATGTGTTTTTTTGTTTCATCATAGCCGCGACGACCGAACCGCCTCAGTGAACTCACCAACAGCTGCACATCTGGTAACATACACACATAGCGTAGAAACTTGACAAGACATACGAATGGAACGATAATATTCAGATGCCATGAATAATTAACTCTTTATAATTTGTCACGTAATTACAAACCAAACACTGATCGAATGTACAATTTCATCGGGTCAGAGGCACAAACCAAAAGAACAAATTAACCGCTGAATCAGACGCAGCTGACTCAGTATACAAGCCAATCCCACGACGCCATTTTACACACAAGTCTTCCAACAATATCTAGATTTCGCAAGCCGCGTCCTCCAGATCAAGAAACATCTCGCAAGAACATCCTGTTACATGAATGCCGCGTCTTACGAACTTTGCGCAGATCAACCGCCTGAAACATGAAGTGTGCAGTTGAGCACAAACTCGGGGGATGAGACGAAGAGTATCACCAAAGTGGCATGGTGTGTAAAGCGTGGAGTCACGGAGTTCGCACCATGCCACTTTGGCGATATTCTGCACCCGCTATTCAAAATACATTCCCACATTTGCATGCGGCACACTGCCGCAACCTCCAAAAGCGTCGCCATATTGCCATGATGGCCTGCTTGTTGCCTCAAGTAGCGAAACCGATTTCACTCGATTCAAACAAGCAGCTCAACCATCCAGAGCCCCAGTCAGATATCTGACTGCTCTGGATGGCTGAGCTGCTTGTCCAAACCTTCTGATCAAGTTCATCGGCTTAGAATCTCTTCATGAGGCCTGAAGTATATTGCTGCTAACTCATTCACGGACGGCCCGGAGTACTATTCGTAACCAAATGATTCAGACAGCACTGCGCACTGGACAATCAAGGTTCCAGGTATGCAATTTTTGAGGCGCAAGATTCATTCTGGCCTTCAACCCGCAAACTTGAACATCTTGTTACACGAACGCCGTGTCTTACGAACTTTGTGCAGATCACCCCCCTGAAACATGAAGTGTGCAGTTGAGCACAAACTCCGGGGATGGGACGAAGAGTATCACCAAAGTGGCGTGGTGTGTAAAGCGTGTAGTCACGGAGTTCGCACCATGCCACTTTGGCGATATTCTGTACCCGCTATTCAAAATACATTCCCACATTTGCATGCGGCACACTGCGGCAACCTCCAAAAGCGTCGCCATATTGCCATGATGGCCTGCTTGTTGCCTCAAGTAGCGAAACCAATCTCACTCGATTCAAACAAGCAGCTCAACCATCCAGAGCCCCAGTCAGATATCTGACTGCTCTGGATGGCTGAGCTGCTTGTCCAAACCTTCTGATCAAGTTCATCGGCTTAGAATCTCTTCATGAGGCCTGCAATATATTGCTGCTAACCCATTCACGGACAGCCCGGAGTACTATTTGTAACCAAATGATTCAGACAGCACTGCGCACTGGACAATCAAGGTTTCAGGTATGCACTTCAGACAGCCAATGTCGGCGCGGGAAACATCATCTCCTACACCAACACTGCCCGGGTCTCGAACATATCCGGGAAATCAACAAGCCGTCTCATCCCCAGAAAAAACAAAAATAACTTGAGCCAAAACACTCATTCCCAGACAAAAAAAAACAACGTTGGCTTGATGACAGGATCACATCGCTACCTTGCGCGGCTCCATCGTCCACCTGAACAACTACCCAAACAAAAATAACACACCGAAGAAGAAGGTGATGATGGTGATATCTGTGAATATGGTGATGGCGCTCATGATGATCATATCGATAATGGCGACTACTATAATGATGATCACATCGATAATGCTCAAGATGATCAAATCCGATTACACAACAGCGTTCAGTTGGGCCCGTGAGAGATGAGATGGCATTCTCCATCCTGCCACGTCCTCGAACACATCCAGTATACGATGTCGATTTCCCTTCCCAGTGTTCCACCATCAGCTCCCTGTACTTGCACCGTGATTGTAAAGCTCACGCACAATTCATCAAACAATTACACTTTTGATGTGAAGGACCCATAGGATATTGATGACCATTTCGAATGGAAATCACAATTCAATATCAACCAATCCAATTCACTCACTCAGAGCCAACCAAATCATCACATCCATTTACTGCATCGGCGTTTTTTTTTTGCATCGCACAAAGAAACCTTGATCAAGATCCACTATCCGTGTCATTCTCATACCATTGCCGATCCAGAGGAATCGCGGGCCCTCTCAAATTGATCCTGTTACACCTGATTCGTCGTCGTTCGTGATGATACCATCTGGTATCGACGATTGCCAGCTGCCATTGTTTACTGACAACCGCTAATCGTCCCAAGTCCCTTCCTTGGAAGAGGATCCATTGTTCCGAGTCCCGGAATGCACTCAGCATGATATGATGTTTCTCCATGATTCGATGCGCACGATACGTAAAGCTGTGAGCCAAACACTGAGAAAAAAAAACGTAAGCGACGTTCATCTTAAGTGTTAGTTTTACTTTACACTGTTTGTTTTTTTCTCCAGCTGTGTGTGCAGAAGTTCTGGTTTGAAGATAAACTCCAGCTATTCTCTATCCTTCTACATCCGTTCAACACATCCAGTATACGATGTCGATTTCCTTCTCCAGTCTTCCACCATCAGCTCCCTGAGCCTGCAACGTGATCGTATAGATCATGCGCAATTCATCAAGCAATTTCTGTTTTGATGCAATGCACGCATAGGACATTGATGATCGATTCGAATGGATATCCACAATCAATATCAATCGATCTACTTCAACCACCCACTCCCAACCGAATGAACGCATCCATCTACACATCTGATTGAGTAAGAAACACAAATACAATCCGGATGCAACATCACGGCACTGCCGCACTTCTTTTTGCATCCTGAGATGTCCACTTTGACCCTGCGTACAAGTTGTACAAATTAACAATTTGTACGATGGATCGAAGTGCACAATCGGTCGCAACAGTCCAACAGTATACATATCGCAACCAAGTTAATAGAGCTCTTGGAGTTCCAAGACCACGGTCGCCTGGTTGCAATGTGGATGCCGTTGAAAGTAATTTGGCACTGAGATAGATAACACCTCGCCACGTCGAGAGCGACCCAGGACGTGACTGTGCGTCATACATCCGAATGTGCATGTCTTGCCTGAATCGAAGCGGTGCCCAGGGTGCCACGATAAGACACCGTCGGGAGACGCTTATACGGACTCCTGCCTGGGTCTTCGATGGCGCAAATCGGCGCCCGTTCTGCGCGCTAACCATCGTAAACCATGACAGTCTTCACACTCTTCACGGTTCCCTCCATTCCCAGGCCGCAGCCCGTGCTGTCGTCTTCTCACTGTTGATCCAACTCCAAAGAGATAACCGTGGCCCATCTCGTTGGAAGTGTTCTGGATCCAAGCTGGCGAATTGTCGAATCGAATTCGGCAACTCGTCAGCTTGCATCCTAACAGCCCCACACAACGACAATGATGTTTCATTGCAACCTGACACTCGCTCGCAAAGTCAAGTCCTGAGATGCGGCCAGAACCCCCGCAAGTACCGCTGCCACGATTTCATCATAGAAGCTGCAATTGAAGAAGTATTGGACCCACACTAGCACAGGTAACCCTGTCAGGCCAGACCTCGTTTCACAGCGCATGAAATGCCTCAAAGCGTACAAAGCTTCTAGCACGACTCTTGAACCTGAAGGAAATTGACGCACACCCGAAGACGAAATTCACGACCTTCGGATGTGGCCAGTTTCTTGCAGGTTCAACTGTCACCCCCGGATATGCACGCAACACTCTGCATACATTGCGTCACCGCCACCGAAGCAGTGTTTCAGAAAGTGATAGAACAGCCGGCCATAGTCCTTCAAGAGCACGTTGAGATCAGAAACAAGCGGAGATCCTTTGCCGCGGGGCACTGGATCTCGGCTGGCTTGTGATCTCAGCGGGCTCGTGTAGGTCGATTCCAATGACAGATCACACGATGCGGCAATGGTGACGTTCATCTGGCTGAAGTGCTTTCTCACAAATCTCAAACGTTTATTACCCAAGGACATGAAAGCTGAGCAATGCTCTGACATTGTTAATACCGCAGCAAACCCAAATGGAAGCAGAGCAACCAGACTTTGTCCAGCAATTTGCAGATCTCGGCAAACTGATGAACACGGCCCCGGAATGCATATGAGAGATTAGCTGCCCGTTGATGCGCGGTTACGATTCAGATGGCATCAGGATGTCCGACGGCATCTGCATCGTAACCACTTTCAGAGCCTCCGGGCCCCAGCCACACTTGTTGAAACAAACATCTTCTAGCCAAGACCGCTCAGGACTCGGCAAGGTCTGGAAAATCAACAGGCCGTCTCATTCCCAGAAAAAAAAACCTTAGAGCCACAACGCTAAACGCGAAGGAAGTTATCAAACCACACACAACAGGAATCAGATGAACCCGTGAGATATTCGGAGGGGTGTTCCATCATCTACACCCGCGCAACATATCTAGTATGCTGAACATGTGGCTACACTTAATGCCATCATGGCCTTCTTTACATTTGTATCAACGTAACTTCATTTTGGCCAATAACCTAGCCATCACACGAAAAGCAACCAGTGCCAAAAACAGAACAACATATGACTACAAACCTAAACTCTGGTCCCGCCAACACATTTATCCTACTCCTACCTACAACCCCGAAACCAAACAGCAGCTGTCCTGTTTTCACCCTGATTGCCCCGTCCCGTCGACGAGCGGCGGCCGGATCGATCACTCGGATGAGAGCCTGCTTCGTTGCCGAATGATCACCCTGCAGCCGGGAGACTGTTCCAGCTACTTCTGGTATCCCAAATTACAACCTTTTCTAAGGGGAAAAAATTGGCTATCCCATCAGCTATGACAGAAACGATGGTTAAATACCCTTGGTCGCGTGTTCCGAAACTTTGTCATAGTTATGGTTAGTTATAGTCATCCACGATATCCCGACATACACAAGAGAAGCCAAGACCCTCACATAAGAAGCCATCAACCAATGCCTTATGGAACGGCCCAGTTGCAAGCTCTACAGCGCGGCAACCCACCAAACCAAGCGATGGTAGGACCAGCTCCCTGATGCATGAAACTCCAATCAGTTCGAAACATTTTGGAATGGTAAGCACAGAGCACATTGTGGTTTCTCAAAGTAGGGGACCCCAAAGATGGCTGGTTTTTTCGTAGAAATGATTTATATTGGATGATTTGGGGTGCCCCTATTTTAGAAACACCCACATCAATGCCGTGATTGAATGTGAAGCAAAACCAGCTGGAGCAGTGGCCGTCGCAAAACCCTGCGCCATCTACAAATAGGGAACTGTTCATAAATTGGGTTGGCGCACAAATGGGTGCGTGGACTGTCCGCAACCATACCCCCTAGTCACGGTTGTTTTACTAGGAAAGTTACCGTTTTTGGCGGTACACCATTTATGGACAACCCCAAGTGTGGTTTTGCGAAAGGAAACCACTGGCAATAGCTGCTCTCAGCAGTTCGACAGCCATTTCTCCTTGTTCTTCAGAATTGCCGCCGAGGTCATTTCAGTGGTGTTCCTCAGGCTGGCTGGCGCTTTCTTGAGGCATGGCGGTGGTTTCAAAGCCAAATGTCTGCTGGCGCTTTCTTATGTGAGAACCCATAGGTTTGGGACCCATATCTATACTATGGTAGAAGATAGTCTCGATGAAAACATCCAGCATGTCCTCACAGTAGCCACGTGTGACACAATTCACAATTCCCAATTTATGAATTAGAAAATTTAGAAAAGCATAGATGTTCCTTGTGCTGCACAACCAGAAATGTCGAGAACCCTTCTCGCAGCCAATGGGTTGCTGTTCGGCTTGTTTTGGACTTCCTCTTGGACTTCCTCTATCTGGTGGCTTCTCAAGTCATAGGGGACCCTCAGTTATCATCCAATATTAATCATTCATATATAATCATAAACCAGCCATTTTGGGGCCCCTTACTTTTTGCGGGCCCCAGCCCTTCGGAGAGCTGCGCCAGCCTCCTCACCTCTGTCTGAAGGTTGTCGTAGCGCCGCTCTTGCTGCTGACTTAAATCCATGAGCCTCCTCAACACCTCCGGATGCGAAAGGGTCCCCCAACGCCGGAATTGAGCCTAGAACAGCCACATGGATTCGCATGGTGCTTTTGGCTTGTTTTGGCCAATTAATTTTCCACGATTCGAACCCCCACCTCTGTCTGAAAGATCTGAAAGTTTTCGCTCTGTTGCTGGATGGCAGCATTCTGCTGTTGCATAGCCACGAAAGCGTCCTGGCGTCCAATGGCATCCATGCTGTGCGGATCCACGGCATTGCTGGGACCAGGT
>VSDK01002083.1:47361-109722 GCA_009767595.1 Symbiodinium kawagutii | reverse complement strand
TTCCCTACAAGGCGGGCAACCAACCATGGTGGTTGGGTTAGTTATTCACCCAGCTCTTCACTTAGAACTGTTGGCAAACTGAAGAGCTGGGTGAATTCTACCAGTTTAGGGACCCAACGAATCTAAGGGCCGACTCTGTAATGACCAGCTACGGGGGGCGGTACCACCATTTCTGGCTTGACATAATCAATGATCTGCAAGAATCGGTTGGCCTCCCACTTGGAACCAGGATTTTCGAGCCCCTCACTGGTAGCTGGGGACAAATCGCCAAGCCTCGAGGCGAGCAATGCGCGGCTCGACCTCCATACCGGGCCTCAGCCGGTGCCGGACTCGTGCCTGGAATGGCGGGGATGAAAAGCGCATGTGGCGCACAAAGCGTTGCTTCTCGTTTTAATAATGAAATAATGTTTTATTAACTCTGATAATGAAGTCATCAATTTAAGTAATGAATGATGTAATGCGATTCAGCGATGATTTCAATCATGAATGTAATTGATTAAGTTTCAGCGAGTATAGTGACGCAAAATGATGTGAGTGAAATTGTAACAGCAATGCAAAGGGACGAATGGGACTCTGCTGAGGATCCAACAGCCGCATCTGTGGCATCTGTGGATCGTTTGCATCCGCAGCGGATGATGGTCCGGAAGGCGATTGTGGTCCGCAATCACTGCTACCTGCTTACAGTATCGAAGAATTCTCACCTCCTTCACACATTTCTCCCTCCTTCCTTCTCTCTTACTTTCTTTCTTCCTACCTGTCCGTCTTCCTTTGTTGTTCCTCTCTCCTTACTTTATTCACTTGATTCCCTTCCTTTCTCCTCCCTCCTTCCTTCCCTTCCTTTCTTCCTTCTTTCAAACTTATTTATTGCCTGTCATGTTTCAGTCCTTTCTCAGTGCTTCCTACTTCTTCTTACCTCATTCCTCCTTCTTTCTCTTTTCCTCTCTTCTTTCATTCTTCGACTTATCCTTTTTTGATCGAACACTATGTCTTTGTGATCTCGATACTTTGTTTGTTTGAACATGTTTGAACCGTTCATATCTCTGGCCGCAGTACGATGCTTTACAAGTACAAGGCACCCGCTGCTGCCACGCCTGCAAGCTTCATTGGATCCGGCAAAACCGTTGGGACCAGCCAAGGTTGTGATCAATGAGAAACCCATTGAGGCAAGCAGGCAGCAATTCGTACAGCCAACCTGCGCTTTCTCCAGGATCTTTGGCCAAAGCAAACTGTGAGAGGACTGAACAAAAATTGCACTTTGACAGCACTTTGACCTATCTGACTCTCTGAGTTGCCTTGCTAAGGACCAGAAAAACTTGATCAAAAACTACAAATTCATGTCTTTCTGGAATCGGCCCCTGTCAACCAGAACAATGGTTTCATGTTAGAGAGCACGAAAGCAGGACCCTTCTCCAAAATGGTTTTTGAGAATCAGAAGCCATTACATGTTGCAAGGACAATAGGGGGCAACTTCTCCGCCGATCAAATAAGAACTTTTCGAGCTTTGGGTTTCAGACTTTGCCGGAAGAGAACCCTAAACCTCTGAATCTCCTCCGTCTGGCAGCGAACTTCAACTTGTTCCAGAGCAAGTTCCGCTTCGTCCTGAATCATCAGGAAGCAAACATAGTCGGTAGCAAAAGGCACCAGCGTCAAATTTCATCGCAGCCCCCGTCCTCTATACAAAATATCAAACACCTATGGCCCCTGAGAAATGGATAGATTAATTCCCTACTTGCAATTTCTGAGGGAGCGTATAGGGTGGCCAAGTTTTTTCCTGGTCACCCAAATGATCCCGTCAACAAGTATCGACACCTTTGGCAACTCCACTAAATACATCTAAATACACCATTATTCACCATTAAAAACAATGAAAACTGACACCTTAACACCGGGATCACAGAGAGAGCAACTCCAAACCGAACTCCAGACCTCGGGCCAGGGTCATCAAGGGATTCACCAACCAGCCATGGGGATGGGGATCGCTAGATTGCATACATGAATTTAATTGCTGCTGGATGCTGCTGGGCGTAGACCCAAACAACCAACAATGTGGACACATCATGACCCAAACAACCCGCGATTTGCGGCGTAGCGTTCCGACCCCCCACGCCCCGTTCATATACGGTGCTGGAGTGGTGGGGTGTGGGTGGTCGTGCGCAAATAGAGACATTGAACAACTACCATTGATCATGTGGAAGTCAAACATTGTGGCGATCACAACCCGGCCTGCTCTGCAGCAGAGCTAGCAGCATGATTTGCCTGTCATGGATGCCGACATTCAGAGTATACAAGTGCTGCCATTTCACTTCTGATAGCGCCTGCGAAAGGATGAACGCTACCAAAGATTACCAAAGTATATCACAAGAACAAGTGCGGCGCAAGCTTGCCTACCGAAGCGCCTCAAATTTTCTCCAGTCAGCCACAACATAGAACCATCCCATTAGCAAAACATGCCTCAATCTTCAGAACCTTAAGGCTGCTGTGAAATCATATCATTATGATCCGTCATAGGATGAAGTGACAGGAAGATCAGAAGTTTGACGTACGGGCATTCCGAGCTCCCGTCACAAAGCATTGAATCTTTTCAAACATGATCCATAAAATCATTAAGAAGGATCAAGACCATGTGGAAATGATTTGAGATCAAGAGGCACCAGTCAACAGAGCACTATTCCTGCAGTTCAGGCTTCCAAAAGCACCTGAACACATGCGAGCACCTCACACCTTCATAGAAAACTGTGTCTGCGATGCATATCGAAGGCCTCGTCTTTTCTCCAATGGGCCATGGTCGATGTTGTCTTGAGCCAAAACGGCTACAACATGATGAGCCAAGCTCTAGATGATCCTCGATCTACAGGCATGCTACATGTTCATCAGCCAAACCCAGCGGCCAGGATTTTTTTAGTACACGACATTTTCATCAATGCGGTCTCACATGGGAATGCATTCAAATCCTTGTCCATCGCGGGCTCGGCAATCTCTACTTTGGCTGGATTGTTGCGGTCAAGGACGTCCACCTTCATGACTCCTGTCTGAAAACCTTGGTCGTCAAACGTCTTCTCTCAGCTGCATTCCTTGCTCTTCATCAGCAAATCAACCACTTTCTGCTTGTTCGCCGCTGCTGCGTCCATTCTCCCGCCCCTGCTGGCAAATATCATGTGGTCCATGTAGTACATTGCGCTGCACAGGTCTCTATCATCCAACATCACATCCATCATGTAAATGACCTGGTCTATGCCAGAGTCCCGCAACTCATTGTCTGGCCAGTTTGTCACACTCTCCAAAAGTTCCGCTGCAAAGCGCGGGGTGAGATGATGGAACACTGACCCGCAGGTGCCAAGGGCCCGTATGGCTCTTTCGTAAGCGTCAGGTTTCAAATCTTTTGAACAGAGCACGGGCAAAAGGGCCTTGGTCATCAGGAGTCTTACCTGTCGGACACCAGTTGCCATCAGACACCAGTACAAGCCTCTTGGTATCTCTCCAGGTGCGGAACTATAGTGCTGCATGATGACCTTCGCCCATCAAATGACACAAAGAATTCATAAAATGACAATGACTTCACTGTCGATGACTCAATGACAAGCAATTATATACGATGAGTGAAATTGACACATCTGCACACAATACGGCTAATCAAGGTCCAAAAAGCCTCCACAGAGTCAAGGATCATCTCCGGACAAAGTCTATGCCATGCGTACAGGCCATTGAACCAAATGCGATACCCTGGCAGCGTGTGGCCGATGCCGAGGAACAACACTGGCCAAGCTGGCGGCTCCAAAGCTAGACTTGCGAGTTGGCTTTGCACAGCTGTGCTGGACTACAGCAGCATTGAACGTGATGAAGATGCTTATACCACGGACTCATGGATCCTAATGGTTTACAACCGGACGCTACATGTGCCAGCGCTATGCAAGTCTTTTGTTCTAAGAAACGATTCCTCCTGTTTCTGCCAGGGTGGATTTGAAATGATTCTCAGTCCACGATGCAGCCCACGCCTTGGAAACCTTCAGATGCATCACGCTTCATTTGCGTGACAAGTTGAGAGTCACCTCCCCCGAATGAGCGCCAAAATTTCAGCCATTCAAAGACAGGGTGTTTCCACGCAGGGTCTTTCCTCGGGGTTTCTCAGGTTGGCGGAAGGGGCGTCAGTCAGAGCTTACATCTATTGGTTTGCAAAACCGAAGTTGTCTGTCCAAAGGTGCCTGCAACTGTCTCTGTCTGGCTATATGTCTCGCTCTCTTCTTCTCTACGCCTTTTACGACAACATTTCCTTTGAGACCCAGCTGGCATTTCAACCGATCGCCAAACCCTCCTACCACAAACTGCCAGAAGAGGTATTGTTCCAAGTTCAAAATCAAAACCATCGAGTTTTTTCTTTGAGCATTTTCTACTCCAAGTGGCGAATGAGTCGGCCGGTCTGTCGGCAACGCATCAAGATCCATCAGCTCGACCAAATGGGCCACCCACGCCTGTCACAATGAACTCCACATCCCGCGCCACAAAAATAATGACATTTCAATGTGGATCTACTACCCGCCACAAAGAATCCTGGCCTTCGAATCTGAGAAAAAATGTGACACAGCACGCGTCTGCATCTTCATCACTTCATCTACCTAAAACAATCGATGCGGCACGGAATCCACAGAAACGTTTTTCGATGGCACATTTCCAAGGTGCTGATGCATGGTTCCCACCATCAGTAAAAGACAAATCGCTCCGAGTGCGGCACCGGAAGGAACGCCAGCAGACGAGGCCAAAGCCTGAGATGCTCTGGGACTTGTTTTGCTAAAAACCGTGGTAGGCATCTTGACGGTGAACATCAATGGCTCGAAATGGCATGATTTTTTTTTAATTCGGAGGATATGTGTTGACACTAGACATTGCATATATAGATATAATACATGTACATACATACCTACAAACTTATAGATGTTGATACTGATATAGATCTGGATCTAGAGATTAGGTGTTAGATACCAGGTACGCTGAATATATGTATGCCGATAAAGATAGAAAAAAACAGGTAACAAATCGACATAGATGATGTAAACCTATCTGCT
The DNA here is from genome assembly GCA_009767595.1 of Symbiodinium kawagutii. Taxonomy (NCBI): domain Eukaryota; class Dinophyceae; order Suessiales; family Symbiodiniaceae; genus Symbiodinium; species Symbiodinium kawagutii. The sequence goes on along the minus strand of VSDK01002083.1, from coordinate 104,665 downwards.
ATCTATGATGGGCTAAATGAAATCTCTTCGCTTCAGATGAAACAGTTCGCAGCAACATCATTAAAACGAACCTCCATGTCTTCTATTCGTGGTCAACGTTGTGTATTTTCTTCCAAACAATGACGGAGACTCGTAAGATTGATAGGGTGGGAGAAAGAAACCCATTTACGTACATGAAAAAATTGCACAAATTAAAATACCAAACAATATATTACTGGCATACTGCTACGTACAATGGTAAATCATATGTCAAAAAAACTACATTGCCATAAATGTATGTGTACAGATACTTGAGAACAAGCAGAAGAGAACGAAAGGTAGACCGAAGAGAAAGGAGATTGGGACGGGGTTTGGGGGATAGAGGGTTAAGTGGAAAGCGAAGATGTGGAGGCTGCGAGCAAGCTTTTTTGTCAGGAATTCTGGCAAAGCAATGCAGATTTGCAGGAAGAAGAACACAAGATTTCCCGCATGAAGAAGAATTGGAGGGGGAACTCTTTGGAAGACACTTGAAGAAGATCGAACCCACAAATGCAGAAGTAAGAAAACTCTTAGGCAAACAATGTTGAAGTGACACTCTTGCATGGCACTCCTGGTGGGATAGTCTTGGTGATACAGTCTTGGTAAGACACTCTTGGTAAGACACTCTTAGTGACACACTCTTGGCGTGACTCTTAGTGAGACACTCTCGGTAAGACGCTTTTGGAGTGACACTCATAGTGAGTCACTCTTGGAGTGAGGCTCTTTGAGTAAGACTCCTCAGCGAGACACTCTTGGAGTGGCTTAGTGAGGACTCTGAGTAAGACACTCTCAGTGAGAGGCTCTTGGAGTGACACTTCTAAAGCGACATAGAATGACACTGTAAGACAGTCTTGGCAAGGCACTCTTGGCGAGACACTCTTTTTTAAGACACATCCAGCGCACAAAAGCTTCGAACCTGAGAAGAGGGCCCCCCCTCTCAACTCTACAAACAAGACTCAAACGCAAAAATACTTGTCAAGCGCAAGCCCTCAAGGGCAGGAAAGAGGGTGGGGAACTCAGGTAGCCACGGCTACCTTTCGTAACACAGCATACCAAAACATTGAGTATAATTATACATATCTGCTGTACGGGCACCATTGTTTGCAAGTGCTCGGCAATGTTTGACGTATCAATCATGGTCCTTCATCAACCTAACCACCATCACCATCACCATCTGCCACTGCCATCACCATCCTCCTCGGGCCGAAAGCAAACCTGCAGGGACTGAAGCACGCAAACTTGTGGGGAGGGTCGTGGGAAAGTTGGAAATCTCGAAAGGAAAATTATGAACCAACTTCGAGTATCTGAGGACAGTAGCAGCGAGAGTTTTTGAATCTCTTGAAATAGTCCTTCAAGATAACATTAAACTAAATTACACCAGCATAGACCCCAGATAGCGAGCGCATTGCGCACAAAGATTTCCAGGGCGCATACCATAAACCTGCGTTTGGAATTGTATGGATTGTTTACAATAATATTTGCACAGATCTTACGTTGTGTATTTTTACCCCGCCCTGCACAATATTTTTTCATAGATCGGGGAGACAAAAGGGGAGACAAAGGGGAGACAAAGCGAGACAAAGGGAGACAAGCATGAGCAGACTGTCAGAGGCAGAGCAGCGGCAAACAAAGCGCCGATCCAGAGCCACAAGGGAGACAAAGGGGAGACAAAGGGAAGACAAAGGGGAAACAAATGCGAGACAGAGGGAGACAAGCATGAGCAGCGGCAGAGCAGCAGCAAACAAAGCGCCGATCTAGAGCCACAAGGGAGACAAAGGGGAGACAAAGGGAAGACAAAGGGGATACAAAGGCGAGACTAAGGAAGACAAGCATGAGCAGCGGCAGAGCAGCGGCAAACAAAGCGCCGATCCAGAGCCACAAGGGAGACAAAGGGGAGACAAAGGGAGACAGAGGGAGACAAAGAGAAACAAGCTTGAGCAGCGGCAGAGCAGCGGCAAACAAAGCGCGGATCCAGAGCCACAAGGGAGACAAAGGAAAGACAAAGGGGAGACAAAGGGGAGACAAAAGCGAGACAGCATGAGCAGAGGCAGGGCAGCGGCAAACAAAGCGCCGATCCAGAGCCACAAGGGAGACAAAGGGGAGACAAAGGGAGACAAAGGGGAGACAAAGGGAGACAAAGGGAGACAAGCATGAGCAGCGGCAGAGCAGCGGCAAACAAAAGCGCCGATGCGAGGCCCTACCATAGAGAAGTAGGAACCCCGTATAGCTTGTCAGCTATCTGGGGAAATATCTATGGAGATAGATTTCTTGGGTTTTCTGGGTAACGTTTCAAGAAATGTTCAGAGCATCCTGAGGCACACGGAACCCCAGTGCTTCAGGATGCATTTGAAGCATCTGCGTGGATTCAAGTGTGATGGGTGAAGGATTAAGGTTCACTTGTGTGACATACCAAACCCCAATACCCTGCTGCAAAGAAAACTCAAGCCGGCAAGCTCTGGTGAACAGTAGGAACCCTAACCAAGATTTATTCAGCTGCGACACCTGCTAAGCCTCAAAAACAATGCAAGAGAAGCAAACGACAAGACAGCACTGTTTGACAATGACACCAAATTGCTCCTGTGGCAGAAATCCATCCTGAAGCAACCGGTGATGATCTCACAACAGGCCCCTTGAAACAGGAGACACAAAGATGCAAAAGTAAGATCTAAAAAGTTACTTCAAGAATTCATGATATCTTCCTGGTTTCTGCTAGAAACGCTCACCATTGACACCGGGGAACCTGCTCCTGGACCACCTGGACCTGGTCCTGATGCTCGATCTGCAGAACCTCCACCCTGGAGGACACTCCGAAGACTGAAGCACTGCACATGAAACATGCCATTTGTCCACAATAAATACATCAAATGAAAATACATTATACATCTTGAGACATCTTGATACCTGATGATGCATGTCATACCTGCACCTCTCATGCCTCCAATAGGTCGCATACGTGCTATACCCGTCATACCTACCACGTGCGTCTTACCCTATCTAATCTTCACCAAACAACAAATTCGGGCAACCTCTTGCGGGAAATTAATCAAATGTACTGTTCTACTCGCGAGCCTGTTATATGAATCTGTATGAGTTAAGCATTATGATAGCATAGTTGAGTTGACCTCATTTGCAAAACAGTGAGTCCTTTTGGGCCCTGAAGTATGAATCGGTTCGAATCCTCATGGGACACAAGCGTTCAATATTTTGCTGGATGCTGAGGCAATTGTGAGGCCCGGGATGTTCCAAACTGTTGGGCTGCTAGATTGACCAACAGCACCTGAGGTTGGAAATTGTTTCTCTAAACTTACTAGGAGGCCATAAGGATCGCCAAATCCGACTCGGTGTCAAGAGGTCAAACAAGTGGAACAATTTTGGACCATTGACGCAAGGGGCGGCAAGAGCTAGGATGGAAAACCTCTGTGCAGGGTGAAAGGGCCCCAAATACCAAAGTAGCAAGAAGGAGATGCACTCGGGAAAAAGTCTTCCAAGGACACTATGAATTTGTCGCCACCTGTCAACGTTCGATCAATGTCATGTCACATTCATACTCAAGGTCTTGTCATATAAAGTCAAACAGCTTTATAAAATTGCACTTTTTGAGATGTTCTATTTTTTTTGGTCATCCAAATAGAGCTTCACTCAATCTGCAGACAAGATTCATCTCGTCTGGGACTTCTTCGCCGAGGAAGTCCATCTGCAAAGACTTAGGATCAGAGCCCTTGCAGCCGCGCAAGCACAATCAAATGCGGTGCTGTCACATGAAAACAGCAAAATTCGAGGCCTCTTCAGGACTGCTTGCATCGTCTTCCTTGAAGGCATCTGTTCTGATCTTTTTCGAGTGAATATTTCGAGAGAAAAACTCAAGGTCCTCAAGGTCATCCAACTCCCCATCTGCAGTATCTGGCAGTCTTGTTGAAGTGCTTGAAGCGGTTGACATGCGGTGCCTCCACAAAACAAAGAAGCAATGAACACTCCCTACGTTGCTGCAGTGCTGTTTTTTACTTCGGAAAGCAGAGACATGCAGAGACTGTTTGAACTTCCCCAGGCCTTTCAAAGTTTTCGCCAACACTTGGGTTCTTTGTCCCAGACGTTGGCGTCCCAGGGAGCGTAGGCTCCAACATGTCCTACATACCCGCAGACCGCGTTTGACATCGAGAACTCCGTCATCAACGAGCACGAAGTGATACAGCAACACGTTCTCATTGATCTCATGTGATCTAATTTTACGTTTTCCACCTGCTTCCGCAGCTCAAGGACAGTCCATGTGGCAAACATTTTACAGTACTTGGAAAAGTTGCTCTGCAAAAACATATGGAAGCAACAAAGTGAAAACAAATTATCAAGAACATAGATTGTCCAAGTCCTTCAACTCAGAGCAAGTACTGTACTTAAGTGGAACATTATCTTTGAAGATTGGCCCAGACAAATGTACACAGGAGCTTATGCACATTTCTTTTCTGGCGCCTCGTGTTCTGCTTTACAGTCGCTGGTGGTGAGCCTAAAACGTCAAGCACAGTTCCATCGAATGTGTGAAAGTCTAAGCACCGCAAAACCTTTCGCCAAGTTTCGGCTCGCAAGCTGCTTCATCGTTCCCAAACGCAGCACGATCGTCCACACTATCCACCTCCGGAAAAGATCAAAAAATAAATTTCATAACTTTCGCTTGCTTCGCTTTCTGATCCTTCATAACTGCAACCTTGCAGGTCAAGAGACCGTTGACCTTCATAGATTGATTGAATCACCACCTTCCAGCCATGTCCAGCCTCTTGCACTTGCTGCCGGACGGACTGCCCTTGTCTACTAATCACCTGCAGCCCGCAGTGTCGATCTTCTGCCACCCAGTCGTTCATGCCAAACATCTCTTGAAGATAAAAGAAGCTGGACCAGCAATCATGACACAAGATGCAACTGCTCCAACCTTGACTCTAGACTTAGAGAACATGGCGACATCTCGTGTGAAGGTGTCTATTGTGGAATAGATCGTCCGTGCAGCCGCTGCTGTTTTTTGTTGGGTAGTGGGCACAGCGGGCCCGTTCTCGTTGATTGCCACAGTCCCCTTCTTTTGGGTTTTGAGGTTTGCCAGGGACGGTTTTCCGGGCACTGTCAACTTGCGCGCGCTCATGTTCATGGGTGGAGGTTTTGAAACCACAACAATAATGACACATTGCGAGGGTTCAAAACTGCCCGTTAGGGTACAAACAGGTCTTGAGGACTACGCAATTTGGTGACGGTGGGGTACATGTTTGCTTTCCAGCACGGCCATTGATTTCCACGGTCCCCTTCCAGCGGGCGCTTTTTCTGCTGCGCAAGAAAGGTCAACTTCCTTTTCGACCTCTTTTATTTTCACCTTTTTGTTTCACTTGCTCCTCATGACTTTACTCTTCGCGTGACGCAGACTCCAGCGGTCACTGCGTTTTCACCCGAGACTTCCCCTTGCAGAAGCAGCCCAGAAGCAGCCCAGAAGCAGCCAGAAGCAGCCCAGAAGCAGCACAAAAGAAGCCAGAAGCAGCCAGAAGCAGCCAGAAGCAGCCAGAAGCAGCCAGAAGCAGCCCACAAGCAGCCAGAGCAGCCCAGAAGCAGCCAGAAGCAGCCAGAAGCAGCCCACAAGCAGCCAGAAGCAGCCCAGAAGCAACCAAAACCAGCCAGAAGCAGCGAGACTTCCTTCATTTTTGAATTTGTCAATTTCAAAAAGCGAACCAGTCATAGAGATCGTCTCCAAAACGACGCTTTTGCGCGAGACTTCCTTCATTTTTCAACTTGTCAACTTCAAAAGGCGACAACGGTCACAGAGATCGTCGCCGACACGAAGCTGTCGTGTGAGACTTCCTTCATTTTTCAACTTGTCAACTGCAAAAAGCGACAACAGTCACAGAGATCGTGGCCAGCACAAACCTGTCGCGCGAGACTTCCTTCATTTTTCAATTTGTCAACTTCAAAAAAATAACAACAGTCACAGAGATCGTCTCCAAAACGAAGCTTTCATGCTAGACTTCCTTCATTTTTCAACTTGTCGACGGACGCCAAACATCATTTTTTGACGACAGTCGCACGAGCCAAGCCCGCGGCAAGCCCGAGCCAGAGCTGAACCCGCCGTTTCGCGGAGCTTACATTGCTTTAACTTCCATTGCTTTAACTCTCAATGCTTGAACTCTCAATGCTTGAACTCTCAATGCTTGAACTCTCAACGCTTTAACTCTCAATGCTTGAACTCTCAATGCTTGAACTCTCAACGCTTTAACTCTCATTGCCTGAACTCTTATTGCTTGAATTTCCATTGCTTTAACTTTCACTGCTTTAACTTCCATTCCTTCAGTTTCCATTGCTCTAACTTCCATTGCTTTAACTCTCAATGCTTTAACTCTCAATGCTTGAACTCTCATTGCTTGAACTCTCATTGCTTTAACTTCCATTGCTTTAACTTCCATTGCTTTACCTTCCATTGTTTTAACTTCCATTGCTTTAACTTCCATTGCTTTAACTTCCATTGCTTTAACTCTCATGGCTTGAACTCTCATTGCTTGAACTCTCATCGCTTGAACTCTCATTGCTTGAACTTCCATTGCTTTAACCTCCATTGCTTTAACTTCCATTGCTTTAACTTCCATTGCTTTAACTCTCATTGCTTGAACTCTCAACGCTTGAACTCTCAACGCTTTAACTCTCGTTGCTTTAACTTCCATTACTCTAACTTCCATTGCTTTAACTTCCATTGCTCTAACTTCCATTGCTTTTCTCTCAACGCTTCAACTCTCAATGCTTTAACTCTCAATGCTTCAACTCTCAATGCTTTAACTCTCGATGTTTGAACTCTCAATGCTTCAACTCTCATTGCTTTAACTCTCAATGCTTTAACTCTCAATGCTTTAACTCTTATTGCTTTGACTTCCATTGCTTGAACTTCCATTGCTTTAACTTCCATTGCTTTAACTTCCATTGCATTAACTTCCATTGCTTTAACTCTCAATGCTTGAACTCTCAATGCTTGAACTCTCATTGCTTGAACTTCCATTGCTTGAACTTCCATTGCTTTAACTTCCATTGCTTTAACTTTCACTGCTTTAACTCTCAATGCTTTAACTTCCATTGCTTTAACTTCCATTGCTTTAACTCTCATTGCTTTAACTCTCAATGCTTGAACTCTCAATGCTTGAACTCTCAATGCTTTAACTCTCAATGCTTGAACTCTCAATGCTTTAACACTCAACGCTTTAACTCTCATTGCCTGAACTCTCATTGCTTGAAGTTCCATTGCTTTAACTTTCACTGCTTTAACTTCCATTCCTTCAATTTCCATTGCTTTAACTCTCAATGCTTTAACTCTCAATGCTTTAACTCTCAATGCTTTAACTCTCATTGCTTGAACTCTCATTGCTTTAACTTCCACTGCTTTAACTTCCATTGCTTTACCTTCCATTGCTTTAACTTCCATTGCTTTAACTTCCATTGCTTTAACTTCCATTGCTTTAACTCTCATGGCTTGAACTCTCAATGCTTGAACTCTCATCGCTTGAACTCTCATTGCTTGCACTCTCAATGCTTTAACTTCCATTCCTTTAGTTTCCATTGCTTTAACTTCCATTGCTTTAACTTCCATTGCTTTAACTTCCATTGCTTTAACTTCCATTGCTTTAACTCTCAATGCTTTAACTCTCAATGCTTTAACTCTCAACGCTTTAACTCTCATTGCTTTAATAGTGGATTAGTAGTGGTTCTAAATGTTCGGAACACGGAATTTCCTCTGAAACTTCCTTTTTTAGGAGTAGAGGATTACCAAACATCTTAGAGCTGCTCCGGTTGCACGACCTCCGCATTTCTCCGCGCATTTTTGTTGAGGCCACAGCAGCGGCCTATAAGAATGGGATTGTTTACAGGGGTGCTGGCTTGGTTCACTCAAAACGCCCAGATCCAACTTGACCAAATCTGCAACAACTGAGAGCCATGCAAGTTGATATTCAATTGTTTCCCTCAATTTGCGCTCCTGAAGTTCCATGTCACTGCAGGCTTGCATCAGTGTAACCCCGGTCATGGACAAACTACTCAGCTCACTCTTCCTGGCTTGGCTGTGACCTCCCCCAGCCTCTCCCCTTCTTTCACTCGAGCTTGCAGTCCCTACCAGAAAATGTTAAAAGCAAATGTTCAAAAGAATCCAAAGCATTCCATGGCCGGCTCTGCTGATGCTGCTGCCGGATTTAGCTTCAAACAGAAGGAGAGCGAGAGAGTGCGCCCGCCTCCGTCTTCTTGCAAAGTTGCGCGACAAGTTTCTGTGCTGCAGACTGTTCGTTTCGCCGCATTTGGTCCAACTGTTCCACACGCTGCTGTTTCAAATCCAACCTAGGCATTTGGAGCGACAAAAACAACCTCGAAGCACTTGAACAAATTCTGACAAAAATTGTTCGGAACGGCTGACAACTACAGTAGATTTGCTTACCAAGAGTAAAGCCTTCCGAGCCTAACAATTTGCAAGTGACCTGTGCTTGAGCTCGCAAAATTCCGACTCATGCGAAGTGTCCTTGGACGGAATAAAAACTAAAAGTGTACGTAAAACTTATGTATACATAGACATGTACATAAATATATATATATATATACATATATATGTATATCGTATTTATGTGTATATATATTGTGTATCAGCACGGATTGAAAGCACAAAGCGCACCTGCGTGAACTCAGCGGAATCAATGTCCCAGGTGGAGGTCGAACCTTCAAAGCTTCCCCAAGCTAAGGAACAAATGAAACAAATCTGCTCAAACGCTGGAGCCCGGCCTGTAGCAACTTGTGGGCTCCAAAAGATCCAAGACCAAGGGTGCGCCATTGCAAACTACACGCTCTTAGCTTTAGGAAAAAGACTAGTTCCTTCAGATGGCGCAACAAAATTAGTTGGAAGACTTGAAAGATCTTGAAAGCTTCAGGGTGTCAAAAGTTGTCCAAATCAGTGTCAAACTGTCTGTTAATGCTTGTCTAGTCTGGGGTAGGGGTAAGGTCGACGGTTGAATGGTGGAGCAAGTACAAAAGCATGAGGTGGAGAAGCAGAAATGTGGACAGGTAGAACAGAGATAAAAAGGTTGTTGTCCCCGCAACATTTGCCGCAACGGCACATAAATTGGCAAAAACGGACAATGCACACCAATTCAAATCCCAGCAGCTGCTTTGAGCTCTTGCAGAAATCTTGAAACATCTGTACTCAGTATAAGTTGCAAACTGAATTTCCCGGAGATCTGCAACTGAATTTGCGTTTTCTTGGCAGGGGCACTGGTATTCTTTTCCTTGCAACTGCCTCTCATCCCATACTCAGGCCAGGATGCGTGAGACATTTTAGAAGCGCTAGGCCTTTTGTTGAAGTCTACGACTTTTCTTTCTGCTACAGACTCCATTTCAAGTCCACGCAGAAGACACTACGCCGGACACGATCAGATTCCAACGTACCACTCCCGCTGAATTGATCGACGCCTCCCAGGCTCAATTGCCTCTGAGACCCTTTGTCATCCTTAAACCTCTCTTGAAATATCTCACTGATAAAGTTCTGGCTGCCAGGCTACTACCTTAGTGTAGAAGGGACAAGTGGTCAAACTTCCACTGTGGCCTGGCTGCATGTGAGCTCCAGAAGATCAAGGCAGGTTGTCGTCCCAAATATCCTGCAGTTTCAAGGGGACAGCCAGGGACAGCAGCTCAGCATGTTCAGCCCCCCAATTCACTTTATAGGGAAAGAACTTGGAAGACATTCCTGCCCTATGCAAAAGCAGAATAAGCTCCTCGTACACGAGTTTCCGCTTGTCGTTTGAGCTTTCCTGACATGTAGCTCCAACCGCTCCAACCCGACCTGGTTTCTTCCCAAGACCCTCCTTTTGCATCTTGTCTTGCCAAATCTGTACTGAGTCTATACTTAAAGTATACAAGTTTATACAATTTTTGTATCCCGTATCCCCCTTTAGAATTTTAAGGGCAGGGGTCCTTCCAGAGATTCTATAGACACAAAACGGTGTGCGCCGAGGCAGTTTCAAATAAAATCAACATAGCCAAGCCGAAACATAATTCATACAAAATGGCTGTTTTGACCACCTAAAGGTCAATGCTCATACTTCCGTACGGACTGCGAAGTCCAATCACTATAAAATCAGTAGATCACATGTATGTCCCTCCATGATCAGGTATAATCATTTATGCAGGATCCATGTGTTTCACGGCTTCTGTTGTTCCCATTCACTTTCCACTTCTTTTTGAACGGTTTGCTCAACCCCATTTAGCCGTAATGAGCCCTAATGGGAGCCCACGACATTAGTCACAAACTGCCATAAACAAACAACAACTATTAACTATTACAAAATATGTAGTCCCAGACTGAACACTAAAAATTGCATATCGAAAAGGGTGTCAAAAGAGAAAACACGGTGCACTTTACCTTTCAGGAAGTTTTGCTTTCATGATCTGCTGGTATTTCACTGCTTCTATTGTTCCCGTCCACGTTCCACTTCCTTTTGACAGGCTGGCGCAACCCCATGTAGCCGTAATGAGCCCTAAGCGTAGCCCACGACATTAGTCACAAACTGCCATAAACAAACAACTATTACAAAATACGCAGTTCGAGACCGAACACTCTAAAATGCATTTCAAAAGGGGTGTCAAAAGTGAAAACGAAGTGCACTTTACCTTTCAGAATGTTTTGTTTTCATGATCTGCTGGTATTTCACTGCTTCTGTTGTTCCCATTCACTTTCCACTTCTTTTTGAACGGTTTGCTCAACCCCGTTTAGCCGTAATGAGCCCTAATGGTAGCCCACGACATTAGTCACCAAAATATGTAGTCCGAGACCGAACACTAAAAATTGCATTTCGAAAAGGGTGTCAAAAGTGAAAACGCAGTGTACTTTACCTTTACCTTTCAGAAAGTTTTGCTTTCATGATCTGCTGGTATTTCACTGCTTCTATTGTTCCCGTCCACGTTCCACTTCCTTTTGACAGGTTTGCGCAACCCCATGTAGCCGCAATGATCCCTAACGGTAGCCCACGACATTAGTCACAAACTGCCATAAACAAACAACTATTACAAAATACGCAGTTCGAGACCGAACACTCTAAAATGCATTTCAAAAGGGGTGTCAAAAGTGAAAACGAAGTGCACTTTACCTTTCAGAATGTTTTGTTTTCATGGTCTGCTGATATTTCACAACTGACTCGTTCCCTGTCCCTGAGCCTGGGTCGTTTTGCAAGAGTTCAAAAAAAGGAATTCATCTGACAGATTGCGACCACAAGATATTTTGGCCAGGACGCTAGCATCTCGTAGCCAAAATATCCCGTAATCGCAATCTGTTTGATAAAGATCCAAAATCTGACAAGCAGAAGCCAACCAACCAAACATCCGGCCCCCAGTACCAAACAGCTCAATGACGTCATGCACGGTCCTTCTGACATACAGGTTGGAACGATTCGAAAGAAAGGTCTTGCGCCACAGCACATCACAAGGTTCAGGTCCCAAGGGGGTCGCAATATGTAAAGCAGGCCCTAAGGGGGTAGGGATCAAAGAAGCTGATTCTATAGAAAGCGCAACGGCATCCCAAGCACAGTGATTCTATAGTGGTCCATGTGTTGGTCAACAGCGTCAAACACTTTGAAAATATATGGGCAAAGGATGCCAACGGAAGTTGGTACTTGCAATATTATAGAAAGCATTGTTGGCCATGTTGGGCATCTTTAAAGTTACAGGTCTGAACACTCACCAATCAGCCAAATGAAAGCTGTTTTTTCTATGAAATCAGGGCTCAACCCTTGACTTTACCATATATGAAACGTTTTACGCAAGACTTGACCCTTGGCATTCTATACAGGGGTAATCGAAGGGGAATAGTATAGTATAGTTATCTTGTAAAGTGATCCTGGACTGCTTTTGTCTCCTCGAATTGCAGGGGCTTGTTGCCATTTTCTTCGCCTCGGAGCAGTGAATCACAAAAGGCTCTGTCAACAGAGAGGAAGAAAAAACACAAAATTATACTGTACTGTGCTTGAAAATAAATATATGTATATATAGGTTTGACCAACCCCTAGCGCCCACCTCCATCAGATATTGAAGGAAGAAGTACTGTATTTTGTAGAGTTTTACTATAGTGGCCACGTATGGTAGAAGTTGTCATCGTATGGTAGAAGTTGTCATCGTATGGTAGAAGTTATCATCAAATCACAGGGCCACCTAATAACGTTCGTGTTTGTGGCGTCGAAGGTGGGCACTAGGGGTCGGTGACGGCTATATATACTTGTTGCATCTTCATTACAAACTTCATGCCAGTGGCGTGATGGTGATGGTGATGATGATGATGATGATGATGATGATGATGATGATGATGATGATGATGATGAAGGCTGCGATGGGAAACGATGAGAAGTGATGAAAAGCAGGGAGCGTGGGGAGAGTTGGGACCTCCAGCTGGAAAGCGTAGGATGTTTTAATAAAGATATTCTTAGAGTCTATATGATTCTCTATATGATTCTTGTGGCATGTTGGAAAAAGAAAAAAAACTTCCTAAGGCAAGAGCGAGTCCAACCAGCTGCAGCCACTGGCTCTGCCCTGAGAGTTCCACTGACAGGACATCTTTGGGAGGTCTCAAGAGCCGCCTTTGTCCTAACAGGTAGCAAAGCATAGCAAAGCTATCTAAACAATGGCACTCGACTTATCAAAATACGCAAGCAGCGTGTAGCCAATTCAAGTCTATATACCTGTTGTCAGGGCAAATGCATGCACACTACGTCACACTACATCTTCCAACCCACCATTGCAATGTCCTGTCGTCGCCGGACAAGCAACGCTTCGCATGCTCTCTGGCATCATCCTTTATTTCATCTGCATGCTCCTGTTGTATAGCAATGGGCAAAATCCGCTTAAGTTTGCTCAATCAAGGGTCGGAGCACAAGCCCTGCCTCCTTCCATCGTTCAACCTTCGCACAGATTTGAATTTGCGCTGCAAACATGACACGTTTGCTTTGTCGGCCTGCTCTCGCATTTGCTGCTCCTTCGAAATCACTGGATCGCTCGCATTCGTGTACTTGTCCTGAAGCTGTGGCGACAAGCATGTTTCTGTGCTTGAAGAGGTTCATGCATCGAAAGTTCGTTCAAACCAAAATCACGTGGTTGAGTTGTTCAGGAAACAAGCCAACAGTTGGACAAGGAGCTGACATGACAAGGGCACTGAACTGAGAAGGTAGATCGTTCATGATAGTTCTGTGAAACATGCAGCGCCAGTCTAAGTCCTGGATCTGTTCCTAGCAAGAGCCCAAGAGAATTGGAACCATCAGACTTGAGGCCCAGGATGGTTGAGGGGAGACAAGATGCGACAATGATGGAAGCCACGGAAAGTGACAGGGACGTGAGCGGATGGCCCGGGCTCGCTCCCAAGCTCACTTGCGCTTGCGACGGAAAACATGAAAAAAAGAAGGTTAAGAATGAATTGAATGAATTGAATGAACTGAATGACTTGAATGAATTGAATGAATTGAATGAACTAAATGAACTAAATGAACTAAATGAATTAAAATGAATTGAACGAACTGAATGAATTGAATGAATTGAATGAATTGAATGACCTGACTGAACTGAATGAGTTGAATGAATTGAATGAATTGAATGACTTGAATGAACTGAATGAATTGAATAAACAAAATGAATTGAATGAACTGAAAAAAATTAATGAATTGAATGAATTGAATGAACTAAATGAATTGAATGAATTGAATGAATTGAATGAACTGAATGAATTGAATGAACTAAATGAACTAAATGAATTAAAGTGAATTGAACGAACTGAATTGAATGAATTGAATGAATTGAATGACTCGAATGAATTGAATGAACAAAATGAAGTAAATGAACTAATTTAATTGAAATGAATTGAACGAATTGACTGAATTGAATGAATTGAATGAACTAAATGAATTGAAATGAATTGAACGAACTGAATGAATTGAATGAATTGAAAGAATTGAATGACCTGACTGAACTGAATGAGTTGAATGAATTGAATGAATTGAATGAGTTGAGTGAGTTGAATGAATTGAATGAATTGAATGAGTTGAGTGAGTTGAATGAATTGAATGAGTTGAATGAATTGAATAAATTGAATGCATTGAACGAAGTGAATAAATTGCACGAATTGAAATGAATTGAATGAGTTGAATGAATTGTGTGAATTGAATGACTCGAATGAATTGAAATGAATTGAACGAACTGAATGAATTGAATGAATTGAATGAATTGGCTGAGTTGACTGAATTGTGTGAATTGAATGAGTTGAGTGAGTTGAATGAATTGAATGCATTGAATGAACTGAATGAATTGGATGAATTGAATGACCTGACTGAACTGAATGAGTTGAATGAATTGAATGAATTGAATGAACTGAAAAAATTGAATGAATTGACTGACATGAATGAATTGAATGAGTTGAATGAGTTGAATTGATTGAATGAATTGAATGGATTGAAGTGAATGAATAAACTAAATGAATTGAATAAGTTGAATGAATTGAATGAATTGAATGAATTGAATGAATTGAATGAATTGGCTGAGTTGACTGAATTGTATGAATTGAATGAGTTGAGTGAGTTGAATGAACTGAATGCATTGAATGAACTGAATGAATTGGATGAACTGAAAGAATTGAATGAACTGAATGAATTGAATGAATTGAATGAATTGAATGACTCGAATGAATTGAATGAATTGAATGACTCGAATGAATTGAATGAACAAAATGAATTAAATGAACTAAATGAATTGAAATAAATTGAACGAATTGACTGAATCGAACGAACTGAATGAATTGAATGAATTGAATGAATTGGCTGAGTTGACTGAATTGTGTGAATTGAATGAGTTGAGTGAGTTGAATGAATTGAATGAATTGAATGAATTTAATGAATTGAACTGAACGAATTGAATAAGTTGAATGAATTGAATGAGTTGAGTGAGTTGAATCGATTGAATGAATTGAATGGATTGAACTGAATGAATTGAATAAACTAAATGAAATGAATGAGTTGAATGAATTAAATGAATTGAATGACTTGAATGAATTGAATGAACTGAACGAACTGAATGAATTGAATGAATTGAATGAATTGGCTGAGTTGACTGAATTGTGTGAATTGAATGAGTTGAGTGAGTTGAATGAATTGAATGAATTGAATGAACTGAATGAATTGGATGACCTGAAAGAATTAAATGAACTAAATGAATTGAATGAATTGAATGAATTGAATGAATTGGCTGAGTTGACTGAATTGTGTGAATTGAATGAGTTGAGTGAGTTGAATGAATTGAATGAATTGAATGAACTGAATGAATTGGATGACCTGAAAGAATTAAATGAACTAAATGAATTGAATGAATTGAATGAATTGAATGAATTGAATGACTCGAATGAATTGAATGAACAAAATGAAGTAAATGAACTAATTTAATTGAAATGAATTGAATGAATTGACTGAATTGAATGAATTGAATGAATTGAATGAACTAAATGAATTGAAATGAATTGAACAAACTGAATGAATTGAATGAATTGAATGAATTGAATGACTCGAATGAATTGAATGAACAAAATGAAGTAAATGAACTAATTTAATTGAAATGAATTGAATGAATTGACTGAATTGAATGAATTGAATGACTCGAATGAATTGAATGAACAAAATGAAGTAAATGAACTAATTTAATTGAAATGAATTGAATGAATTGACTGAATTGAATGAATTGAATGACTCGAATGAATTGAATGAACAAAATGAAGTAAATGAACTAATTTAATTGAAATGAATTGAATGAATTGACTGAATTGAATGAATTGAATGAACTGAATGAATTGAATGAATTGAATGAACTGAATGAATTGAATGAATTGAATGAATTGAATGAACTGAATGAATTGGATGAATTGAATGAATTGAATGAACTAAATGATGTGAACGAATTGAAGGATTCAGAACAGGTTTCTATTCCTCTTTAGGCTCAACATTGGGGACAGGGGGCGTTGGAACATGGGGCTTAGGGGGACAAGTGGCAAGATAGTTTCGAAGACCATGAGCTTTCTGTTTAGGGTTATCACTGTTGCCGTTGGGGACAGGGGGCATTTTGACATGGGTTTAACGGGAAAAGGGGTCAGGATAGTTTAGAATTCAGAATCATGCTGACTTTTTCGGGTTAACATTTGGCACAGGGGGCCAGGGACATCGGCTGTAGGGGCGCAAACGGGCAAGATGGTTTCCTCTCTGGGGTTAACATTGTTTCTTTTTGCGAGTGGAAGCCTCAAATCGGCCAAGGAGGTCCATAGCGTTGACGTCTTGTCTGCTGCCTTTCATTGACTCCGCCTGTCCTTGCTTTACTCGCGGCTGCGCATACTATTTTTCTCACAACTGACAGCTGTTCTATGCTGAAACACCTATCACAAGCACGAGTGAGCCAAGTTCGCAGGCACAAGCGAACACTTTGTCTGAGTGGAAGTGTGGACATGAAATGGATTGCAACGGAATAGCAGCAGAGTTGGCAATGAAGTACAACCATTGCTTTCTGTTGCTTTCGATGGTTTCTCATGGTTTTGAATGACTGAGGGGCTGTGAAGAATGAACCTGTGTGCTTGAAGATAAATCCAATGTCCTTGCTGGTTGGCAGGGGTGAGGGTCAGACCCCGTGAAAGATAACTAATTTGATGGTACCCAACATAAAATGAAAAAGAAATTGGGGGGAAAAGGGCGTTTTGAGATCCAGCACAGGGGTCAAGCCCCCAAAGAAAAAGCAAATCGACCAAAATAAAATCCTGGGGCCTGACATTCGAAGACGCACCCAACGAAAAAAAATCTGGTTCCCATTACCCATTGCATAAAAATTCAAAGACACATTTCAAATACTGGTTTGCATTTCAAATACTGGATTGAAATTCACAAAGCGATTTCCATTGCAAAAAAACAAAGACACATTTCAAACACTGGATTCCATGTCAAATACTGATTTGAAATTCACAAACCGGTTTCCATGGCATAAAAACCATCAACGACACATTTCAAACACAAGTTTCCATTTCAGATACGGGTTCGCATTTCAAATACTGGTCTGCATTTCACAAACCCGTTTCCATCGCATAAAAAAAATCAAAGACACATTCCAAACACTAGTCTCAATTTCGAATACTGGCTTGCATTTCACAAACCGAGTTCCATTGCTTGAAAAAATCAAAGACACATTTCTAATACTGGTTTCCATTTCAAATACCGGTTTCCCTTTCAAATAGTGGTTTGAATTTCGCAAACCGGTTTCCATTGCATTTAGAATCTAAGACACATCTTAAACACTGGTTTCAATTTCGAAAACATTAAAATAATTACTGGTTTGCATTTCACAAACCGGTTTCCATTTCGTAGTCAAAAAATCTGCCTTCAAGTGGTTTCCATTTCAAATGCTTGCTTCCTTTCCGTTACCGGTTTCCGCTGAACAAAGGGTACAATCCAGTGAAAAAGATTTTGCAAAAAGAACTGCGGCAATGGTTTTCAGGGCGTAGAACCCAGCGAAAAAAAATTGCAAAAAAGAACTGGCATCGCAGGCTCCTTTTGCAAAAAATGGTTGTCAAGGGGCACAACCCAGTGAACAGATTTTGCAAAAAATATTTCTCCCCCCTCAAAGCCTTTACAGCGAATCTATTCATTTACAATATTCAATATTGCTACTAAATACCCTAAACATCCCTCAGCCACAGCCAGGACCCAAGCAGGCTCGGGCACGGCTTGTTGACAACTCCTTCTGACAGGTCAGGGAAAGACCGACAACATGTTCACTGCAAAATCGGTCTCAAGTGATTTGAAGAAAAATGATCAAATGCAAAAACAATCAACATAACCACTACAAAATTGGTTTCAAGTCTGTGGATAAAATGACAGCGAACAATGCAGCAATGCCCCGCAACCAGCCATGCAACAAAGCCACGCAACGGAGCTACGGACAAATGCAAACCTGCTCAAGCTTCTTTACAGTCAGAACCCGTTAAAAAAAAACCTGCGTTGGCTCTCAGCTTTATAGTCGGACCCGTCAGAAAATATTCGAACGGGGTCTGACCCCAAATTCCAAAAATAATTGGGGGTACCGACTCGCTTTTCTTGTTCGGTTATTTTCGCTGATTTTTTCTGACGGGGCTCGAGCCCCCCAATCTTCTTTTGGAGCTACCAGGAAGGATAACCAATAGTAGATTCTAAATTCATCTATTAGCTATAGTTGAGAGTTGATGTTGAAGCCTCACTAAGTATATGTATATGAATGAAAACAACCAAGGAATTCGCTACGCTGTTGAATTCTTTGCAATATTGGCTTGCGACCGGTATGGCTTGCTTTCTGCCAGTAGTCGTGTTGTGTATCATGGTTGTTTCGTTGTAGGTCGGTTGGGAAATGAGAATGACTGAGGGAATGAAATTGTGGGAGGGCTGGGGGGGTTCGCCTGATCGGCAAAAACTAGCAATTGCTTTAATTAGACCTTTCACACTTCAGCGAAATATGAAACTGAAAAACAAAAACGGCAATAAAGACACTGCTACAGTCGCGATGGCGTGGCGGCACTGCGATAGTGGTGTCAGGTGGTGTTCCAGTTCCTCTAAAGGATGCAGTGTCATATCGTGTGCCGTAGCCTTCCGGTCACATTGTTCTCGGCCCTGTCACGGGTGTCCAGCCGTTCGGCCGTAAACGTTGCTGCGTTGACTCCGTTAGTTGTCAAATTCAGGCGTCTTCTGCATGCATTCCTTGTTTCGGGATGTTTTGGGTGTTATGGTGGGCCTGCTTTGTTGTGCTGAAAATGCGCAAATAATAAATCAAGCTCTATATATGAGCAAAGTACCATGCCAAATGCCATGGTCTTGCTTCCTAGATAATTTGCAACCCTAGAGGTGTCTCCAGTTTTGACAACACTGACAAGAAAAACAATCATTTGTAGGTTTCGTTGGGCAACTTCGTCCTATGATCAGCGATATGGCAGGCATATCACAACACAAACCCCATCCTCTTCTCGCATCGAATCTCTTTCTCGTTTTTCTCGCCTGACGTTCTCAATCATGTCCTGAAAAAAAGACGGCACTCAGTGCGCATTGCACGTTCACATGGTTAAACACAGCACTTTGACACCAAGACGCTTTTTGAGCGCCTTAGGTTGATGCCTTGGCCGATACACTACAATTGCCAATTTGGGATCACAAAGATTGTTCAAATTCCCCAGCTCCACTAGTTCCATCCTGAACCTTTACTTTGGTTCTTCGCAATCACTGCTGCTACTGCTGCTACTCCTACTGCTCCTACTACTGCTACTACTCCTCCTTTTGCTCCTACTGCTGCTACTACCGCTACTGAACTGCTACTGCTGCTGCTACTGCCACTGCTACTGCTACTGCTACAAGCCATACTACTGCCACTGCCGTGCCACTACCACTACCACTACCAGTGCCACTGCTACTGCTTCTGCCGCTGCCGCTGCCACTGCCACTGCCGCTACCCATGACCACCACCACCACAACCACCACCATTATCATTACCGCCACCACCGCCACTATCACCACCGCTACCACCACCACGACTCGTACCAGTACTAGTACTGCTAGTACTGCTAGTACTGCTAGTACTGCTAGTACTGCTACTACTGCTACTACTGCTAGTACTGCTAGTACTGCTAATTCTTACTAACATTAGTAATACTACGAACACTACTATATAGTACTACTAAGCTTGCTAATATGACTAGTATTACTAATATTGCTAGTATTACTAGCATTACTCGTATCACTAGCACTACTAGTATTACTTGTACTCTTAATGCAGCTCAATAGTACTACAAATATCACGAATATTTTTGATATTCGTAGTACTACAAATATTGCGAATATTATTAATAATGCTACTTTGTGCTACTACTAACGTTATAGAACGAATCGTATTGATAGCACTACTACTACTACTACTACTACTACTACTACTACTACTACTACTACTACTACTACTACTACTACTACTACTCCTGCTACTACTACTACTACTACTTCTACTACTACTACTACTACTACTACTACTACTACTACTACTACTACTACTACTCCTGCTACTACTACTACTACTACTACTACTACTACTACTACTACTACTAGGCCAAGACCTAACTAATCACGGCAACAAACATGCCCAGAAAAGAGGCTGTCGTGTGCCCCAGATTCAAAAGTACAAACGCGACATTCCATCCAACATTCCATCAATGAGTCAAACTGTTGATTGTCCTGAAAAGCTTTCATGTTTCGTTCGTGCTTTGCACTTTCCTCCTGGCGAAAGTGCTTTTGACTTTCAGCTCTAGCATCGAGGGTGGGAGACCACCGCACTCTCCTCTTTGATCCGACGCCTTTCTGCACGTTCTTCTTCAAGTCCTATCAAGGAACAGCAGGACCCTCCTCTGGAACACAAACACCTGCTTCCAATGTATATATAATCTGCCCCCGCTGCGCTGGCAATGAACACGTGTTGACTGGTCCTGAATCTGAGAGATGGATTTTCTGAACATACAAACATGTGTTGTCATAATGTAGTGTATTGATATGTTTTGTATGTATCCTATGTGTTGTACGCCTTCTATGTGTACGTGTGTGTGCAGTGCGGGACGCCAATCACTTTGCACGGCAGCCACAGCAGCTCTAAGGGCCACGTTTTCCAGGCAGAGCGGCACCTCCAGTTGGGACGGGCAAAATGCCTCAAGCACCGAGCAGAAGTACCGAGCAGATCCTTACCCTCACCGAGAATCGCATCCTAAGCTAAGCCATCAGGGACCAGCGTTAGGCGAGCCCGTGACCGTGCTTAGCCCCTTAGCACTACCTTTGGAGCGCAGTCCCATGCGAACGGTATCTATGTGTGCATTGAATGCAACGCACTGCACCCGTCTACTGCCTGAAAGATGTCACGCAGGTGATGTGTGCAATGTATGCACTGTACTCTGCACGTAATGAAGGCAAAGTATCTAAGATGATCCGGCGATTGTCACCACACTTATCATCGCAGAAATCATCTCCCACAAATGAGAATGGACAATCTGGTGGCTGTTGTTGACTTCTTCCACTGCGTTCTTTCAAAAACAGTCCAGACCAATGTCCTCCCCGGTTAAAGGCTTCAGCTGCTCGTCTGTCCTGACAAGTGGCAGCAACACTTGGCGAAGTTGAAGAATGCTTCAGTATGCTTTGTTCAAATTGAATACTGAAGTGCAATGAACTGCATGTATTCGAATCTGGCCTCAGGAAATACAGGTCGATCATCCAAGTACCTAACAAAGCCGTACAAAGCCTCTAGTTTGTGAAGCCTTTCTGGCTTTGGCAAACATGGCAGACAAATTTAAAAAAGAAAGATTGAAGCTGAGCGGCTTGAGGTTTTCGCACACGGCGGTAATACCCTTTCTGTAGTTTGGTATCTTCTTTGCACATGGATTTCCCTTCAAGTATAGAACTCGCAGATCCACCATCCTGACAAAGACCTTGCGACAAGCATAGATTCTCTTGGGACTGTTGAACTGCCAAATCAAACAGCAAGGGCAACTGTAAAGGGCAACTGTAATCAACTTTTTTATCAACTTTTTTTTACTTCCATATACTTCCGATCTTTACAAAGTCTTCCCTTCGCAGGAATCTCAGCTCACATTCCTCGGTTTGTCCCAGCGGCCAAGTCTGCACCCACGTAGTTTATGTACCGTACGGCATGGATGCATGTAATGCATGCAACGCACGTGATGCCTGGGATGAATGCAATGCAATGCAATGTAACTGAATGTCATTCAATACGATTTAGTGGAATGCAATGTATCATATTGTATGTATGTATGTATGTATGTATGTATGTATGTATGTATGTATGTATGTATGTATGTATGTATGTATGTATGTATGTATGTATCTATGTATGTATGTATGTATGTATGTATGTATGTATGTATGTATGTATGTATGTATGTATGTATGTATGTATGTTGTGCATTTAACGAATGGTGTGGTACGGTATAGTATGTATCTAATGCAATGTCAATGTAATGTTACGTGAATGTAATGTATTTAAGTACGATGTGAATGTAGTACCAATGTAATGTCAATGCCATGTAAATATTATGTAAGGATTAAGGATCTCCAAATGTCACGTACGTGTCCTGTAAGCGTCAGGTCAATGCCATGTAAATGCTGTGCATTGTAATGTTGCAGCAAGACTCCATGGTCTGCCCGGGACTGCAACACATGACATGAGACGTCTCACGTGTGACATGTAGATGTATAGTGTGGGCATGCGTAATGTTAGGAATGTGGCACTATGTTGTGCCACGTCACCGTCACGTCATTTGATGATATGTCATGTATATTATGTTCCGGTACAGTGTGTTATGTCATGTATGTGTGTGTAAGTAATCACAGTGTCTCCTATTGTCTCAAGTTGTTTTGGAATGCGATTCTAGTGCATTGATTTTGTTTTAGAAATTTTACCTTGTCTATCCAATGTTTTTTCAATCACAATGCCTGGTGTTTGGTTTCGGCTCTCCAGATACCAGAATCATTAGTTCTAGTGGCGCTGTACGAATCAGGACGGAACAGTCTCATATACCCGGCCAACCGCACTTAAAAACAATAAAGATGTGTATATGTATGTATTCGGACATCGATGTATGCGTTGCGCTGTATTGTTTTGATTTGGCTGATACATTTTTTGCATGATTATGTATATTGATCTATGTGTGGCGTCGTGATGATACTGTATACTGTTTACATTGTGTTGACTTTCCTCATACCTTTCTACTGCAACGTATAATGCTTTACTGCCGGTGAGCGCGCTTATGTATGCAACGAAGTTTGCAAATACGTGTGCGTGTGTGTGTGTGTGCGGGTGTGTGTGTGTGTGTTTGCATGTGTGTGTGTGTTTGTGTGCGTGCATGTGTGTAAGTCAAGTACTTGTATGTAAACGCACATACATACATACATACACACACATACATACATACATACATACATACATACATACATACATACAAACATGCATACATACATACGTACATACATACAAACAAACATACATACATACATACAAACATACAAACAAACAAACAAACATACATATTTACAAACATACATACATACATACGTACATACATACATACATACATAAATTACCTACATACGCACATACATACATACATACATACATACATACATACATACATACATACATACATACATACATACACACATACATACATACATACATACATACATACATACATACATACATACACACATACATACATACATACATACATACACACATACATACATACAAACACACATACAAACAAACAAACAAACATACATACACACATACATACATACATACAAACACACATACAAACAAACAAACAAACATACATACACACATACATACAAACATGCATAAATACATACAAACATACATACATACATACAAACATACAAACAAACAAACAAACAAACAAACATACAAACAAACATACATACACACATACATACGTACATACATACATACATACTTACAAACATACATACACACATACATACGTACATACATACATACATACTTACAAACATACATACATACAGCACTTACCTACATACGCACATACATACATACATACATACATACACACACACATACATACACACACATACATACATACATACATACATACTTACAAACATACATACATTCATACATACATACACACACATACACACACATACAAACATACAAACATACAACATACAAAAATACAAACATACAAAAATACAAACATACAAACATACATACATACATACATACATACATACATACATACATACATACATACATACATACATACATTCACACATACATACAAACATTCACACATACATACATACACACATACATACCTACATACATACATACATACATACATACATACATACATACATACATACATACATACATATCGTGTATGTTTGGTATTGCCCTTGCAACCTGCCTCCGGAAGGATGTCTGGATCCCAGATTTTGTTGTCCTGCACGTCCAGTGTCGAAATCGTCGTCTCCACTAAGTGGAGCAGGTCATCCACGCCTCCACACTCTTGAAAGACGTTTGAAAGGAAATGCGCAGGCTTGGACTTTCAGTATATACATCAATCTATTTCATTTATTTATATGTATATTAATGTATACACACGAAAACGTATAAACACATACAAATGCACACTGTACAAGCATATGCAAACATGCACTTTCACGTTCGCTCCACACGTGTAAAACCATTTGCAGACATGTAAGTACGTACATATACATAACTATACATCCCTAAACACGCATATACATATTTTTCATACTTTTACATACCTGCGCACGCCTCTCCAGACGTGCTCAGACCTGTACGTACCTGTCAATACATACGAACATGTTTGCATTTTTTGCAAAACATCAACATCTCCATAAACATGTACGTATGCGCACGCGCATGCATATAAACTTACGCATTGCCCTACACTACATGAGACTACATTACCTTACGTTACTTTACATTACATTACCGTACATTACATTACATTACACTACAGCGCAGCACAGTGCAATACAATACAGTACAGCACACTACAGTACAATACAATACAATACAATACAATACAGTGTAGTACAATACAGTGCAGCGCGCTACAAAACAATGCAATACAATACAATAAATTATCCGTTGCATCACATTACATTAGACTACTTTACATTACATTACATTGCATTAAATTACATTACATTGCATTACATTACATTGAATTACATTGAATTAAAATGTGAGAATGAGAGAGAAAGAGAGAGAGAGAGAGAGAAAGAAAGAGAGAAAGAGAGAAAGAGAGAAAGAGAGAAAGACCATAGTGGACACTTCAGATTGCACCGATCCTTTTTCTTTTCCCTTAGCAATGGATTGGCGCCAGTTGGTCCTGGTTTCCTTGGTCTGGGTTTGACTGCTTGCCTTGCAAGTCCTAAACTCAAAAAGTTTTGGTATCCCATCTGACCCCGCGGCGCGCCAGGTCGGGAATCCCTCCTATCCTGCACAAACTTTTGGTCGGCCAGAGGCTCCTGGAGGGGGCCTGCTCCAAGGGAAACAGGACCCTCCACCGAATCCCGGTTCCAGGGTTTTGGGCGGAGGAATCGGTGAAATTGATTTGTCCGTTTAGTTGAAGACGTGGGGCAAGCAAAAGTTTTGAAAAATATGCCTGCGCATCGATGCGGAGCAAATCGGTGAAGCCGGTGTAGCCAAACTGAATCAGCTCATCTGCCCAAACATTTAGTTCTCGAGGAACATGTGAGGGAGCAAGCGAACTGCCCGGGGCGACAAAGCGAGAACCGGCTCCATGAGAAGGACCGCCGCGTGAAGTTCAGCAAAGAGAAGACATTACAAACTGCTGTGGCCCATTGAATCCGGCCCGGGGCCTTCTCGATCTCCTTGGCAGCGAAAGTCTTGTCCTGCTTGGGGGCAGCCATCTGGACCTGAAGCGAAGCCGTCGAGGCATCCTGACATGGTGGGAATCTCGAACTGGCGCACAACACAGTCAGGTGGGATACCAAAGCTTTCGAATTTAAGGCCTGCAAGGCAGGCAGTCAAACCGGAACCAGGACCAACTGGCACCAATCCACCGCTAAGGCGAAAGAAGAGGGATTGGCGCAATCTGAAGTGTCCACTATGGTCTCTCTCTCTCTCTCTCTCTCTCGCCCTGCCTCTTTCTCTCTTTCTCTCTCACTCTGACATTTTTTCATATTTACATACATCTGATACTTGCATTTAGCTTGCGGTCGCAAATCATATGTCTGGAATATGTCCGCCGGACATTTTGGCTCAAGCTGCGCGTTTGTGAGCCAGCGTTCCATTGGTTTTGAAAACTCGCCCTCCCAACCCTTAAGGAAGGGGAGGCAGCGCGCAGATGTTGCTAAGTTGACTAGAGGCCTCTCAGATCTTCTCACGTCCAAACAGATCCCGTAGATTGCTCAAGGGGAGCTGGCCAGACAAGACTATGTCACCAAAGACTTGGGTGACCGACGGGACTCGCCCGAACAGGCCAGGACCAATGGCCCTCGCGACTTAGCATTCACGGATGGCGCCACTAGGCTCACATCAGGCACGCGAGTTCACTGGGGTGACAAGGGAAATTCACTTCCAGAAGCGAAATTGGATTCATGCAAATCAAGCACTTAATCAGCGCGCTCCTTGAAGAGGGGGAACGTCCCATGAAGACGCCCAAACGCTTCACACTGGATGGCTGGGAAGGCCAAGAGGAAGGAGAGATCAGGGCGAACCCTACCTCCCGCAGACAGCTGGAGAGAATGCGTTTACGGCGTTTCGCGCCACTCTGCTCACGCGCGCAGCGGCCGTTCCCCAATTCAGCAATTTCATTTTGACTAAAATGGAACTGGATGAACGGTATGACTGGCGCTATGGCAAAGACACACAGGCCGCAACCCGGCCCCATCTCAAAGCACCCTGCTCTATGCAGAGCGGAATGCCTGGCGCAAAATTCATGGCCTTATCCATGGAGGTGAGACCCTTAGCGCTGCCTTGCGCCTCATCAAACAGGACCTTCTGTTCTGGCAGCGCGGGAAGTATATGAACGGATTAGCAGGGGGAACCCCAAAGCCCATGGGGAAAGGCAAAGGCAACCCCAAAGCCAAGGGCAAGGGCCCACAGATGGTTTGGCAAACCGAATGGAATGAGCCCAGCAAAGGGGGAGGAAATACCCTGCTCAAGGCAAGCCCACCCGGCCCCAGCCAACATCCATCCCCGGGAGCAGAAAGGCAAGAACACCAAGGGCAAGACCAAAGGCAAGCCCCCACGCAAGCCGCGTCCGCATACAGACCGCCATCAACCTCGCAGAAGCTGGGAACAGCCGAATGACTCTGACTTCACCGTGAACTCAGACAACTCCAAAAACACATCCCTTCTCGGACCAGCTCTCGGAGGACATGCAGAGGGCGCTTGGGGCGAGGTATTTGGCCCAGGACAACCGCTTTACTTGGACCTTCTGCACTCCCCTTGCTTCGGATTTTGATGCGGACCTTCTCCTCCGGTTGCTCTACCGCCTCTTTCGCCAGGTTGAGTCGGGCTTTGTGTTTGCGGACGACTTTTGCTGGCTTCTTCGATTACCGACAGCGCTTAAGCCACAGCTATCCTTGCCACACTCATAGCACTTGGTACCCCGCTGAGCTGGAAGAAGACCCATCTTGCCGAGATCAACACTTGGCTCGGCTTCGTTGTCCACTCTAACGTTTAACTCGCGAACGGCGGCGACCAGCCAATGCCACCAGTCCCTCCCGGAGAAGCTGAACTTGGGGCAGATGAGGGGGGGGCGGCTACGGGCCTCCCCCAGCCGATACGGTCTTGGTTTGCCACGCCTGAAATTCAATAGTTCTAGCGGTGGCTTGAAAGTGGGAAAAATGAACACGTTGAAGGTCATTGAACCGGGCACTGCAGTCCAACTGGAAGTGCGCAACGCCGAGGATGAAGCCATCCATGAGCAGCCGGCGGTCCACGCCAGGACCCAGTTGTCCATCAGGGGCACAGGCACTTGTGGACAACATGGCCGCCAGTGAAATGTGAGTCTGCCATGACTTGGCTTGCCCCCTCCATCATGTAGTGTCTTGGAGGGCGAAAGGAGATGAAGGGATCTGGGCGGTCATCAGCCATGGGTTCTGCCATGGGGCGGCCCATACGGAGGCTTGACATGGCATCAAGGTCTTACACGGGGGGCCTTCTTTTTGAGAAGAGCCTGGATGAGCTTTGACCTGCGGAGCGAAAAGGCCCGACGTCAGTTCAATGCTTTTTGCGCCCAAATAACATTTCTTGGTGGGGCCGTCCCTCGGTGACCACTCTCTCTGCAAATGTCTAACGCCAAAATGAATCGAGACAAGCGCGCGGCCCCGCGGCAGGCGCGGACGCAGAAGTCCAAAGAGCCTGCGTCAGCCTACCCGGCGTGGAGCAAAAGGACGAATGGTTTCGTAGTCGGCCCCAGGTCCACCGGAGACAAAAAAATTGTTGTCGGAACCTTCCCGGAATTCCGGAATATCCCACGTCCGATTGAAAGCAGGGGGATGGCGCGAATATGCGTCTGCTGAGCAGTAGGAGCAGCGTCGTTCGTCCGCACCCGCGGCGGTGATGATTGAATTGCATTGCCATTTGGAAATGAACAAATGGTTGAAAGCGAAAGCAACCTAATGAAAGGGAGCGATTGGGGGAAATGAAAAAGCAAATGACGGCGGAAGGAACAGGGCCAGCGGCGCCTATGTCCTTCACCTGTCACTTTGGGCGACGAGCGCGCCCAGCCATTGACCTGAACAGGGCACCTGCTCTTGGTTGGAAATGGATACTCGCCATTCCCCTTGCAAGGCTTGTTCCATTGAAGTTGCCAAGCCATCTGATACCCCTTGCTTTTGGCCTTGGCGTTGCCTTTGCTCTTGCCCATAGGAGTGGATGGTACCTTGACCCTCATCTTGCCGTAAGCCCCGTTGTCCAAAACAAGAGGTCTGCTTGATGAGGCGAAAGGCTGCGCCGAGGGTCTCCCCCCCAGGCACCATATCATGAATCTTGCTCCAGGCATTCTTTTCCGCAAAGCATGACTCGCTTTTTGCAGAGCAGGGCTCCTGCCTGCTATATTTTCATCAATTAAATACCAACCAGACCAGTCATCCAGCCCCTGCTTTGCGATGGAAATGTCGCTGAACTGGGGCACCGCCGCCGCACATCGGGTTCGATCAAATCTCTTCTTCCTCTTGGCTTGCCCAGCAATCCAAAATGCATCGCTTGGTTGTCTTGGCGGGGCGCTCCCAAAGCGCTGACCAGATCCCAGACCTGATTGAAACCAATTTCCCCCTGACCATACACCTGCCTTGACGCTTCAAGAGGGCACTTCCTGGGTCTCCAATCGAGGGCGGGGGGCCTTGCAGGCGTTCACGCACGTCTCGTCACTCTGCAAAAAAATCTTCCAGAAAAGAACACAGGGCCTGGGGCGGAAGCCGACCCCCAGAACAGCCGAGGCCGGTCGAGCTGCCCAGTCTGCTTGGCTGCTTTTGCAGAAGCCGCATAGCTGCGAACTGAGAAATGGCAGCCGTGAATTCCTCCACAATGATAGCCCTGAAAATTCATGGGATCTGCTTGGAAATCCGCAACACTGAGAGACCCTTGGCGAGTTTCGCCGGGGTTGCGCAGGCGCTGCACCTGCCCCAGTCCTCAACACCCGAGGCATCCACCATGACCTCGTTTCTTTCCACCGCCTGCTCGGCCAGTTTCTCCAACCTGCCCGCGGCCAAACGCTGGATGGCATAGTTCAAGTCCGCCGCGCGGGTGGCCAAGACCTCCTTCAACTCCGAAACCTGAAGGGGCTCCTGCAACCACAAGAAGCTCCTCCTCGAGCGAATTGTGAGTGGCCTCAACCACAGCCCGCTCATCAGCAGAGGCCTCGGGCCCTTCGGTCTCCATGGCCACACTCTGCGCTTCGGCGGGAAAAGGCACAGTCGAAGCATCAGCGGCATAAGTCGACATGGTAGCAGCAAGAAAAGACACAGGAAAGCGTGAGTTTTTCACAGTGGGACGCTGTATCCAACTTGTCACTTGAGCCAAAATGTGCGGTGGACATTTTTGTTGAACGTTCCACACATATGACTTGCAATCGCAAGATCAATGCAAGAATGTTTCAGCACGTTACAGTGCGTCACACTACGTTAAAGTACGTTACATTACATCACATCAAAGATTATATGGATTGGATGATATTACATTAACATAAATTTACTACATTAAATTAGATTACATTCCATTCCATTAGATTAATTACATTATTTGCATCAGCTTACCTTGCCTTGCCTCGCCTTACCTTGCCTTACTCTAGACTGCACCGCACCACATCTCACCACACCACACCGCACCACACCGCACCACATTGCACCACACTACGCTACATGCAGCACGTACATATGCACAATACATACTACATACATCGCACAAATTACATTACATTGCCTTACGTTACCTTATATACCATTGCAAGATTTCCCACTACACTCCATTACATTACGATAGCATGACAGTACATTGCACACATTTTGTTACATGATGTCAAATTGAACCACATTCCATCACAACACATTCCATAGATACACACGTCAATATCTTACCTAAAACTACATTCATACCATTATAAAGATATATATTACATCTGTCACATTACATTACAATTACAGTTGCAATTCTAATTGGGATAGGATGCATTATGCTACACTACATGCATACCCACAAATGTCAAGCCGGTCCACTACATTACAACAATACATACATTGCATTACATTGCTTTAAATTACATTCTGTTCCATTGCACTAAACCAAATCAAGAACAGTACAGCATTGGTTGAAATAATGAAATACCATTCAGGACGTTACATTACATCACATTACATCACATTACATCACATTACATCACATTACATCACATTACACGACGTTGCATCACATTTACATACATTAGGTATACATGCAAAAACATACACATCAACTAAGATTCCGAGCCTGAAAAGCCAATCTTGTTCTTCTGGATCGTAAGGGTGTTCAGTGATCGCAAGTGCGACAACCCTTCTATTCCTCAGTGACCAATTCACCAGAGCCTTGGACTCAGACTTAGACTCAAGGCATTCAGCAAGGCATTCAGAAAGGCATTCTGTTTCGGTGGTTTTGGCGACTTGCCATTCTGGGAAGGGTGTCCCTTGGATGATCCAATTTCTGTGCATTGCCAACAATGTATGCTTTGAGCAGCGCAATCTCGTCAGATCTGAGAAGGGCGTTCTGAAGCTTACTTGCCTGGAATATCTATTGATCTTCCGTTCAATTGTGAGCTGAATCTGGAAATCAAGAAATAATCGGAAATGATCCGTGTGATACATACAGATGGGAGACCCGTGTTGAATACCCGCGACTTTTCAGCTTCCAAAAAGAAAACCCAGTCTTTAAGGATGAGCATGATAAGAATCATGAGGCAATCTATGCTCCTCTCATTTGTAATTTAATCTATCATCATCTCTTCGAATCACCGAACAGCTGCAGGCACGACAACATGATGCAAGAGTCGCGGCAAAAATAAACAGTTTATATAACTTCACACTCTTTTCATAGGGTCCCCCCTTTAAAAAGAAGAACTCGGTGGGACCTTGGTTTAATTTCCCTAGAATATGGTCCTATCAAGTGGCATACTGCAAAGGTCTCAAAAACAAGTGCATCTCGAAACCTTGCACACAAGCTCCTTACAAGCAAGCAATTTCCAGAATATTAATAAAAAGCAGCAAAACATGGACAGAAAAGAACAAGTGCCAGCACGCAGGGCCTACACAGACCTTGAGCCGAACATCTTCAACCATCCCCAAGCCCTTTGACTCAGAACCATTTTTGCTCTGCATTTGAATCAACCTCGATGTCTCCAAGCTCCCAACGTTCGATGAAGTTGTTGTTGAGGTTCAAATTCCACAAGAGTGGGCAGCCTTCTAAGCCTTCAATCCTGAGTTAAAAGGCACGGGTCAAAACATCTTCCAACATCTTTAAATCCGAAATGTTTCAAGAGGATGCTAAGCGTGATGCCTCTTTATGCAATTCTCCTGTCATTCTGCTTGTGCACTGATCCGAAGAAACCGAATAAACTCAGGAAGTTCATGTCAACAAGCTTTGAGGAAAAGGTAATCTTGTTATGGTTTCCATACTTGCAACAATAGAATTGCCTCTTCAAGCATATACCATTTTTGAAAAAATGGGGGCATTGAGAATATCGAGATGTGCCTGGGGAACTGCGTGTGTAACTGTACTGAGAAGACCCAAACCGGCAATTGAATTGCAAATGCCATCTGTTCTCAGCTATGGCCTGAAGAAAAAGACTGCGAAGGTTTCGACAAAGAGAAAGGCCAGTTATTCGATCGAAGGCATTGCACTCAGCGTAGAGTGCTTTCAGGCCTGTCCTTTGCAAACATCCACAGGTACAATGAACCTGTGGAGGCAACCTCTCAAATGAAAAGAATAAAACTGTGAAAAGCATTGAGAGGCTAGAGGCCAGCCCTCCAAATTCTTCAATTCCTTCCAGCCCTGACGAAGATGACAAGTCAAGCATAGCCAATGGGAAAATAGCTGCACTCACGATGAGGCAGTGTTGCTGCACTCTGCAGTCTGCACTCGCCTTGTACTGGATAAACAATTTGTCATTCAATTCCTCGGAGCGGTAGTACAAGCGTCTGTCCTTGGTAGCAAGGGCTGAAGCAGTACTCTGGCTTTTTTGAATGACAATTGTGCATTAAGCCAGGCAAGTTTCTGATATATGTGCCCGCTAACATTTGCGCCACCACAAAAACGATACATGGAGACTCGTCTTTGTGTGTGCGCGCACTCGTTTTAGTCGCGGATAGCAATACTTCAACGCGGCTTATCGCCTGTGACAATCACCACTCTTTGATACTGATGAGGAAAAAGAACGCTACATAAGTGCCTGACAAGGTATGTGATTTTCATGCTTACGTATTGCAATTCACAAAATCAAACATGGTCAAGTCATTGCATGGCTTCGCTTTCAGAAAGTTTGGGCCTGGCTCTGCACCTCTTCAGCGTGCGTAACTATCGCGTTCTTAAAGTCTGACCAGGGCAATCCTGTACCTTGTTTTGTATGAAACGCATCGAATCAAAACGTAGTAACCATAGATAACCATAGTAGGGTATGGAAACCATCTCACTTTCCTTGGGCATTTACATGTCCACCTTCTGAAATTTGACGGCATTTACATGTTGCCCCTGAAAGCTTCATCAGTCGTCTGCTCACGCCGCTTCATCTGTACAGTATTTGCAAATAGCAGCTGTAGCAGCTATACGGCAATGCAAAAAAAACGCCAGTCTGTTGTCATGAAACTGTTTTGGGGAAGTTTGGACTGCCATAAAAAGTGAATGAAAATCGCCACAGTATGTGAATGAAAACGGACCAAATGTTGCGAAATGAAAGGATACGGATAGGTTAAGACCTTTGCAACAGCGCCGCTGCTTTGCTGACTATTCACCAAGAACAACCCAACAGAATCGGTTGTGCAAATGTGATGGACTGAATGTCGAACAAAGCATTTGAATGAAGCTTGAATGTCCGAACACTGTGGGAAAGTGCAAGAAAAATAAAGGCTCCCACATGAAGCCAATGCAGTAGTGCAAGCTTCGATATTTTTTTGTGCCTCAAGAGTTTTCTATGTTTCTTCTTCCTTGGTTTTTCCCCGGAGCTATTGAGGTTCCCTTGGGGTTCCCTTGGGGTTCCCTTGGGGTTCCCTTGCGGTTCCCTTGGGGTTCCCTTCAAATTGTTTGGAAGAATTGTTCCTGTGCTGAGCCAAGGGTGCCATTGGGTGCCGATGCGCAGAGTGTGCGGTGGAGCCAGGGTGCTGGTGCCACCTGCAAAAAGGAATCGGAGGTCAACTGTTCTTCATTTTGTGCGTGTTATCCCCGTTGACGCAATTTGTACTTTGCAATGTGCGTGTGTTTGTGTGTGTGCGCGTGTGTTGACAAGTTGTTCCGGGTTGTTCCGGGTTGTTGTTGTTCCCTTTCACGTCTTATTTCTTTACCTGCCCAGTGGAGAAGCACGATGTTTTACCAAAAACACAGATGATGATAACAACCAAGACAAACATACAGTAGTAATCACAATGATGGTGATTATGATGACGGCGACAATGATGATGATGATAATAATGACTGGAATGATGGTGATGCGATGAGAATTAAGTGATGATGATGATGATGATGATGATGATGACGATGATGATGATGATGATGACGGCGATGATGATGATGATGATGACGACGATGATGATGATGATGATGATGATGTTGATGATGATGACCATGACGATGATGATGATGATGACGATAACGATGATGATGATGATGACGATGATGATGATGACGATGATCCGGATGATGATGATGATGACGACGATGGCGATGGCGATGATGATCACGATGCTGATGACGATGATGACGATCACGACGATGATGATGATGATGATTATGATGACGACAATGGCGATGACGACGATGACGACAACGATGACGACAACGATGACGATGATGAGGATGACGATGACGATGACGATGATGATGACGATGACGATGATGATGACGATGATGATGATGATGATGACGATGATGATGATGACGATGATGATGATGACCATGATGACGACGTTGATGATGATGATGATGATGATGACGACGACGATGACGATGATGATGACGATGCTGAGGACGATAATGATGATGGTGATGATGATGATGATGATGGCGACGGCGACGATGATGATGATGATGATGATGATGATGATGATGATGATGCTGATGATGATGACCATGACGATGATGATGATGATGATGATGATGATGATCACGACGATGATGACGATGACGAGGATGACGACGACGATGACGATGATGATGAGGATGACGATGACGATGATGATGATGATGATGACGACGATGATGATGATGATGGCGCTGGGCAAATCAAGGTTCAAAAGTTCCGCGCAATTGGCAGATCATTGTTCTTGAAGGTTCCAATAACCCTTCTCGGAAGATGGTTGCACCAGCCCCTTCTTCTAGAGATCGAAAGCAGAAAGCATTCTGCTGTTGGGAGCAAGCTCCGGCGCAAGCGCTGCAAAACCCGGTTTCGAAGATTAAATTGTTTAAAAAATTGGGCGTCAAAAAATTCAATTGCTTGTTTTCAAAGCTTGGTGCACAGGCAGGTTTCTTTTTCTCTTCCAATCGATGAATGAATTCAAGATGATCAGATTAAGCAGACTGCTGTTCAGCACGTGCTTCGGGTCATGTTGGTCATACAGACCACATGTCATACTGACAAAATCATCCAGACCAAAAGCGGTACACCGACTGCCTACTGCATATCGATGTAGCCAACTATCCTAGTCGGAACGACAGAAATTGATCGGCCATCATACCATGATGGGAGAAGGAGCGCGCCGACTCCGAGAAAGTTCCAACATACCATGATGGAAAGCGAAGCGCCGACTTCGACAGCCCTCCAAACGCACGCAGAGCACGGCACGCCGGCGAGGGGAGATACGCAGGTAGACAAAGCCATTAGGCGAATTAACCACCACTCCCTCTGTCGTCACAGAATTAATCCGCACCGGAGGATACCTCACGGAGGTCCTGGGCGGGAAGGGTGGGAAAAGAAAATCTGTGAATCTCACAGAGCACGACCGCGCTAGACCTATACCAAGCCGTTTTGGTTCTTGGGCCAAAACATCACAAGGATGCTGCGACACAAGACTATGACAACAATGACACTTCACCATACCTGCCGAACCTTAAAGTGCATAATGTTTTCAAAGCTTGGCGCACAGGCAGGTTTCTTTTTCTCTTCCAATCGATGAGTGAATTCAAGATGATCAGATTAAGCAGACTGCTGTTTAGCACACGCTTTGGGTCATGTTGGTCATACAGACCACATGTCATACTGACAAAGTCATCCAGACCAAAAGCGGTACACCGACCACCTACCTGCATATCGATGTAGCCAACTATCCCAACGCAATCAACCCCAAGCACTTAAAGAAACTGAAAAATCTGGATCAGCACAACGGTAGGCAAACGAAAAAGAAACGTGAAAAAGGCGTACAATGACAAACTCGAAAGCGGCGGCGAAAAAGCCAGTCGTCTGAGTCGCCCTTGCGCGAAACACCGTCTGACCAATTATCACCAGAAGCCACCCGCGAAAAGTAGGGTATGCATCCAATAGCCGCAAAAACAGAATGAATAACACCAACCATAATATCCAATTCGACCGTAGAAGTATGATCTCGAATCAAAACCAGGAGCGCAGCCACATTATCAACAAAGAAGAAACCGCGGTAACCCCTCAACTGAGAACACAAAACCACGAAGGTCTGCAAAACCATGTAGAGTTCGAGCTGGGCAATCTTTGCTGGTTGGTCATCCCAAAGCTGGAAGAGGTTCACCACGTCATCCAACACAAGGGCAATTCGTTGTCCAGAAGGGAGGACCACCAGAGCGCCAGCAGAACCTTGCCGGGGACCATCTTGGGCAGCATCGGAAACGATGACAAGACCTAGGAAATGAATTTGGCTGCAAACTGAAAACTCGATGGGGTCGAAGACGAAAAAGACCCTCGATCATGTCAAAGCATTGATGAAGATCTGATGTGAGAGAAGGTCTTGCCCAAAGGCCATCTGGCGATCCTGAAGGGCAGTCAGCCCCAAGCAGCCAAACTTACCGCAGCAGCCATGCCCCACAAACGTCAGGCAACCGAAAAGCTTAGAGGCAGTGCGGGGACGCAGAGCGTCTTCGACACGTGCTGCGTGGATGAAACCAAGCACCTTGTCCACCAGACGCTCCCGAACCCAAAATGTAGCGCCACCTGCTAGTACAGCATCGCCAACATTGTGAACGAGGCCGAGGAAGTCGCTGGAAGGGCTCATAGGTCGGCTCTTGTCACTGGAGAATGGGGAGCCCACTAATGCTGATTAGAGCCCTTCGACGAGCAAACGTCCTGAATTGCCAAGTCGTCGACATATAAACTGGACACGCAAGCCCCCAATCGGCGAAAAAGGCACTGAAGAAGCCTGGGAAAACGGTTGAAGCTCGTAACCGCTAGCGGGAGTCCGAACAAAGCCCCATAGTAGCGCCTGAACTCAGCACACTTGGTGTGGGGATTCGTGTATGTCACCACGCATGCCCAGGTCTGCTCAGGAAGCATTGGAACGTGGCGGTATGCGTTTGGCAAGTCCTCACCACCGGTCTCGAAGGAGTCACCCACGAACCAACCTGGATGGTGCTTCTGGAATGCCTGCCACAGCAACCGCACACGCAACCCAGGTTGGATAGCAATGCAGAGGTCCAGCTTGTCGGGGCCACTGCTCAACGATGATTGGCCACCATCCGCCGCATCATTGATGACTCTAAATTTCCCGCTTGGCTGCTGTATACAAAATCGTCGTTAAGTCTGAAGGGACGCCCCAGACCAGTGAGTTCCTCCCAAGTCAGGGGGGATGCGCAGAAGCCCAACGCCTCATCTTCTTTGATGCCTGCTTCCATGATAGCATCATCGAACTCAGAGGGGCGAAGTTGCCCAACAATGCTCAGCATCCGCAAAGGCCGTAGCCCAGATGTCCCCGGGAGACACCCATGCATAACAGGGAACATGCTGGGAATGGCCAACGGAGGGGAAGCCGAAGACCAGGTCCTGGACAAAGGTAGGGCCAAGCCAATCTACCAGAAGAGCCAGCAGACCAATCAATCCAACGCGGCGCCCAGAAATAGCCAACGCAACACCTGCGGCTTGAAATTTCCGCAAATGTTGGGCGACAGGTTGCCAACGCCAACCAAATTCATGAAGGAGGGAATTCAATGCTTTGTTGACGTTGAGGACGAGCTGAGTATCCCCACTGGGCAGCGCAGTCTGCGGCGAACAAGAGGCCATCATCCACCAAAGGTTCCATCTCAAAAGGAGCACCATCCTTGGCCAGATGGCGAGCAAACTCAAAGCGGAGGTCTGGACCCAAGCCAAACGGAATTAGCGGAGGAGCAGCTTCGGA
This sequence comes from Symbiodinium kawagutii, assembly GCA_009767595.1. Classification (NCBI taxonomy): domain Eukaryota; class Dinophyceae; order Suessiales; family Symbiodiniaceae; genus Symbiodinium; species Symbiodinium kawagutii. The sequence continues at coordinate 66,971 of VSDK01002083.1, read as the reverse complement.
GGAGCTGGCTGCTCCAGTCTGAGCGCCCAGAGTCATATGAAAGTAGGACCGTTCAGATGCAGAGATGATACGTGGACCCATCCCAGTCCAGCCTGGACTGCCGCCAAATACGATATCGCAGGAACTTGTCGTCAAAGAGCAAATCCTCGATCATAGGAAACCGAAAGTCGCCCCAATCCATAAAGGATGTAAGACTGCGAACAGCATTCACGATGTCCTCCTGAAGGAAAGCAACAGGCATAGCCTGAACGATGCGACTGCCACAAGCAAGCGCCAACACTGAGCGTGAAGGCGCAGAACCCGATGAACAAGAACGAGAGGACGATGAAGACTGTTGCCAAAGAAGAGAACAAAGAACATCTCCATGACAAAGTTGGTTACGGGGGCAGCCACATACCAACACACGACGACGAAGAGATTCCAGCTGATCAAGCAAATCAGAATTGGTCTGTCCTCCACCTCAAGTGGCAAAGCAGCCGACTTCGGGGCAGCCCCTCAACTCAGCCGCAGGGCGAGGTCTGGCCTTCACCTTTGGCGCCACAAAGTACGGGCCCTCTGGGTGAACTCCGGCCGGAGCACCACAGCCGCATCATCAGGCTGAGGAAAGTGAACCCCAATGACTTCCTTGCGCCCCAACGCCAAAGCCTGATCAGCCCAAACAAGGTCCTCCTCATAGGCAGTCTTCACCGCGGCATGGGGCACCTCGGACCAGGAACTACGGCGCTGGTAGCGGGCAACAACACTAAAGTTTCAACTGCAATGCCCGGCGAAGTCGGGTAGCTGAATAGCGAGCCGGAGTAGCGCCAACACCAGCACCCTTGTCGATCCAGTTGCCCATAACCAGCTTGGAAGGTTCTGGCAAGTCAGCCAGCGCTCCCCAAGTAGGCCCGACCCGACACACGCTGTAGCTGCTAAACTCGCCAGGGCTCTGCAGGATGCCACCAAGAAATCCACACATCACCTGCATGAACCCGGCAATCCCCAAAGGCTTAGCAGCATCCACGTCCACCACCACCTGGTGAATCTTGGCCGAGGCCTCATGGATCAACTTGCCATAGCTCTCTCGATACCCCACCACCCGTCGCACCCGCTAACCGAGAACCGGGGCACCAACCAAAAGAATCCTTGGCGACTGAAAGCCTGCTTGCCACGGTAGCACCAAAAGGTGATACAAGAAGCATCCACAGAGCGCACCGTAGAACGTTGAAGATGCTGGAAGCGAACCATGCCAAAGAGCATGCAGCGGGCCCCAAACAGCACGGACCACTTGGCATGATCCACATGGAGGGCGTTCAATCTCACCCGCCGCTGACGGCGGCAGGACAGGAGCCCGGCGGGCCCCCGGACCCACACGCGAGGGCGCCGCCCACGTACCTGGAGCCACCAGCATAGAAAGGTCCCAGGTAAGCCGAAGATTACGAACCATCCACTTCAAAGCAGTATAGGCCCGAAAAGGCGCTGAATGCCCCCGGACGAAGGCAGCCAGCTGCAACGGAGCCAGGTCCCGCACCTCCACATGAGCCGCGCCAGCAAAGGATCGAAGCTCCTGCCAAATGGAACTAGCATTGCGAAGAGTAGCAGGCTCAGACCGACCCGCAACCTCCAAGACAGGCACGGAGGGCATCCCGCTCACCTTCAGTAGTAGGGCGAGCGCGCCCAGCAGCCAACATGATGGACATCAATTGGCTCTCCCCCATACTGCGATGCGACGTAGTAACCACAGCATAGGCAGAAGCAGGCAGCGACCCCGTCTTGAAGACCTTGGAGGAAGGAGTCGCCTTCACACGAGGAGGTGCAGACGGCACCACCACAACAGGCGTTGGAGCAGTCGGCTCAGTCTCCGCAGCCAACTGGCGAACTTGAAGAGCAAGGCGAGGTTGCACTTCCTGTCTCGCAGACTGCCATGCGTCCGCAACGGCACGGCCTGCTTCCTGCAGAGCCTCTTCGGATGACAAAAAGAGGAATGCAAGATCTTGGGACGATTCAACCCCCCGCTCTTCGCACCATGCACGGACTTTTGCTGCTTCTTCCGTAGCCACCGCCAACCTCTCAGATGCGCTGAGTGCCGACATGGGTCGAGGCAGGAAGAAATCTGTGAGTCTCACAGAGCACGGACTGTGCTAGACCTATATCAGGCCGTTTTCGTTCTTGAGCCAAAACATCGCAAGGATGCTGTGACACAAGACTATGAAAACAATGACACTTCACCATACCTGCCGAACCTTAAAGTGCATAATAAAAACCGGGCTTCAAAAACTCGATTGTCTTAAAAGTGGTGATGGTAACTGGTAATGGTGCTGCTACACTGATACAAATCATAATCCAGGTCAGGTTGAAGGTTGGGCAGTTCCTGTGCATCCAGGCGAGGTTCTGTTGGAGATAGCAGATAGCGCCTGAGTTTATGTTTTGCGGTTCTTTGATGTTCTTTGCGCTGTGTAATGTGAATTCCAGGCACATCTTTCCATGGTATTGCTTCTAATGTCTGACCCTTCGCCATTGTTGTTCACATCCTCATCATTCAAACTTTATTTACCTCTCGCTTCAAGTACCGCTGATTTCAAATATCTCTCACTCCATACTTCTCACTTCGAGTCCTTCTCACTTCTCTCACCTCTAGCCTGACCTGAATTACCAATTTCACTTCACCTACCTGTCGCTTGCTCATCACAGCTCAAAAACAAATGACAACGCGTTTGAAGGCGTTATTTCATGGCTCGAAAGAATATTTACAGAAATGAGATCTTGACTTTTTGGCTTTTTCTCAAGTCATAAGTTGAGTTTTGACAGGATCCAGGTCACCGATGTCACCGGACTATGGTTTATCTGAAGCGGCATCATTTGCGTTTTCGAATCGCTACTATGAATTTGCTGATAGCTGCATGGAATCGAACTTGCAAAACTGGGCGCGCCCTTTCTGCTCTGGGGTCCGGACACTGTCGATTAGCTTTTTGAGTTCTTCTTTTGTCATGTCCGTTGCACCAAAACCAAGTCGCACCTGACCCAGCGAAATGTGAACAGAGGAGTAACGTGAGTAACGTATGGTGAAGAATAAAAAGAGTAAAGCATAGCAAAGAAGTATAGTAAACTTAGTAAACTTAGTAAACTCAGCAATGTCAAGGTTCAAAGAACTCAGAAACTTGATGCCATCTGAAATTGTGCAAGTGCGCACGGAAGTAAATATCAAAACAAAGCAAGCAAGCACTTTCAGCCACAGGGGTTCCATTCAGGGATTGCTATTGGGGTGTGTGTGTGTGTGTGCGCGGTGTTCTAAGAATCGAAGCAAGAGGCGCGGCATGTGGCACGGAATAGATAGGTGGATGAATGGATGCATAGATAGATAGGTTGGTGGATGGATGGATAAACAGACAGACAGACAGACAGACAGACAGACAGACAGACAGACAGACAGCTAGATAGATAGATAGATAGATAGGTGGATAGTTAGGTAGCCAGGCACCCAGGTAGATAGTTAGACAGGCGGTTGCATACAGACGTAGATCTATAATTAGAAGGTAGATACACTCCAGGCAATCCTTTCCTCGCGGGAAGCAAACTCGATCCACCGAGCACCGAGCTAGCTTTCATGATTAGCCAAATCTTAAGCAGTATAATAAACATACGAGATCCTTTTAATTTTCGAAGAACATCAATGATTCCCTTGCTGGACTCTCGTCAAAGCACAAACTGTTTGCATGGCTGAGCTGCCTCCTCTTCATGCTTTTGACGAGCTGCCCGAAATTCAGCCTCTTTCGCAGCCTCTCTCTTTAGAACCTAGGCAAAATGCACTGCAATTTTCCAACAACACAAAGCTAGGCACACATATGTGACATTAGTTGGGTAGATACGTGCGATTATCTGCAAAAGGGGTTGTCCATAACTGCTGGTCCCGCCACCTTCAGTCAGGAAATGATGTGGACAACATCATATGGACATTGCAATTCACCAAGTTCGACATCGACTTACCGACCCACACGCTTGAGATTTGCTCTAGCAGGACCGGCAAGGCTCTGACGCTCGCGTGTAAGGCCCTATCCAAGTCGGAAGTAGACATAGCGCTACCTGAGACCCGGCGCCGCAGTTGCACACTGTTCTCTTCATAGCTCTGGGATAGAAGTGACACTTCGGCTGCCAAGATGCTGAGAGTCACTTGAAGGCGGAGACAGCTCTGAATTCTGAATTCTCAGCCAAGAGGCAGCGGAAGAATGAAACCATCCTCTTCTCGTGCGTTTCTTGCCATGTTTCAAAGCAACAGGAAGCGGATAGAGAGAAAAGAGGAAGAGTGTTCACAGTACTTTCACTTCTTCACTCGCGCAGCATTTCTCTCTGCCGACTCTCACCATTTGCCTTTCCACCCTAGACCGCCGAGACCTCCGACCGGCGGGACTCCCTGCCAGCCATGAATTCAACCATGGCAGTACTACACAGTACCTGTTCGACCTGCAAGTTCAAACACAAATATTTACATATACATATATATATATATACATCCCTACATATGAATGTAAAGATACTCAAGAAAGTATAGTACAAAGATATACAGTGTATGTATGAGGTATTCACAATATTGTGTTCAAAATTGTCTAGAATTGTACAAATGTTCTCGTGCTCCAGTTTCCTCACTCGCCGCATTGGATTGGGGGTGACACTTCTACTGGAGAGCGAGGTAGCTACATTCTTACATTCTCAAAATTTCAGCACCTATACGAGCCCGCACCCGAGGCCTTGCGACCTCACCTCCACTGTCTGGTCCCCTTCGTAGCCCCCAACTTCCTGAACCTCTGAGTATGCTAGCGACAGCAAGAGAATACGCACATGCACATGGCATCTACTCCGGTACACTAGGCTCTACATTGGCAAGGTATTTCCTCGCATGTACTGTCTACAACATACCTATGTGCTATGTCGTGCAGGGTTGATTGAATGCTATCTCACAATTTCAGCACCGGCTTCATATTGTCCTGCTAATTTTTGCTGCTGAAAACAACGACCTACACATTCGCTATACTTGCCAAGTCAGTGCCAGAAGGGTGCTTTCTTGCTAGAAAGTTCCCGCTTATAAATGTAATATCTGTGGACAAGCTGTACTGGAATCATATGTGTATAGTGTGTATAAACATAATATGTGTATATTTACATCTGCAATCATGTGCATACACTGCTCATATCACACTAATATACCACGTACTTCCATCCCCTACCTATATAATACTATGTCGCATCCTTGTGTACTACTTTGAAGTGCAAATATTCTACCTGCATGTTTCCGTATTGCTGCCTACGTGCTCCCCATATTACTTGCGTGTACTACTGATATCATTGGTATCGATACTTGTTTTGTGCTCGTGTACCGTAGCCACCTCACATCGCAACCCCCCAATCTCCAATTCACCAAAGGGTCACTTATCCACAGAGGGGAGTGGATCAAAATATGTAAATACATGCACAGATACATAAATATATCTATATGTATATGTCTGTCTATCTGTCTTTGCTGAAAAAAAAATGTTTCAGTTTGCTTTTGCCAAGTCTTTCCCATCTTGCCTTTCCAGGCGCCTTGAAACTCTGTGGTCGGATCTGAGACCAAGATTGGAGAGGCACCTGAGGCCTGGTCTAAGCTTGCGAAGTGAATGGAGTTGATCATAACATAACCAACAGCAGAACTGGTCTTTCCCATCAAGCCATGACAGTCTTTTTGCATAGAGTGACTATGGATATCTTCAGACGCATTGCACACAAGAACATCAGATTTCATCACCTTCTGCAAGAGAACTATCACCTTGCCATGCCTTGCCTGATAGCACTTGCTGCGCCAGCAGGGGGCGTGTACTTCAACTTTGCTGTTTCGTCACCAGCATCACTTCGTCTTTGTCGGTCCGTTCTGAACTTCAGGATTTCATTCTGCAAGTGTCAAGACCAGTTCAACGAAGTCACATGCTGCACGTGCCTCAGTGAGTTTTACAAAGATCTCAGGAGAATCCACATTCTCCATATTCGATGTCAAGACAGCTGGCTCTCCGCTAACGATCACTGTGTCCTTGCAGAAGTTAAGAGCGAACTTAGCTCAGATCTCCAGCGTATCATTTTGACACTCCCGGCCACACTTTCGCTCCTTGACAAGGTCTAGGAGATCAGCCACGGTTTTCAGATTGAAAACCTGCGAGGCAAAAGCTTGGAACTCGCATTTTGCTTCACATTTTGTCGTTTGCATTTTCTTGTTTGCATTGCATTGTTCGCTCTCTGCACTTCGAATTTCGGACCCTTTTTCAAAGTCCAGCCTGGGGATTCAAAGTTCGCTTGAAATACTTTGAAAAGTAGAAAGCGATATGAACCTCTGGGATGTCGGTTCGATCTGGGTCATCAACATCCTCAGCTGGACAAAATGGACTGTGCCAAGCGAGCAGTCTGCCAATCCTTCCGTCTTAACCCTGTCCTTCTTGAAAGACTCCTGCAACAAATAAGACTCGTAGCGCAATTGCAGCAAAGCCCAGTCCTGACAGGAAAACCAGAAGAAAGAAAGATTCAATGACTATAGAATAGACTAATATAGACTATATATGTCAATCATCTTCAAACACAACTTTAAAAGGGCACAGCAACTGAACCGTGCGTGACTTTTGGATTGGCTCTGCCTGGCTCTGCTTATCTCATCGTGGACTCGGTTACGACCCTCCATGCACTGCTCTCGTGGGCCTCTGGTGCAAAGTTTGCATACAAAGGTTCGCCGTCGCCCATATCATCCACGTCCTGGCGCACAGTCCCTGGAAACGTCGCACGAAGCTTTCTCTTAAGAAGTTTCTACTTTTTCTAATTTTATATATAATTATAAACATATATATATATAAATATATTTATTTATATATATGTTTGAGTGCAGTTTCGGTCTCTTTTTGTCCATCCACAGGGCTGCACAAGAGTTGGTGCTTAGAGGCGCCTCGAACTCAGCAGGCACATAGTGATCTTCCCAACTGCTCAAGCCAGAAACTGATCGAAGGAGCAGATACCGTTCCGAAAACGATAGCCCAACTGCTCATACCAGTCATAGGTCTGGTGAAAAGGAGCAGAGATCACAGGTGCAGCATAGCGCACCCCCTGGGGGGGAGGGTGCGGTGCCGAGATCTTAACCGGCCCCACACTAAAACATCCAGGAGCATGTTTGAGTGCAGTTTCGGTCTCTTTTTGTCCATCCACAGGGCTGCACAAGAGTTGGTGCTTAGAGGCGCCTCGAACTCAGCAGGCACATAGTGATCTTCCCAACTGCTCAAGCCAGAAACTGATCGAAGGAGCAGATACCGTTCCGAAAACGATAGCCCAACTGCTCATACCAGTCATAGGTCTGGTGAAAAGGAGCAGAGATCACAGGTGCAGCATAGCGCTACCACACCATCAGGCCGCCCAGCAGCGAGTATCAGCTGATGCGCAGGCTAGTTGACTAAGTCAGCTGCTCATGGATAGACAACGGCGAAGAAGAAAAGGCAACATGTTGGCACAAGCATTGACTGCATCTCGGACCTGCAAAGGCAACTGCAGCAGCACATTGAGTGCGGCCGTCTCTTGCAGGTAGTGCTCCAAAGTGCAGAGGTGGCGCAAGCGCATGCGCCACAAAATATCCATCAAAGGAATTTCTGAGTGGTACATGTACACAGCTCCGCCTCCTCTGAGGCACCCCGGCGTCAGCCTCAGCGAACGAGGAACTTGCAAAGCTGTCATCACAGCATCCCAACGGCGACGATAGGTGGCAGCAGCTGCAGGGTAGAGTAAATCGGCAGGCGAAAGCTCAGCAAAGGCCAATTCAGCCAGTTGAACAGCTTGCAGATCCACTATGCGAGCATGCTGTACTCGACCTTTACCTCGTCGACCGGGTTTGGGGGAGGCAATGTTGACAAACACCACTGGAGTAGGCAGGCAGTTCTCTGAAGGCAGGACAAGGTCACGGCGGCAAGCTCGAAGTGGTTCACCCACTCGCATAGCACCATAGTAAGCCAAAGCTGTCAAAGCAGCCCATCGCGCCCATCCCCAGCTAAGCGCTAAACACAGCACTGCGTCAAGCAACTTCTTTGGCAAAGGAGGTCGATGCGTCACAGGCTCAACTGCTTCCCACCTGCTTAGCAAATCCCAGCTCGGAGCCATAGAGGCTCGACGATCTGGGAATTGCTGCTGCAGATAGACAAGCAAATGGCGAAACACATAAAGAGCTTCTCCCGTTTCATACAACCAATGTCCAAAAGCACGCAAAAACTGAATCTGCATGTGAGGCATAGCAAGCACGGTAGCCCAGGCATCTGCTGAAAGGCGGCATTCCAACCAGTCAAGAAATTTAGCATAGACCCGGCTCTGCAGAACTTGAGTTGCAGGGCTGATCAATTGCACATCGTCCAAGCTGGTTAAAGGTCGACTAGGACGCTGTCGAGGTCCAGGTCTGACTGCTTCGCCAATGCATCGGCCTAGAGACCGGGCACACGCAGCTACATCCAGCTTCTTCTGTCTGCCACAGGGTTTCAAACTCTCTGCTGTTGCAAGGGCCAAAAAACGGCTCAAAGGAATTGGATAGCTCTCGGCTGCTTTCGTCCAGGACATGCGGTGGAATTTGCTATATCCCACCAACCGAATATGAGGTCGGTTGCAGGAGCAAAGGAGCTTAGAACCAGCAGCAGCAAAACAGCCTAAAAACTTTGTCCTCTTTCTCCAAGGAGTTCCCCAAGCACAAAAGTCCGTGACAAAGAAATCCAAGCTGTACTTGGCAATCAAGCTTTCCCATTCCGGTTGTCGCCACAAGAAACTCGTAGCTGGATTTTCTAACCACCATACCAGCTTCAAGCGAATGGCTATAACAGCCAATCTTGCCATCCACCGAGAAAAGCTGTTGCCATCCGCTACTTTTCGTTGCATGTTCTCCGAAATACCTGCAAGTCCAGTTGGAAAATCCTTAGACCTAACAGCAGGTCTGACAGCTCGAGAGAATGAAGCACATACCGGCCCCGCAGTCAGGCTGACAAAACATCGCAGCTCGAGCAAGTGTTCCACCTGCTCTCGAACTGAAGGAGAAAGCAAGTCTTCCCGAGCATGATGCTTTATATCAAAAGTAAGTACCCAACCACCCGTCTCAGCAGCTAAAGCAGTGGCAGCATTTCGACTACCACTGAAAAGGTCCAAGTGGCCAGCTTTCTTCAACGCTTCAGCAGGTTCCGTTCCCGGAGCAAACACAAATTGATCCAAAGGCACTTGCAAAAGCGCAGCATGAGCTGCATCAGAAAGCTGCGGCAAAACGAGCCATGGCTTAGCCCTACTGTCAGCTGCTACGGGGGGGTTTGTCTTACCACCTGATTCCCTTCGGGTCCTGTCCTGTCGCTTCTGCCATAGTCGTCGGCGAGCTCGCCGAAGGTTTCGAGCTGACACTGCTGGAGCAACTTTCTCAGGAGGCTGAGGCAAGCGAGCAATCGCTGCATCATCGAGTTGCATCGTAGCAAGGAACTTGTCCATCTCGCTGTAGTCCCCCGCCAAAGCTAAGTCAAGCCACTTAGGCGGCTCCGCAGGCGCTCGAATTTCTTTATCCCGTGTAGGGTCATCTGCTGTATTCACAGCTGTGTTGACATACTGAGGGCAGAGGTAGCTGTTGTAGGCTAAGGTGGTAGGCAAAGCTCTCTGCAGTCTGTCGTTCAGCAACTTCGATGAAGAACGGCCTTTCACCAAAGCTCCCAGCACCACTTGACTATCTGACCCCAGCAGTTTCTTCGTGTTAGGATTCGCTGTTGCATGTCGTGCTTCGGCATTCAAGGCAGAGTTCATTTCGCTGAAGTTGATGTGAGCATGAGCTTTAGTCTTCTGCTTGTGTTCCAACAAAAACTGAGTCGACTTGATGACTGAATCCCACAAGGGATGGCTGTTCATGGGCACTTCCCCTTCTGGGACTTCATCTTCTGGAGCTAGTCTATTGTGAAGGCGCATCAGGGCTTTGAACGGCGAAAGCATGCGAGTCCAAGCTGCTTTCGTCAACTTGTGTCGTGACAACTCCTCTGCAAAGGCTCTGGGCAGCTCAGCTGTCACTTCGGCTTCCCATGCATCTGAAGCATCAACCAAGGAGAGGACAGGCGAAACTTGACTCCTCAAATCTGTCACAAAAAGAGGTGACAGCACTACCAAGCTCCACAGCTCGGCAATTGCAGCTTCAGACAACTTGAAGACGATGCCATACTCCTCCAGTTGGATCTCATCGAAGAGGGCTGACACCAAACACATGCAGCGTCTGCGACACTGAAGTATCGCAACCCAAGAGCCAGCCACGATCTCCAAAAGCTTTTTGTGAGCATAGCCTAACCTGGCTAGTTTGGCAGTGACAAAGGCTATAGGTAACACTCGCTCCAGTTGAGCTCGCACCAAAGCTGCATCGCCATCCAAGCTTATTCCCCAGAACTTCGAATGAAGAGAGCCTCTGAATCGTTTACCATCATGAGCAGTCAGTCCAACCAAACCGTATGTAGTTACCATAGCATCAGCTAACTCATTGGATATGGTGGGGACCGGCAAAGCTCTCGGCACCTTCTCCAGCACGATGAGGTCATCGATACAGATACCCATCATCCAGCGCTGTCCTCTGGGAGGTCGGCTACGCAACGTCAGCATATCTGCCAAAACTACACCAGTACTGAGGGCTAGCTGCATATGTGCTTGTTGGCCGTACTCAACTGCATTAACATCACCCATGGCCATTGTGTTCAAGCAAGGGACCACCGAGCTGCAGCTGGAAAGTTCGGATCGCCAACTGCTGAACTTGCGAGCTTCTGCAGGGGTCAAGGAAAAGGCTATGGCATTTCGTCTTGCTCTCTCCGGGGTCACTACATAGAGATAATAGTAATCCCTTAGGTCTTCTCCACTTGCTACCAAACTTTCAGAAGGAGCCAGCTGAACATCAAGCAACGGAACCAAAGAGCCCATAGTTTGAGTCCAAGAGGAAAGCGGCAACTCCAGAGTGTTTGCAGGGCGAGAATCCAGGATCATCCTATCGGTGGTCTGGTTCTTGATCAGGCTAAACAACCCGGACCTGTGCTGCATTCTGACTTCTTCTGGGGCGGCTACAGCAAGTCGTCCCGTCTGATCCAGTTTGTGCAGCAACTTCAAGATTTCATGCCGAGAACCTCGAACTTGAACATGTGGCGGGGTTTCAACCGCTTCTTCTGGATCCAGTGAGTGCTGAAAAGGTTCTTCATACAGCAAGGAACTCTCAGCATCCAAGTAGTTCTTGGGGTTGAAGCGAGTTCGGCCTCCAAACTGAAGGCGATGAGCTTCTATATCTTTCGCAACTTGGACCTCCGGGAACATAGCACCTTCCTTCCAGCTGGAAGGGAGAGGGTCTGCGAGCAAAGGCATTCCCGGTAACTTTCCTGATCCAAACTGTTGCGCAGCTGTCACAGCTTGCTTTGTCAAGTCGGTCAAAGCCTCTTCGATAGCTTCCACTTTGCTAGCTGTTCGTCCCATCGATGATGCAGTGACTGCTTCGGCACCAATCCATTCTCCAGCAAGACGTTCAAAACGCCCAAGCACTTCCAGTTGAGGAGCTGTCAAAGGTGCAGCAGCACAGTAGTCTGAAGGGACACACTTAGGCTTGCCCAAGTGCAACCAGTTGCACATCATCACTATGCAACGGAGCGCGGCCAGCCAACCGCTGTCATCATTGTCGACGCCACCACCAGTTCCTCCACCAGGCAGAGGCAAAGGCAACACCGCCTTAGAGGAGCGAGCTTTCTTCGGCTCGCGAGCCCTTGACAAAAACGTGGAATGGACAAACCTGCTAAAGTCGCAGGAGCTATTCATTATCCATCTGGTCATTGAATTCCAGAGAGTCTGCACCCGCACTGTAGAAGCGGAGGCCCCTGGAACTTTCTTCGCAGCTCCAAAGGCATCAGCCGCAGGAGCGCTCTCAGCAAAAAGACCCACCTTCGAGTCTATAGCAACCGCAGGCTTGGCCTCATCAGCAACTCCTTCACCCCGACCAAAACCAGCAGTCCTCCGAAGAGGCCGCTCTGACGTTGGAGAACTTGGCAAAGGATCCGGAGTTGCATGGGCCGTGCCAGCAGCAGCTGCTATCAGGATTGCTGCTTTGGAGCGCCATCGCCGTCGGGGCTCTGGCTCTCCGATTTCCCTTTTCCTGTTTTTCCCTTTCCCTTTTTCTTGGGGTCTGGTTTGACAGGTGGATCGGCAGCAGGTGCAGCTGGGCTCTTCTTGCCAGACAACTTGCGTTTTTTCTCTGCCAAGGAGTCGAAGTTGTTCAGCTTCTGGATGAAGAGGTCTAGCCATCGGCCGTCCAAGAGACGGCTGTGAGGTGCTTCCAACTCCGTTGGCAGTGTGTGCGTCGAGAAAGCGCCGAAGTTTGGCGCGTCTTCGAGAAGGGCCTCGCCTGCCACCAACCAGCTGCCACGGTCTATTGACATCTGGTCTCCCGCTGCAAGAGCCAAATAGCACCTGCAAGTGGCCTCCTCTACATTCTGCTTTTCCAGGCAATCGAGGATGCCGGCTATCGACCAAAGGAGCCTTACCGGTGTAGCATAGTTCTGCACTTTGCTGCGAAGTTCCAACCAAGCTCGAGCTGAAATCGGGACTGGAGTGCTTCCTGGGAGAGCAGTGATCATCTGAAAGTCCTCTATCATGTTCTTCCGAAGCACCTTGGTGAGCTCGGCAGGACGATGCTGAAGCGACCGTCTCAAAGCTCTCAAAGCAGCCGAGTAGTTCCGATGACTGCTGCTCGAACTTCCATCTCCAGAACCTGCTGACCCAGCGCCGTCTAACAGGGCTTCCAAGCTGCGGCTCTGAGTTTTCTGAGCAGCAAGCTGACTGGCTATCAGAGTCAACTTTGACACGGCAGGAACGGCCAGCTTCCATAGGAGTCGCAGCAGCTGAAGGATCCAACAAAGGTTCGACCACGGCGGCCTCTTCTTCTTCTGACTCGGAGAGGACATTCTTCTGCACAGGTGCCTTCCTGGGAGCCGAAGGCAAGTCGTTCATCCGAGGTCGCCCTTGGCTGGCAAGCTTCGCCATCTCCATGATTTGATGCTCTGGCACCCCGGCCTGTCTTGCTGAAGCAACCCCCCCCCCCCAACCCCTGCCACATCGGCAGGCGAAGGTCGAGCTCGAAGGCCTGGAGGAGGACATTGCACCGAAGCAGCAGGAGGCTCAGCAAAGCTCACCCGAGGCCCAGGCTTGTTCAACAGCTTCTGCAAGTTATCAGCAAGAGAGGCAATGTGCGTCTCCACGGATCGAAGACGAACGTCCAGATCAGCCACTGCAGCAGGTTGTGAAGGAACCTCTTCGACAGGAGTCTGAAAAGCAAAATGTTGCTCAGCCAATGCCACCAGTTCGGGTGCAGCCGGGAGAACAAAAGTGCCAAACTCTGTGAAGGCTGTGTCAGGGAAAAGCTCCTCTTCACCCGAATTGAACACCACACTGTCCTCAAAATCAGCAGTTAAGAGCCCAAGCCAAACTTTACGTCGGGCAACTGCTGCCGAAGGGTCGTCTGCAAGGCGGTCAACAAAGGGGACCTCACCTGAAACAACTTTTGTCACGCTTCCAGCTGGCAGGAGGCGAGCTCGAGTAGTTCGATGCCACGCTGCAGATGGTAAAGCTACAATGACCCTTCCGTCAAACTCAGCAACCGCAATCAAGGCAACAGTTTGGGGTTCGTCACCAGGATCAGGTGGCACCTCGAAAAATCCCAGTGGATACTCCTCGTCTGCAGCCCCGTCAGCGCCCACAACCAAACACTGCCTCAACTGCACTGGGCGCGGTGCAGCGGCAGAGAGCTCTTCTGCTTCAATCATCAGGGCTGGCGGACCAGATCAGTCCGGCAGCTCGAACAGCAATCTTGGCTTCCCACAAAGTTGGGAGACCAATGAACACACTATCACCCAAGGAACCCTGTGGCTTGACCAGGGGTTTCAAAGTGGCAAAAGTGCGGTGGATTTGGGGAGGATTGTAACACTTCCCAGTGATATCACGGCACAAAATATAGCACCGGGATTGGATGTTCAGTTGATCACGGAAGTTGGTGGAAACAAAACCTCCCGAAAGAGCCCTTTTCAAAAACTGGCCTGCCCTCTCAGCAGCCTCGATGCGCTCCTGCTCAGAGTACTGGCGAGCACCAGCTTTGGGAGCAGGAAGAACCGGTTCCGATCCAGCAATGTCCACCTCAGCAGCAGCAGGCGAGAGGTAGTTCACTGTGATAGAACCAGATCCAGCAGCACCAGTTTCAGCTCGAGCAGCCTCTAAAGCAGTCACTCGAGCCCCCAGTTCAGCCAATTCTTGCCGCAATTCAGCAAGAGCAGCGTCAGAGCTCATGCACCCAGACGCTGTTTGACCCAACCAGAGTTTGCAGCGACACCAAACCGATGCCGCAGGTAAAGCTGCAAATAATGCCTTGCCAAGCACAAAAACTCAAGCAGCTGCCCGAGGAAGATCCCCACCAGGACCCCAAGAACCAGCGAAGGCCAGTGCAAAGAGCCAGAAGAGCTCTGGTGAAGGTCCAGCAAGTCCTGGCAAAGCAACGGTGGAGGTCCTGCCGAGTGTTGCAGCACAGATGAGATCAATGCGGCAGACAACCCCCCCGTAGCAGCTGACACAGGCAACGCCCCTCTAACCATAGGCGCTACTTGTGCCGAGATCTTAACCGGCCCCACACTAAAACATCCAGGAGCATTGTATCTGTTTTTGTATCTGCTTGTACTCTAATCTTTCTTCCCTTTGGTTTGTGCACAAGCGGGAGCCACACAAATCCCGGGAACAGGCTCGTAAGAAACTTGAATCTGAAGCAAAAGCTTCAATCCCTGCGACCTTTGGCTTCGCAGCATCCCTTTGCAGCATCCCTTTGAAAAAAAAAAAGAAAATGCGGAGTGACACATTGTGGCCCGTGAATTCTCCTCTATCGAGAATATATCAGCCTGACAAAGCATTCGAGAGGAAGGGGAGAATAACAAAAAACAAGAAGCTAGAATGATTTCCAAATATCTGTTTCAGAATTCAGAGAAGCAAAATGACGACCACTTGCCTTCGTTTCCATCTCCTCCACATCCTTCTTCTCTTTTTTGATAGGTGGGTTCGCCTTGAAACTCTTTTGCTTTGCCTAAAGCAGCAAAACAACACCATGCAATGTTCAAATGTCAACAAAACAAGAGAAACGTCAAATGCAAACTAAGTAAACATATCTTTTGTACACCTGGGGCCCCACCTGCCATTCCTGGAATTGTTTTTGCCATAAACCCATCTTGTCCTCCAGGGAGATGGTCTGTAGCAAGGAGATGATGTTATCCAATCGCAGGTGCTCCAAGCTTGGAAACTCCAATGCAAAACAAAAAAAACAATTCGGACCATGACCCAGTGACCCGTCCAAAAAGCTCTTGGAAGGCTGGAGGTCTTCCATCCGTGTCGATTGCTTTGCATCCAAAACCCATTTTCTCAAGTACTCTTTGCACTCAGCCTCGTCTTCCCAGACAAATTCTACCTTGGACTGCGCAGGGCACAAAAGAAAGAAATGTTTTCAAAGTATTTCTAATAAAATGTAAAATTTTGTAAAATGTTGTATTTCTTTTGTAATTTTTTTGTTCCAAATGTTCAAAATCCTTTGCTCTCCGCTTTGAGTGTCTCCAAGACACGGAGTCAAATCCTTCAGCTTTTTCTGGAACTGTGAAGCTTGACAAACTCTTGGATAGGGCCTTAGTGAGGTTCGAAGGGCTCGAAGCAATTGAGTTTCCCCCGCAGTTTCAGCTGAGTATGTGGATCGTCTTGAACAAAAAAACATTCTGGAGCTTGCTGGGAGTCATGCGGCAGGTGCAACATCCCCAAGAGGACGAAATTCCAAGTTCAGTTCTTCTTCTGAAAGTTCCACCTGTGATCTCACCATTTCGACTCCCCCGGCAAGCCCATTCAAGATGAGGTGATGGAGTTGCAAAGAACAACTTGTGTCTTCAACGCGCTCCTTTCACTGTGCCCACAGGTCGACCGCCAGAGAGGGAAGGTTGTCTTCACTTGTGACAAGTAGGAAGACAACCACTACATGCAAGCCAAGAGTGAGCGACGATGACAAACACCACATGACATGCAAATAGCCGCCCACCAAACAGTAACGCAAATCCCACAGAGTACGGACCCCATCGGGCGCATGGTTCAGATTCGATCTCCCACTGACAACCCCCCAGGCACTCGCATGCACGGCTGACCAAAGATCCAGCGAAGGATGACAGAGACTCGAATCCTTTGGATCTCGGATGATCTCTGGATCTCTCTGTGTGGTGTGCATCCTTTCGCCACAAATTCTCCACAGGATCTCCACAGGATCTGCAGTGCATCTTTGCCGATCTCTGCGACAGGATCCCTGTCCAGGACTCAGAAAATGTGTAGATCTCGACCAAGAGGAAAAGAATGGAAAAGAAACCCTTCAGAAAGCCTCTTCCATCTCTTCCAAGTCTCTTCCGAGTCTCTTCCCTTGTTTCTATAGAAAAGGACCCTTGCAAAATCACTGGACAGGTCATCCTGGTGATGACAGAGGCCCAAATACAAGGATAGATTTCCAAGAACATGCAGAAAGCAATTCGATAAATGACATGCAAGCAGCAAACCTTCCCCATCGATGAATAGTCACAAGAATAACGAAAAACAAAGCAGGACATGTGTGGATTTTGTTTCCCAAACAACTTCGTTCAAGCCTCTTGATTCCACCAAAGTAAATAGCTTAACGGACTCGTACTAAGTTTCAATCTGCAGCAATCAAGACTGCGAATACGCTCGAAAGGCACTCTCTCCACCGAGAGCCGCTGAAACCCTCTACTTTCGAACAGTGCACTAGTGACTACAAGTGACTAGCAAGCTCATGGGTAGTGGGGGGAGTGATGCGAGAGAAAGCAGGACAGGGGGAAGCAAAAGATCCAAGAGCAGGAAAGGTAGCAAGAATAACAAGTGACTGAGTGACTGAGTGAACAAGAAAGATGCAAGGGCCGAATTGAAGGAAAGCGTGTCTTGTTCATTAGGTGCAGTTCTGCTAAACAACGCTACATGCAGTTTCATCTATGGTTCATCCAAGTCGGCATTTCTCTACACCATTGCGCTGGAGAAAAATATCTCTTCATCAAATCCCTTTCCACTTAGTTTGCAAAAACAGCTGGCAAACACATGGCCTTGGGTGGTTCATCTCCCAAACCATCATCCTCTTCCTTCACCTGAACGTCCCCAGTTGAAACAAATACAAGTGATCTCCATTCTGCACACATTCAACATGATTGTGCTTTCACCTTCCAGCAGACCCTGTCTGTGTTTTCAATTGTGTATTAGAAACTGTCCCGGTCCAGGGGCCTCCTCTTCCTTTGTATCCATCTTCTCCTCTTTGGTCTCAAGCTTCTCCTCGCTGTCATTCAATTCATCCTTCACTGCCATATCTTTGTCGTCTTTTTTGTGGTCATCGCTAGCCTGAAGACGGATTCGATCCTACGGCATGACAGTCTTAGTACGTCTTAGTCTTGCAAGAATTGCAGAAAATTGAAGAAACTTCAGCCTTTTTCATGGCTTCTTCTAATAGTTTCCTCCTGTTTTCTTCAGCCTTCCTGCGGAATTCTGCGAGTTCGGCCCTGCGTCGTAGCAGTTGTTTTTGTTGCTCTCTTTGGGCTTTCTTAAGCCTCCATTCATTGTCAGCCTTCGCCTGCTTCTCTCTAAGGATTCGAGCACGCAATCTGTCTTTGAATTCTTCAGTTGGCTTCCCCATGACTACCATAGCTGTCTTCTTGAAGTAAGGCAAACTAAATCTTCTCAGAACCTCTGCACGGTCAGTTGCCAGCAGGTTTGACTTGACTTCCATGACCACGTAGTTTCGCGGAATCGTAGGCGCTATTGCATTAATTACTTTCTGCAAGCTCAAGTCTTCCATACCTGTGATGCCATACGCAAAAGATGGCTTGTCCTGAGAACCACCCTTAGGTTTCGATAGTCCGCTGCTCACAGCCCACTGTTGTAGTTTTCTGTCACTGAGCTCTACCCAAGAAGGGTGTGCTTCCAACCACTCATCCAACCAATCGAAAGTTCCCTCGTCAGGAATTGCGACAGGCATCATCACATTGTAAATCCCGGGAGCTCCAACTTCGCATTCTTTGGACTCAACGACATCTGATGCAGCAGCTGATTGCAGCATTTGGCAGCTGAATGGCAGTGGTTTGAGCAGGTTTGGACCCATATTCACTTGCACTGTCACATTGCGAAAGCAAATGTGTGGAAAAAGGGGTTTGTCACGCAGACCTTAGCTCCAACAACTCCAGGTAGAAGCATCTACACATTCTGAGTGTCATCTTGATCCAGAATATCTTTGGCTAAGGGTCAGACGTTCCGGAATAGTTTGAGGCTCCGCGATACGAACACCCTCTCGAAACAAACTCATAGTGTAGGCATTTGGGCTTTGAGTGTCCAGGTTCAGCAGAATACTAATAACCTCAGGAAAACAGAAAGGTCGAGGAAAGCATAGGAAGGTATCAATGCCACAAAGAACAAGTAGGCAAAACTCATCACTGGCGCTTGTGGTGCGTCTACGAAAATAACATAGGAAGGCTGAGCAGCTTGATCACGAGTGAAATTCTGAGAAGTCCTTTTCTTCATTTTGCCAGAACCAAAGTTCCCTTCTGAGTCAAAGTAAACGCAGTCATCACAGTCTCCCAAAACCAAGGATGATCCTCTCAGGGGCCAAAAGCTTCAAACATCTTCAAACCATTGGACTCATTGGACATTACCATCCGACTTCTACATCAGGTTAGACATTGAACTTCCAACCTCAACCTCTACACATTGAAAATTCACTCGCAAAGGCCTGCAGTTGAGAAGCCAAGCCGCACTAGCTGCCTCCGAGGAACGAACTCTTCACAAAAAAAATTGAAACAAGATTGAAGCCAAACCAAGCTTTTACCTATGCTCGCTATATTGGACATCAGCTTTAGCTGGGGCGACTTTAGACTTGCACTGGAGAGTGGTGGGCTGCCACTTTTGGATCACCCGGGTCAGGACTGTTTGATGGCATTATTTGCTGACACATTACAGTGCAAGATTTTGTGCATTGAGTTCTGGTTCGAAGGGACGCAAGCAAATGATGTGAGAAATTTCAGTTTGAGATTTTCATTCTGTTTTCATATTATTTGCCGGGTTTATTTACTTGTATAGTTTACTTAGTTTTGTGGTTGGGGGAGATTTGTTGCTTTGTGAAGAGCTTTTCGGGTGACTTGGGCCATCTTGGCGTCAATTTCGGGCCAACCGAGGCTGAAGTCGTGGTGAGTTGGTGCTCCGCCCAATGCTAGGATCGGCATCAAAAGTGGGTTTGCATATGTTTGTCCCTGTACATGTTGGCTCAGCAGTCCCAGTTTGGACCAAAGACCCAATCTGAGCACCATCAGGGCTCAACTTCAGGCCCAATGGCGCGGTATCTTGTGCACAAAGAATCCTTGGAGGTCGACTTGTTCTACTACTTTTCTTGTCCTCATGTGACGGTGGTCGTGGTCGTGGTCGTGGTCGTTGGTCGTGGTCGTGGTCGTGGTCGTGGTCGTGGTCGTGGTCGTGGTCGTGGTCGTGGTGGTGGTGGTGGTGGTGGTGGTGGTCGTGGTGGTGGT